>OU015503.1:65135067-65427567 GCA_907164885.2 Dolomedes plantarius | reverse complement strand
ATACTAGCGGCCCGTCCCGACTTTGTCCGGGTTGAACAAAATATTATACCAATAAATTTCCAGTTGATAGCCAATAAATTGTAAATCTTTTTTTACATTAAATGTCCAATAAAAAACGTAGTTCCAAATGTAGTTTTCTTCAATAAACACTTTAACGTTGCGAGTTTCAAAAATCCTTTTTGTATTTATCAATACCTCCTCTACTTGAATCTTTAAAATAGTAAACCTTTTCCTTACGGGGTGGGATAGCATATATCCGAAGCACATACTCTCGAAAAATACGGTGTGATGTCGGCAGAGATATAGTCTCGAATTCCACTTCGTTGTGACTTTCCTAACGTCTTTGCCCCCAAAGAACAATTGGGTGACATTCTGGGAACGGAGGGTCAATCTTGACAAAAAGGACTGAATAATAATCTTTTGTCGTTCTAGCTAGAGGCTATTTCTTTTTAGGCGAGAGACATCAGAAGGGCGGTTCACCCGCGGTTCATCCATTTTCAGCCTTTTGAGAGATGAAAGAGGCACGGAATGCCGATGAACTACTATTGAAATTCTTCTTCAATAGTAAGAAAGCAATAATAAAGCAATTAACCACTCTTTCCCCTGACCCCCCATGCTGAATGTCCCCCACGTAAAATGGGGATAGGAAGTAGATAACATTTTCCCGTTGTAAAGAGCGATTTCGAAAAACGGACCCCGTAAGCTAAAGGGTGTTGCTATGGTTACTTGACTGCGGTTGACAAAGGAAAAGATGTAAGGTACATTTTAATGTACAAAAGTTGTACATTACCGTAGTTTTATTCAAAAATAAAAATGGATTTTAAGTAAAGAATGTATTTTTAATTATTTTAAGCACCTAAAATAGTAATCAAATTAATATTACGTTTGTTATTAATTAAAGTTAATTTTTTAAAAGAGAGAGGTTAAGAGATGAAATAAAAATACAAAAATAAAAAAAGGATTTTAAGTAAAGAATGTTTTTTTAAATAATATTAAATTTTTTTTCAAATAATATTCCTAAAATAATATTCAAATTAATATTACGTTAGTAAATAATTAAAGTTAATTTTTTAAAAGAAAAATGCGTGCCGGAGGACGGCTAGGTTCGAACCACTATCGTCAGAACAGAAACCCACCGCGATAGCACCAAGCTAAGGAGCACCTATTTGCAAGAATTTTTCAAATAGGTGCAGTGGTTCTGGATATTACCCACCACGTACAAAATCGCTCTCTCTTTATATATAAGTATAGAAGATCAGATATACATAATATATAGCTTCGGCACAAAAAGCGATAGAGGACAGTAGCGGTAACAATGGAGATTGTTAGGATTAAGCCCCTAACTTTATTTCTACTGATCAGATATACATAATATATAGCCTATGTCCATCTGGAATAATGTACCTTTCAGGCTGGTTCACAACCAGCCTGAAACAGTGAAAAAAATTTTCAAATAGGTGCAGTGGTTCTGGAGATTACCCTCCACGTACAAAATCGCTCTCTCTTTATATATAAATACAGATTTTTTAAAAGAAGGGCGTGCCGGAGAAAGACTAGGTTCGAACCACTATCGTCAGAACAGAAGCCCACCGCGATAGCACCACGCTAAGGATCGTTGAAGATTTCGGCACAAAAAGCGGTAGAGGACAGTAGCGATAACAATGGAGATTGTTGGGATTAAGCCCCTAACTTTATATCTACTGATCAGATATACATAATATATAGCCTAAGTCCATCTGGAATAATGTACCTTTCAAACAGTGAAAGAATTTTTCAAATAAGGGCAGTGGTTCTGGAGATTACCCACCACGTACAAAATCGCTCTCTCTTTATTTATAAGTATAGATGATCAGATATACATAATATATAGCCTATGTCCATCTGGTATAATGTACCTTTCAAACAGTGAAAGAATTTTTCAAATAGGTGCAGTGGTTCTGGAGATTACCCTCCACGTACAAAATCGCTCTCTCTTTATATATAAGTATAGATGATCAGATATACATAATATATAGCCTATGTTCATCTGGTATAATGTACCTTTCAAACAGTGAAAGAATTTTTCAAATAGGTGCAGTGGTTCTGGAGATTACCCTCCACGTACAAAATCGCTCTCTCTTTATATATAAGTATAGATGATCAGATATACATAATATATAGCCTAAGTCCATCTGGAATAATGTACCTTTCAAACAGTGAAAGAATTTTTCAAATAGGTGCAGTGGTTCTGGAGATTACCCTCCACGTACAAAATCGCTCTCTCTTTATATATGTGTATATATATATATATATATATATATATATATATATATATATATATATATATATATATATATATATATATATATATATATATATTTGCATTAATTGCATACATTGACCTTTGAATTTAATTTGAATGTACTCCGTAGCGAAGTACAGGTATTCAGCTAGTTTAAAATAAAGTTGGCTCAACCGGGAATTGAATCACAAACTTCCTGCTTTACGGAGAAATGTGCTTCGAGTGTATCACTGAGCAGAGTCATGGAGTCAAATGATAAGGCTCACATTCTCCAACGCAATCATTTATTTATCGAAAATTTAAAAAAGACTGTCACCCTTCCCGTGATCATTTCATTTACCCCTCACATTTATCATTTTTCTCTTCATTCAAAATGTAATTGGTCATCCCGGGTGTATCGAACCAGTGCTTTCAGTACAAATATGCTGCCATTTACATTGTTATATTTTGTCGTAATTTCCCCTTATGAGCTTCTGGATTCAAAATTATCATGTTGCTTTTTTTTTTTAAATTTACTTTTTTTTCCCGATGATTAAAATATTTTTTCTCGGTAAAAGTAGAACATTTTTAAGGCTAACCTCCAAGTTTTCGTATTCCCTGGTTTCGACTAAACTAAAAAGTTCTGGATTTTATTTTCCTGCTTATTAATGCTTTACAACTGCCTAATTTTTTTAAGCTTCGTTGATTTACCTCAATAAATAAATATTACACTGAAATGTCAATTAAAAGGCTCATTAATGTTCGAGTGTGTGCGGTCAACGAAACACAAATAATCTAAAAATGATCGAAGCATAATAATTTAGGCTGCTGTCTACTAACCCTATTGGATTCGCTCACCTCAATGTTAACCTATGGAGAAAATGTGTCCAAGGACAGCCGACTTGGAATGAAAGATTTTTGTTTTTTAAATTGTAGTCCGTAATAGAGAAAGACAATTTACAACTGTGACATTTTTTAAAATGCGAATAATATTTTAAAATTTAAATTGTTCGGGGGGGGGGGGGAATCTGGTATAGCGAGTTTTAAACGCTCCTAAATTCCTTTGGTGGACGAAATTTATAAAATGAGTCGTGTTGCAATGTGCAGAAAAGTTCAGGCTATCTGAAAATACCAATTTGATTGGATTATCAGCATTTATGTAGCTGTAAATGGAAGACACATTTTCTCTATAGGCTAACATTGAGGTGAGTTAATCTAATAGGGTTAGTACACAGCAGCCTAAATGGAAGTGGCTCTTAACCTTTTGCTGATACGGGATCACTTGTCCCCCCCCCCCCCCAAAAAAAAAAAAAAAAAAAAAAAATCGGGACCCTCTCTCCTCCAATCTTTTAAAAGGCAAAAATGAATTTTATTTTCTGAATAATCAAACTATTTGGGATAAACAAATTTAATAAAAAAATTACAAATAAACTTAATAACAGTAACAAATTTAACGCAAAAGAAAACTTTTAATAGCAAACTTAAAAGCCTACGAAAGCTAAAAAATGGATTTATTTCAGCTTGCAATTGCTTTACCAACTGCAAAATGGCTGTGACGCTGCAAGTCCACGTCATGGAAAATATACAGTCGAACTCCGTTATAGCGAACCCGGTATATAACGAACTCACGGATATAACGAACGAAAATTTTGGTCCCGCCGTTTTCCCATTGTATTTAATGCTAATTTATCCTTTTATAGCAAACCTCTGAAATCTTAAGAATCAGCTAAAACGAACCTTTTTTTCAGACGACTACTGAAATTTTTGTTTTTTAAACTTTTTAAGAATGTTGAAGATACAACGAATGCTGAAGAAGCAAAGAATGTTGAAGAAAAAGATGATGAAGATTTACATATCGCGATGTGGATAGAAAAGCACAAATTTCATCATTCACAGATTGTGACACGCAATTGTTCGAAACTTGATGATGAAGTCATTACATGGAAAAATCCGACTGATGAAGATATTATGGAAGAAATTAAAATGAATCATTCTGAAATCGAAGATTCTGCATCTGATGCTGACGAATAGGTGCACATAAATGACGAAATCCCCACCATCTAAGCTGCTACAGCAGCGATTAGTGTTATTAATGAGTTTTTGTCTACACAAACAGTGGAAGAAAGAGTATTGGAGTCATTTGATGTATTGGATAAAGAAATTCATAAAATGTTTTTGAAATCGTAATCACGTCAGCAGAAGATTACCGATTATTTCTGTATCAAAACAGTGAATCATTAATGATCAATTTTTAATAGAATTTATCATTTTTTCAATACATCATTACTGAATACACATAGCAACTTATGAGTTATATATTTTGTGAACTCTAACATTTTTCTTAACGGTTCGGATATAGCGAACCATCGGATATAGCGAACAAAACCTTTGATCCCTTGAAGTTCGTTATAACGGGGTTCGACAGTATATAACATTTTTAATCACAACATGGATTTTTTTTTCTTACTCAAAATGTCAGAAACCAAAAAAGAAAAAATACTGGAATTTTTAGAATTTGAACAAAATTGGGGTCTAAAAACAATTTTTTGCTCCCAGTTTAAAAAAAAATAATTGTTTACATTCGCGGTCGTTTTGATACGATGTCTTTATTTTATGACTCCTGACCTCGTGCACCTAGGGATGCGGCATCGACAACAAAGCATCGATGTTTTGAAACATTGATATTCAATATTAAAACATCGATGCTAATAAAACATCGCCCAAAAACTATCGATGTTCTTAAACATCGATGTTTTTGAACATCCATTTTTTAAAACTGGTATAGTAACCTCGAACATTATTGTTACTTCCGTTAGTCGTGCGGGGGAGGGGGGAATGATTTAATTTTACTCTTTGATTGGGCTGACACAAATGACCAAAACTTGGTTGCTAGAGTCAGAGCATACCACATAATTTCCATGATACATTTTATTACTCGTAATTTTACCAGAAAATTGAGGAAGAAATTATTGCTATAAAAACAGTTGATAGGACCAAAGCCTTAAAGAAAAATCCGCGATGTTTTCTAATTTAAATTGGTTGAATGTGAAAATTATTGTAAATATCAAGTCATATTTATTTACAAGTTGGAGAATAATTTACTTCCAGGAGGCCTAAATAATTTTGTAAAAAAAAAAAAATTCTGAAGTTCATGACTGTAACACAAGACAAAAGAATTAGTTTCATATCAATAGAGTATAAGACAAAATCATTTAAAAGAATTTTTGTGTTTACATTTACTGAGTGTGAAAATTATACTAGGTGGTTTTTTTTAATTATGGTGTTTTTTCCTTTAAAAAATCATCGAGCACAAAACATCGATGTTAAAAAAAAAAAATCGGCTCCAATAAATCGATGTTAATATCGAAACATCGATGTGACATCCCTACGTGTACCACCGGTTAGTAACCACTGATATAAAGCATACGTACGCTATTCAAAACATAAACACAAACCGCATAGGGCGATCGGTACCGAAAAACAGCAGCTATCGAACGGGGCCGTGTATTCCTTTTATGGCGGTTAACGTGACTAACTACTCTCCTTTTTACCAAACCTGCTTCCGCGTGTACAAAAGGCTGAGGGCGTCAGCTCTCTTAACCTTGTTGGAAAAGCGACTGAGCCCCATCTTCTCGGCGCGAGGCAAAAACAAAAACTGCGCGAACTGTTTAAGAAACACGTGGGCGACGAGAGCGCAAGCGTGACACTCCACCTCCGGCCTCTCTTTCGCTCGCTCACTCTCTCCCCGTTGCCATTTGCGTGAACGAAAATATACTATCGGACAGCTGTTTTCCTCTCTCTCCGCGGCGGAGAAAAAGAAAGCGCTCCCAGTTTTGTCATTGGATGTCCTACGTTCGACTCAACAGCGTGTCCGTCCCTTCGCGCGCCGGTCGCATGCATCCCCGTTTCAGTTCCAGACCTCGAAGACTCGGCGATACCGGGCGGCTGTAACTCTTCTCAAGTCGTGCGTCAGACGCTTTGCCTTTTTTTTTTTTTTTTTTTTTTTTCTTTTTTTTTAAACATTCTACACTATGAAATTGTGATACATTATAATACCGGAGCTGTGATATTTACATTCTACTGTTATTATTATTAATTTTTTTTTTGGTGCTTATAATTTTTATAGTAATATATATTTTACACTTGGAAGTCGGTCGAAGAACATTTTTTTTTGTGTGTGGTGCGGAATTTACTCGTCTTTTTGGGGATCCCCCGTCCTTGAAGTATTATTCCTTTTTTTTCTTCTTCTTCGCCCCCGTGCGCTTCCAAACTGTCATCGCTGGATTACTACCTGGATTCGGAGATGTCAGATATCATGGAGCAGCAGCTGGTGACTGCTACGAACATACAGCAGAAGGACACCACCTTCACAAAAATATTCGTGGGGGGCTTGCCTTATCACACGACAGACAAGTCGCTTAGACAGTTTTTCGAGGCATTTGGTGATATTGAAGAAGCTGTTGTCATCACTGACAGGCAGACAGGAAAGAGCAGAGGATACGGTTTCGTAAGTAGAATCTTTTCATTCTGGCTATTCTGATCTGTAACCTATCCAAAATATGTCTTAAGTTCACAACTAGTTCAAATTACTCCGATTGTGATTTAATGTTTATTCTGCTTCTTACATTTAATAGTGCTTCATGTCGGGGTACATTCCTCTTTCCAAACATGGAAATCGTCAAATTATATATATATATATATATATATATATATATATATATATATATATATATATATATATATATATATATATATATATAGTGAAACCTCTCTAGTCTGCCACCCCTCTGAACGGCCATATTTTGTTCAGAACCGAATAAAATCTCCACAGAGCCAATATGCCAATATATGGAAGAAACCCCTTTTCCACGGCCACCCCTGAATCGGCCTCTTTTTTTTCGGAACGATTATTGGTAGCCATAGAGAAGTTTCATTGTATATATATATATATATATATATATATATATATATATAGCTTATGAGAAAAAAAATGTTAACAAATACATGAAAGTTTAACTATTGGGGAATTTTATTCATGGGACTTCAAATTTAACATCATATGAACTTTCAATAAATATGTAATGTTCAGGAGGTCTAAGGAGTCATGCTTTATAGATATTTGATTTTGTTTTGCTTCAAATCATATACTGTATTTCATTTCTTTTCCAACCCACCCTTGAATAGGAAATTTTCGCCAAAAAAAGCATGATACCATTCGTATTTATCATTATTTTTTTTTCTATAGATTTGACCGACTGGTATTTCTTGTCGATAAAACTTTAAAAAAAAGTAAATTTCATTTAAGATTCAAAACCAAAATCCGATACTCGTATTGACTGATAGCAACTTGTCACAATAAAATTAAATAATAAAAAAGATTAAGAAAACATTGTTTGGTCATGACAGTTGTTAATTTTCTCCTGGAATAATTTAAACCACTAATTTAAATATTTTTGATGAATTATATTTTGTGTTCGCTAATGTTAATTGCATTTTTGTTAAACATATTTACTTATTTAAGGTTTGATTTAAATCCCTTTTAAAATGAAATGTTAATTTAAGCGATACAAAATTTCTAATATTACTTTCATTACATTTACATTTTTCATTCTTACAATGCCATGCTTTGCCGTAATCTGATAGGCAGGCATTATTGATAAGATTTTGCTTAAAATTTTTAATTAAGTTTACGTGATTTTTTAAGAAATTGTACCTGAAGATAATAACTTGAAGAATAATATTGTACTTGAAGAATAATATAGAATAATCATTTTCCCTTTTATCATCATTCAAACGTGATTCACTCGCAATTTTCTGCATAAGATTCAGGAAAAAGTTCGAATTAATATTCCTAAATTATACTTTACGTCTTTTTAAATAGCTTTGTATTTAGCACCTATATTTAATCGTCTCTGTCGCCTAAAGGAAATGAAATGTCTCTGTATTAATTTAAAGTTTAACATTTAAGCAGAGAGAGGTTACTGAATTGGATTTTCCACTGCTTTATATGATATGATGTCGGATAGAAAACTTTCGTTTTTTCAACTGAAAAACAAGGATTAACTAATGAGATATATTTTTAAAAGCAAGTAACAAATGAAAATTAAAGGGAAATATTTTTAATGGTATACGTAATATGCATATGCTTGCATTAATCTTCATTTTTTAACCTCTTATTTAATGATGTTAGTTTGAATTAATATAAATAAATGGTTGATTTATTGTTTTTATCAATAAATGGAAACTTAGTCTTCAGTTAACATGTTCAAAAACAATTTGTCACAATTATTCATATTTGCATTAAAAATATTGAATAACTTTATAATTATCTACAAATGCTACAATTTTTCAATGAAAGATTGTACGTTCGGCATCCCCGGCTAATTTCAAAACATTCCCTGAGTGTGATGTATTCATTCTATTGTAATATTTTTCATAATATTTTAAAGTTTTATCTAAAAAATAAATTATTCAACTCATGTAATTTTTTTAAACATAATTGCCTCTAGAGTTCCTCATGATGTTGCTTATGAAACTCATGATACTTGAAGAGTTGAAAATGCAATTACTCAACTCATGTAATTTTTTTTATATATAAATGCCTCAAGAGTTCCTCGTATTATTGCTTATGAAAGGCATGATACTTGAAGAGTTGAAAATGCAATTACTCAATTCATGTAATTTTTTTTAATATTTAAATGCCTCAAGAGTTCCTCATATTATTGCTCATGAAAGACATGAAGAGTTGAAAATGCAATTACTCAATTCATATAATTTTTTATACATAAATGCCTCAAGAGTACCTCATAATATTTCTTATGAAAGCCTTATTTTGTTAAACGAAACCGTTTTGTCAATGAATTAGTCATCTCTTTTCTTTTACTATTAGTCAATCCATTACGAAAAATATCAGATTATTATAATTGTAAGAAGCTGTTTATAACTCTTTAACCGTGTCTAATAACTCTATTTTGATTATCGAACATTGTTTCAATGAGAGTTAATTTCGAATTTTTATATGAAATTTATAGGGAAAAAAATTTAAATTTCGCTTTGTTTCGAGACATCGTATTTTTTATATCACCTAAAACTTATTATTTCTTTATTCGTTTTATTATCTTTTCTTGTGTAGTTTTGGAAAATAATTTAAGTGTGTACTGTAATCACTTAGCTCCGCGATACAAGCGCATAAAAGTTTAGTGTTTGAAATCAATATCCACTGTTAGTACCTACAGGGCCGCTCTAGTTCGTAAACAATCCAATAAATCGTTAAATATGGATGCTAAATTTTACGTAATTCTGCCTAATCGATTTGTGTTTAAATCGGGAACTATGCCGATTGATAATCGACGTCTGAGAATAGCTACATAATGAAAACAAACAGTGTTAACAATTCATGTTTTAGATATATATATCTCGTTTTAAATACTCCTTTCCGTGCACTGTAAAGTGAAACCTTAACATCTGAAAACTGGTCGTCTTTACACAGAGCATTTATATTGTTGATTTTATGTATTACAGAATAAACTGTTATTGCACACAGTACTGTGCAGCAATTAATATAGAGGTTCGCACGAAAAAGAATGGATTAAAAGAAAAATCTTGTTCACTGTAAAAATGAACTGTTTGGAAGTTTCAAATAAAAAGCATCCGTCGTTTAATACAGAGTTTGATTGTGATAATAATAAAAATTATTTTGATCTTTACCTTTTTCCCCCGAAAATGTGTGATAAAAAGTGTTCTTAATTTAAAATTATGTTGATATTCTTTCTGACGATTTGTATTTTAGTTTTTTTTTCTTTTGCAGTATAATTCGCTGATGGATAATCGAGGTATAGCCACGTGTTTGTTAAATCATATGAGATTTAAAAGCATATTCTAGCATTTTGATTCTCACACCATTTGCAAACTTTATTATGACTAGGACCGTTCTAACTCTCGATCTCGAAATCACGCGATGGTATTCTATAAATATATTTTGCTTGTTTTAATTTATGTCCGACTCCGAACACTAATTTTTGAGTTGAAAATGTTTAGAGTTTTATATCTTGGAACTCCCAAACACCTTGCATGAATTGCGAGGCCTTTTCACACAACTTTTAATTGATTTAATAATAAAATATTATAGCTTAAGGCTACTGTGTACTAACCCTATTGTATTCTCTCATTTCAATGTTAATCTATGGAGAAAATGTGTCTGCTATTTACAGCTACATAAATGCTAGTAATCCAATAAAAATAGTATTTTCAGATAGCCTGAACTTTTTTGCACTTTTCAACACGACTCATTTTATAAATTTCGCCCACCCAAGGAATTAAGGAGCGTTTAAAACACACTACACCAGATTTTTTCTCTGAATAATTTAAATTTTAAAATATTATTTACATTTTTTTAAAACGAATAATACCCCAAGGTGTAAAATTTCTTTCTCTACTTCGGACTTTTTTTTTTTCGATAATTCCGCGGTACACCACAAGGAAAAGCTTGCAAATATATAAATTACAATAAATACGTATATGTTTTTATTAGATAAAAAAAACACAACAAAATAGCTCTATGTATCAAGATAATTATAATCATTTAAGTTTTATATAAATCATTTTGAACTGTACACCAACACAAGAGAAAAAATATAAAATTATAGTTTAAAGTAAAAAAAATTCTCTTTAAATTTTTATATTAAAATATGTTTTTAGGTTTTTACTTAAGCCTAATAAATCAAAGTTAATTTAAACATAACTAATTTATTAATGAGATATTTGAGATTGTTTTGATAAATGTGCGTTTTATATTTGCACGTTTTATATTTGGCTCTATAATAGAAAGAGCTACAGTTCATGGTCACTCCCCTTTAAATATGATCGTTTGTCATTTTCAATTAGAAGCAGTGTCGAAAAACTTTGTTCCATAAGTATGTCGTAAAAAATGGGAGCAAAATTGCAATGGCCTTGTCAGAAATTTGTAGATATTCTTTCTTAACTGAAATCCAGAAATATGACGCTCGAGCATACATACAATGTATGGTTAACAACACGTTTTTGTTTTATGTATAATTTCGACCCAGAAAAATTACATATTAACAAAAAGTTAGAGGAATATTTTACTTAGAAAAATTTCTATTTAATGCGGTGGTTAATTTTTTTATTATCATAATCGATAAAATCACCGCGGCACAGTCAAGATCACCTTGCGGCACACTGGTGTGCCACGGCACAGCGGTTGCGGAGCACTGATCTAAACCTTTACTTTACAAGAGCAAACATTGACTGATTTTCAAATAACAACCTTTGACGCTTCACAATATGGCACTAAGTAAAGTTCGATACTGAGTTCGAAAGCAAGGGTATTCTTAAATTTTCTACTTATATAAGGCAACAGGGCCGCCCAGAGACTTTACGGGGCCTAGGGAAAACTTCTGTTGGGGGCCCCAAGACTATTTTTCAGAAGACTATTTTGTAGTAAGAAAAATCTGATTAATCGAATAATTTATTTTTTTTTTTTTGGGGGGGGGGGGCCTTTTTTTCAGGAGATTATTTTGAAATTTGAAGCACGGTACAAGTTTCAGAATTTTCTTTCGGAGAAAATATAATAAATAAATTAAAAAAATTTTTTGGGGGCCCCTCCGGCAGTTGGGGGTCTGGGGCAAAGTGCCCCAGTTGCCCTCTCCTCCTGTGCGTCACTGTAAGTCAAGGTTTCAAATGTAAAAACACAAGTATTTTCTGTAAAAATACCAGAAAGCTTATTTTTGTGCTTTATGCATAAAATTTTTTGTAGCCCTCTTTTTTTGTATTTTCCACTTTATTGTAGCATTCTATTTAAAAATGTTACAATTTTCAGGCTTCACAAAGATTATTAAAGTATGAAGTTAACTATTGAGCTGTTAACTATTGTTGTTGTCAATGGGGGTAGTTGTTTAATTTTTCCCCCTTCAAATTGTCATATGGAAGGAAATTCAATTTATTTGATAAATGCCGAGGTATCGATATTGCCGGTGTTAGGGCCTGTTCACATACAATCCTTCAGCGTCAGCGTTACTCGAATTGAAATATTTTACGCAAATCATAGACCTTAACAATTTAGTTGCTAATCGTTTGCAGGTTTGTAATTGGTTAAATATACAGTGATTTCCGCTTATAAGAATCACATTTGTTATTACTATTTTTGATTCTTATAAGCGGTTAATTCTTATAGCCGAAATTTAGGTTTTTGGACAGGCACACACACACACACCTATATATACATATATTAGATAATTTGCCATAAAATACTCTTTAATTTATGTTAATTATCTTTTATTAAAATTATTTTTTATAATTTTAAAAATACAACTTAATTTTTAGACCTAAAAGTAGATACACATGATTATAGTAAGAGAAGAAAAAATCCAATATTTGTTACAACATACCTGCTTAACTGTTTTAACATTTAAACAAAAGGAAGGGAGCAAGAAAAAGGTTTCTATGGTAGTTTGACGTAATGAAGTTTTCAGGAGTATTTTATATAAAGAGTATTTTATATATATATATATATATATATATATATATATAACCCCTTAATATAACCCCTTAATGGCCGTTCTTACAAAGGGGGTATGAAATTTCCCATTCTAAATAGGGAATCTGAAAAATGGGCCCCTTAAGTTAATAAGGTTAACCCTTTGGTGGGAAAATGATTCTTTTCCCGCTTAGTGAGAACATCTGCCTGGGAGGCAGATATAGATGGAATATTCCTTTCCGAGGTATTCCTAACTAGAAATTCAGAGGGTATTTGTGGTTTATTACATTTCATTGCAGCCACATACGTCAAACCATTACTCCTTAATTCTTGATCAGCTTCTATTGAACAGAACCAATCATCACAGATTTTATTACGGTTCGCTTTGTAGAGGCATTTAGTTAGTCGAACGAGTGATTGGGTTGGGATTTTTAATTTTTGCTCAAATTAATCTAATTTTTACCTCAACCATAGAAGGCTGGCGTCACGAATTACCCTTCCACACTGAAGACGAGATGTTGATTGAAGAATGTGTAGACTCACAGTACCCAAGGTCGAATGGTGGTGGTGGTGAGGGCAGTGGCGTAGCGAGCATAACTGGCGCCCGGGACACGATACCTTTGTGGCGCCCCTCCCCCCACAAAACATATAGTAATATAATATATAGACCTTATACTGGCACCCCCCCCCCCCGAAAAACATATACTTATATATTATATAGACCTTATATTGCCCCCCCCCCGAAAAACATATAGTAATATAATATATAGACCTTATATTGGCGCCCCCCCCCCCCGAAAAACATATAGTAATATAATATATAGACCTTATATTGGCACTCCCACCCCGAGAAACATATAGTAATGTAATATATAGACCTTATATTGACGCCCCTCTGCAAGTGGCACCCGCGGCATGATAGACCCCCTTGCCCCCCCCTCGCTACGCCACTGGGTGGGGGGGGGGCAGAGTTGAATAAAGAAATCATAGCTGCCTGAGAGACAGATGTTCCCATCGAAGGGTTAAACGACAACCAACCAACCTTAGTATGACGGAAAGAAGGTTACCTCCGGGTACTAAAGAATCAGGATGACTTTCTCCATTTTCTTACATCTTGTTAAACATCATTCGAAATTTCAAAGTCTTTCAGACCTTAAACGAAGCAGAGAGGCAAATGAAGAGAAGTAGATGAAAGATCTCACTGTCTGCCCATTATATAACCGTGTTACAAATTAGCGTGTTGTTCAACAAGTGAGCATATTAGTGAGTTCGTGGTTCGCTGATAAGGGCACAATGGAAGCCAAAAATACCTCTGAGAGTAGCACTCCTAAGCTACGGAAAATAAGCAAACGGCAATGGCGATGAAAAGTGGTATAAGGGACAAACAATATTGAATAAAGAAAATCTGTTAAAACTATCCATCCTCTAAATCAGTGGTGCGGGAACTGTGGGTCGCGTGGAAAAAATTGGCGGGGTCGCGGATAGTTTGCGGTAAATTTATGTCATATTGAATTATTATATTTAAAAATGCTTAAAATTTTCTATAATTACACATTTTTAATATTTTATTGATATTTCTTATACGTTGAAAAATGATATATTGTTAATTAAGGGGTCAGACAGTCTCACAAAAAAAACAAGTGCAGATGGTAAGTAAAACATATTTTTTTATTATTGTTACTATGTAAAGTAAATATATACGCAAAATGTACAGTTTCCCTTTTCTCCAATTTTTTTGTTAACATTTTCTTAATTTATTAAAAAATTTAAAGAATGTTACAGAAACAGCTTAAAATTTAATTTTAAAAAAACCCAAGAAGAATTTTTCAAAAATCTTCCTTAATGCACCCCTACACTATAAGAAGAATCGTCATGCAAAATTTCAGCCCTTTAGGTCCAGCGGTTTGGTCTGTGCGGTATATGTCAGTCAGTCAGTCAGTCAGTTACGGAACTGTTTTATAGTATATGTAGATAATTTTGAGTATGCTTGCTTTCAATTCTTTGGGCTCGCTTATTTATTTATTAACGTTTTCTTTATTTCCTCCTCGTTTGGCTAATACCGAGAGTACCTACTTTGTCTTAAACTTATGGCTATTTTTATTTCCGTACGCATTTTCCGTTTTTGTTTATCTTAACATATTGTTTTCGAAGTCATGCTGTATATAGCGCACCTTCCACTATCGCATACGTAGGTTTCTACGTGACGACTGGTCTCGGCGTATGTTTGGTTTTCTGAGCACGTATATCAGAGACATAATTCTAGGAAAATATGCTTCCCCTTGTATGTCACTGAGTCACAGAAATATGGTGTACTTGTTTATTATTTTTAAACGTTTATTTTTTAGTTGTTTGTTTTGTTTCTAATGGATTCGTTGTTACTGCAAATGTCAACACGGTATTTTATCCCTTTAAAAAGATTTAAAAGATTTTGGCAGACATTAGTGACGACTGACTTAATGTGAATTTTTAATGTGTACCAGTTGGTACCCGTCAAAACATGACTAAATAAATGTAATAATACACCAATTATACTCTATACATCATTGCCAAATGTTGAAAATCATAATATTAAGAAGAGAGAAATTCCCTTTAAAAAATTACCATTGAACCCAATAAAAAGAAATATGGTTACTCAATAAACAGTTTCCGTCAGGTTTAATTCTATATCTCACAATAATAATAGAAAATAAAAATGGCCGAGAGACAGCTAGAGAGATTCCTAGGAATAAACAAATTTATGTGTTTATGCAGCCTCGTGCTTAGTGAGTATCTAAAGCCAGATTTAAACATATCACTGAGAATGCGCAGAAAGCAACTTTTTACTGTAAATTATCACTAATTAATATAAAGCTAATTAACACAAGGACCAAATTTGACACTTCTGTAGATTGAAATCTTTCGTCTAAGACTAAAATGAAGTAAATTCATGCAGTGGTTTTCTCGCACTGACATAGGCGTAGCTTGCTTCTAACATTTTTTTAGGGGAGAGGGGGGGGGGGACACGAACTGAATTCAGTTAGGGCTCTCCTCAGCGCATTGACTGCCGGACGGTCCTTAAAATATGAAATATTATGATTTTTTTGAAAATTGAATAACAATAGAATTGATGTTCGAGTAGTATTCGAAAGTTATACAATGAGAAAAATAAATATGAATAGAATGAGAAAAAAATATCATCGAATATTTGTTATGGATCATATCATTGTTAAATACTATGTTAAGGCTGAAGACATAATCGGAATCTTCAGTTTCACAATTTGAAAAAGCGGGAAAAAACCAACTCTCTTAAAAGTTTTCTACAATTTCCCGATTTTAACTGAACTTCTATCAACGTCTTAATTTATTTCAAGTTAAGTTGGGAGGGGGGGGGGCACGTACCCCCCGTGCTCCCCCGACGCTACGCCTATGCGTACGGATTGTCCAAACAATCGACTTAGCCACTTAAATATATAGATTAGTAATTTATGCTTGCGTATGTGACGATGCAATTTTATAATTATGCAAATTTTTTAAGTAGGCGTAGATGAATTTGGAAATTTAGTGCATTTGTGCCTCTAGGCTACATAGCTGCTCATATAAAACTGAACCATACGAAACATGATGGAAGCTTTATTTATTTAATTTCATATTCTGTAATTGCATGGATAGTTACCAAATCACGTGTTTTTTTATGTGTCTTGCAACGGAACGTCTTGTTACATCCATAATGGACATCATTGTCAACAATAGATTTTTTAGGATGTAGCTTTGCTGCGCAGTTAGTTTTCGGTGTGTCAAAACATCTGGGGATATGCAGTGCTGCACGTGACGTCACATGCCCTTAATCCCCCCAATAATAATAATGAAAAAAATGCTCGAGAACGTATAGTAAATTTGTTTAAATTCCCGTTAATTGGAACTTGGGGATTTCGTTTTCTTCATAATGCAGTCTAATATGTATTCAGTAAACATTTAGCTTTAAATGGGGGGGGGGGTAGTTTTACAGTCTGTAATTAAAAAGAGAGAGAAGGGTATGGCGGAGTAAGAAATGGAAGCTGCAAAGCTATTAACAGCCTCAGGAAAATGAATCAAAAATTTACGGAATAGCTTTTTCGAAAATATGTTCTTATTAATAAACTAGCACTAACTGCTGTGAAATAGTAAAGTTAAAAATTTTATGGCGTGTAATGTCATTTCAGATATTGGATGAAAGTATGCAAACTATATTTTACCACCCCACCCCCTTTTTACCGATGACACGTTATGATTTTTTTTTTTTAACCTATGGCTTTATTTGGAAAATTAATCCATATTTACAGGCAACACAAACAGCAAAGAACTAAGCATTGAACAGATGCATAAAGCACAACAGTGAACAAAGTCAGATAAAAGGTGTTAAAAGTTCATAGAAAGTTCATCATATCTCTAGCGTCCCAGTATAATTTGGTAAAACGTTATGAATTATAATATATGTAATAATTTAAATCTCTGTACCCGTAATACGGTAACAAATGATAAATTATTCACTGATTTGTATATTAAAAAATGACCCTCCTATGGTTCTTAAAAATGTTTATTACATATGATTATATATTAAATTGAGTCTTTAGTTAACCAATACACCTTACTGATGTTAAAAGAATGTATATCTTATGTTTATTAGAATCTTAGTCTGTTAAAATAGATGATAGTGAGTTAACACTCTTTATCTTTTATCAGGTTGTTCATAGCTTTTATCATCCGATAGGGAAGTCGTGATTTCGAGACCCCTTAGTGATTTCGAGAAAAAAGATATACTGGCTAACTTTAAAGCATACAGTATTCTGTATTACACAGCAAGTGTCTTTGCATTTATCACCATTTCAATTATGTCGTTACATGAAATTGATGAGTACTATCAAAAAACATTAAACTTTAACATTTTATTTAATCAAGAAGAGGTTTGTGGGAATTTTCAGAATAGTACTTCCCATGTATTGATATTTTTGGGATTATATACTAATTTATTAGTCTGGAAAGTGAGTAAAACTTTATCGTCTTCATGTTTATGGAAAAGGATGAAACCTGTCCAATCACAACTTCAAGTCTAAATATAAGTGAGATACAGTGTAGTTTGAATTTCTGTGATGCCGGATGTAAGACTTCCGGGTCCTTCTCGTGTCTCAGAAATCTAAAGATCAAAAATATAATTGTGCGTTGCCAGACTTCCACGACTTCTCGTAACTTAAACACATATTTTATATGAACTTCTTTTTTGACGCAACTATATTCCTCTGCCCTTTTTATTGTTTTGAAAACTATTCCTCCCCAACATTTTATATTTTTAATACTTTCGTGCAAGTCATAAGTTTTGATAAGTGACTTATCTCTGATCGCTTCTTCAATCAATCAATATATATATATATATATGTGTGTGTGTATGTATATATATATATATAATATATTGAAACATATTGATTCATGGGTGATTAAGTAAAAGTTTTTTTAGAACAACTTATTCATTATTGCTATTGTACATACTGTTGTTGGTGAAAGTTCATTTGCCACATCATACATGGGATATGAAAATTATTTTGTATCATATTCTAATAATAAAATAATTATGTTAAACTTTTGAGAAATTTTAATTCAACACCTGGTAGTCATCGGATATATTTGGCCCATCTAGTTCAGTGAACATTGCTTTCAAAATCCCCATGTATTTGGCAACTTTTTTTTATGTGGTGCCGGACCACTTCAGAGGCTCTCGCGGACCACCGGTTGGGAACCTTAGTTCTATATATTTTAATCCCCTACTCTATATATTATATCCCCTTCTCTATACATTATATTCCCTCTTTTATATATTATATCCCCTGCTTCTCAATAAGTCCCAACAACTAGGACGATTTTCTATTCCTTGCAGCATGCTACTTACTTTGAGTCCTGTAATGACTCGGATAACGGCTGTAGCAAGCTGTTCTAAGGTGGGTGACTGCGCAAAGGTTTCAACAACAGTGCAATGTTCAGGCGTTTCTGTTTCTGTTCAGATGTCAAGCAGTGATTAACCCACCGAGCACAAATTTTCAAGCTTGATGTATAATCTTTGACCTTTTACATTCACAGTACACGAGACACCTGCAGACCAGGCCCTGATTTTCCATTAGGCCCGGAAGGCCCCGAATGTTGGGGCCCCCAAAAAAATTTTAATTTTAAAAGGAAAAAAAAGAAAATTTCCCAATTCAATTTTTTTTTAAATTTTACCCTTTTTAATAGTAATTTTTTTATATATCCTTTCAAATTTGATTGATTGATTGGTTCATCATATGTATAGTTATATGTATAGTTCATTATATGTATATTATAGTGTATATAAGGGATTAATAAGTTTTTCTGGTTGCATGGTATTGGTGTTTTAATGATGAAGGGAATATGTTGTATCGCTTTTCGTTATTGGATAATGTTCTAGGCTTCTACGCTTCTAATAGCCAATTTTTGGTAAAATGGTACATTCACAACGATTCACGATTATTTATTTTTTTTTGGTGTCAATTTTGGAAATTTTACGCCCACATCAGTATTAGGGGGGGTCCCCCCCATCCCGAGTTGTGTCTATAGTCAAGAATGTTCTAAATCGGGCCCTGCTGCAGACTCCATTTAAAAAATTTGTCACTTCAAAAGAAAACACGTTAGAAAACTTTCAAACCCACATGAATATTAACCCTAGTCCTCAAATGCAAATGGCGATTTTTGTTGTTTTCTGATTGTATCATCCATTGCAAAATGGCGCCGTCTTGTGCATTACTTTTGAAATGACCCTCATATTTTATTACACGGCTCTTTTTTTCTGGGGGTACGCGGGGATGCGGCCTATACCCTTCCTTTTTTTTTAAGTATTATTTTTGCTTAACCTAACCGAAATTTTAAGAAGCTTACAAATCAGCTCTTAATATATAGAAAAAAGTAATTTTTTTAATTCCGAGTTTTTTGTTCTCCTGGGACGTGCCGTGTGAAAACACGATACTAAAAAATACGTAACTTTATTTGAGAAAACACAGTACACCCACCTATTTTTTTGGAGAAAAAAAAGAACTGTATATATATATATATATATATATATATATATATATATATATATATATACGAAGACACTATCTGAATTTTTTTTTATCGTTATTAAGTAAGAAATTGAAAATATCTTTCTATACCTAACAAAATACAATATATTCTTTTCTAAAAGTCCTCCCATAAATTTTAGGGGCGTCTTATAGTTCGAAATATACGGTACCTCTCTCAAAACTCAGGACATGATTAGCGTAGGAAAACATAAAGATTAATTAGGTTCCATTTCATTTCCTTATTTAAATCCATTTAAAAAAGAAACCTTTTTTGTAACGTTTATGATAAGGAAATGATATTTGCAGTCGAAAAAAAAAGTGTATGAGAATGATAAAATGTCGTGTTCTACTCAATTCTGACAAAAAATCCTATGGACAATTTAAGTGCTGCGTGCTTTCACGAAACATGTGAAACTCTTTTTTTTTTTTCAGTTTATTAAAAGCTATTATTCAGAAACATAGCGTGCAACTGGTGTTAAACATATCATCTTCTATTTCCCCTCCGTCGAAGAAAAAAGATTAAAAAAAAAAAATCTGGCTTATAATTACGAAAAGAGGTTATGGATCACAGCATTTACATAGTGTGTTCGGAAAATTTTCTATAATCTGATTGTTTGCTACTGCATTCGCGAGGAATTTCAGAAGCTGTTTTTGTTGTTTTATAGCAACATGATTAATTAAGAAAATGGCTTTTTAATTCAGTGGATGGCATTATTTATTGGTAGATAATATTGTTTCGTTGATTTGTTACGCATGGTTAACCCGTATATTTGCAAGTGTTTGATTTAAAAATTTGTTAATAAAGGGCTCAGTTTGTGAACAGTTTTATGTTTGTATCGTAAAAATGCGTTGTCCGGAAATCTACACTTTGGGACATTTTCCCTTTTTTATTCTTTTAAATTCAAATAATATTTTAAAATTTAAATTATTCGGGGAGAAATCTGGTATAGTGTGTTTTAAACGCTCATAAATTTCTTTTTGGGTTGAAATTTATAAAATTAATCCTGTTGCAAGGTGCAGAAAAGTTCAGGCTGTATGAAAATGCCATTCTTATTGGATTATCAGCATTTATGTAGCTCTCAATAGAAGACACATTTTCTCAATAGGTTAACATTGAGGCGAAGGCTGCATTTCATTTACGAAAATCTGGGGAAAATATATTTAAAGAAAGTATTCAAATAAAATGTATTTAAAGAATTTCAAATAAATTGCAGCTTTTTTATGCGCTGGCCACTCTGTTCACTTTTCAATATTTGATTTACCTTGAATCCTGTTAAATAGTTTATAGATTACGGTACTCTTACAAGGAAATTCTTGTTTCCAATTTGAAGTAATAGCATTATAAAAGAAACGTTCCTAAAGCTCTGTTGGTTGACTTATAAACTACATATTGTCTTTTATATCTAAATTCATTTCGTCATTTGAATCAAAATATTGCGATATATTTTAAATTGTCAAATACAGTAAAACCTCGTTTATCCAGCTCTCGTTGATCCAGATCTCCCGATAATCCGGATCAGATTTGTAGACATTATTTTTATTTAATGTTCACATTAGATAATAATTTTATAACTGTGATAGCAAGAATGTAACTACAAGTACGCCAGATATTCGCGTTTAGTTTGATTCAATGTACAATTCCTCAATAGACTGTACAATAAATTTTGGTAATAAAATGCTTCTTGTTGAGTTTAAGAAAGCTTTACTAGACTTATTACTAGACCATTTCTTTGTTAAGAAATCATGTAAAAGTCATTTTTACATTTTTTAATGTCTTGTAAAGAACACTATGTAATTTTGTTACAAAACATGGTTTTTTATCGTAATAAACGGTAAGTCTGATTAGTTAAGATTTTGTTTTTATTATTATCCATATTACCCGGATTATCCGGATTTTTAATTACCCGGATTGCCTATGGTTCCAGTTAGCCCGTCTGCACACGGAGCAACTCAAATGAAACTGATAACCGACTCAAATCACAAACCAGTCCGTGATGAGTCGCAACCTATGTAATTGAATGCACACGGCGCAACTGGTTACAAACCCGTCCGACGGGTTTGTAACCAGTTGCGCCGTGTGCATTCAATTACATAGGTTGCGACTCATCACGGACTGGTTTGTGATTTGAGTCGGTTATCAGTTTCATTTGAGTTGCTCCGTGTGCAGACGGCATTAGTCCGATAAACGAGGTTTTGCTGTACTGAAGTTTATATTTATTTGATATAAGGAGCTTCATCATAGGATGAAAGTGAAAACATTTCACTGATTTTCATGATCAATATTAAATTTCGTATGTATTTTTGGAATCCTTAGAGTATATGTGCCGGTCATTATGAAAATGGTCTAAATCGTATGATTTTTCGTTTCGAGTTATTTGAAGATTTGAGTTTGAACATGAACTGAATTCTGTGCAATGACGCAACAACCAACTCAATCTAACGGTTCAATTTTGACAATTTTGCAAAGATTGCTTCAAATTACGGTAATATAAAAGAATAAAATATGAAATAACTGATAAACTCATTTTTTTTTTCTTTTTTAGATTCTTGACTTAGTCCACTTTCATAATCCCCGGCACATATACTCTTTAATTAGAATAAAGAAGCATAATTATCGCATATGTATGTTTCAACTAGTAATTTCGTTTATATTAAAACTGGAAATAAATTTTATGTGTATTATCTGTAGAAAATCAAATATTTTCTAGAGATTAAATATATAATACACTTAAATATATAATAAATATAAATATTAAACAATTTCTATTTTTTACTGGATAACCCGTAAAAAAGTTCCTGTTATTCGCCACTATTATAATTTTCTTTTGTATGCTGTTAAAAATACATTCAGGAGAAAAACATGTTTAACATGTTGTAATTTAGCAGAATAAGAAACCAAATTTTTTAAATATTTTTCAGAACAGTTTTCATGTTATACAGGTTAACAGTATACCTTAATTTACAGTAGAGTAAATTACAGTAAACCGAAAAAACTTGGCCGTTTTCAGGGGTGGTCGTTAAAAAGGTTTTTTTCCCCATAATATCGGCTCTATGGAGCCTTGCTTGAATCGGTTCTGAACAAAATATGGCCATTTAGAGGGGTGGGCGTCGAATAGGGGCGGCCAGATAGAGAAGTTTAACTGTATAAATTGTTCTCTGTATATATTGGTTCATATTTGAGTTTTCCTTGTGTTTCGTTTTCCCGTATTCACCCGCGCAGTTACTCAATATAATTTGATATGAAATGTATTTAAGGACAATTAATTTAAATTCCATATGTGCAGATTATTCTAAATGAAGTTTCGTCTAGGTGAGTTAATTTGTTGAACATTTACTACCTATATTTTTTTACTATTTAGCATTAATCGCATAGCAGCTGATGTGCAAATGAGCGATTCGAAGTTTATAACGTTCAGACCGCTCCAAACTACGATGTGTGCTACTTTAAACAAACCTTATCGTAATCGTATGTGAATAAACACGATTCCCTTTCGATCTCTTTCTATTTGGCAGGCGAAATTTACCTTTTCAACGTACATTTATTTGGATGTATTCTCAGAAGTGACTCACAGTCTTCACTTGTGAAATCAGCTGGAATAAACAGCTGTTCAAGTGACTTATTCGTATCTACTGGCAACTGAAGGTTATCGCACAAACTCCTCCAAGACGATTACGGTCCTGATATAAAAAGAAAATTTCTTTTTATCTCTCACTGTAAGTGAATTATCAAACGATAAGGCATAACTGAACAAAAAAATTTAACTGACTGTGTAGTGGTTTGTTATGTTAAATATCCACGTTTCGAAAACGGTGTAGAATCTATTTTGGCTTTTATATAAACGCATGCACAGACTCGTTGAGACTGAAAAAAAAAATCTGTACAATGTGTTTGCTTGTATATACAATCTAAATTACGCTTGCGTTTTAATTCTCTGATATTACCGTACTTTTCGAACCATGAAACGCACCTTTTTAACTCGTCAGACGATGTTATCTTAGGCATTAATTCCTTAAATCTAGACTTCAGAATCTATTTTATAATATATATATATATATATATATATATATAAAATATATATATATATATATATATATATATATATATATATATATATATATATATATATATAGTGGAATCTCGATCGATCGTTTTCGGATCCATCGTTTTTCCGTATGTACCGTTCATTTGACCCAGTCCCAATGATCATATTGCATTGTAATGTTTCCGCATCTATCGTTTTCCCGCATTTATCGTTCATTTCAAACGGTCCCTTGAAAAACGATAGATCGAGATTCCACTGTATATATATATATATATACTAGCTGAAGTACCCGGCGTTGCCCGGAATTTTAAGAAGGTTTGTTAACCAAAATCAATTTAAAAAATTAACACAGTATAAATTAGCTAAAAAAAAGCATGTGAAATGTTATACATATCTCAGTATTTTAGTAGATGCAGTCTTTCATCATTGTACCACTAAAAGTTGTAAAGTAAAAATGACAAATTGTGGAATGTTTGTTAACCAAAATCAATTTAAAAACTTAACATAGTATAAATTACATAGCCAAAAAAAAGCATGTGAAATGTTATACATATCTCGGTATTTTGGTTAGATGCAGTCTTTCATCATTGTACCACTAAAAGCTGTAAAGTAAAAATGTCTGTCGTAAAGGGCCTGTCCTGACTTTATTTGGTTTGGACGTGAATTCGTATTTTATTTGTGGTAGTACATTTTATGTTATCAAAAGGGGTAGTTGGGTGCGTTGTGTTTAGGTATTTGGTTGAATAACACTCCAGACTCTGGACATTATTGGCCTACGAACAAATTATAAAATCTTAACCTACAAACTTTCTTCAACAATAACGGAAATCAACTCATTGACGAAAGCAAGTTTTCCTTAACACAAAAATTATAGTTTATTTACAATTTACATATTATCTACAGTTTATTTAAAAAAAATCGTTTATGTTCATATCATCATTCTTTACATTTAATCATTTACCTACTACTTTACGAGGTGCAGGGAGCATACTGAAAAACTACTCATACACAAGTATTTATCTATGATCCTAACTTTCCTTTTCCGCACTCAAGAATTAAATTTTAAATGACCAGGGACTGAATGTATCAAAAATTATTTTTCACTCACTCTATTTCGCAGGGGCAGGATAATCATCGAAACAGCAGGGTTGCGGTTCTCTCCCTCCGAATAGCACGTTCACTTTATTGAATATCAGCTCGCTGTGGTCTGGAAATTGGGGGGTCTTGCTTCACAGGAACGTCACTGCTTCTTCCTTATGCCTTCCGTATTTGGTCTCCGGAATTCGGTGAAGTCTAGCCGCTCTCTTCTGGATCCGGTGCTCGATATTTTCTTGGATCCTGCGAGTAAGGTCCGGGAACTATGTCGACCGGTTGTCCTTCTGCCTCGCAAGTCTGGTCCCCTCCAACTAGGAACGTAGGATCGAGCCAACTCGCCCCGACCAAAAACTCTAACGCTTCTCTCTCTTTACCTTTTGTTACGTCATCTTCTACGCCGTCGATGGCCCCCCACATCGATCACTTACGCCGCTCTCATATATTCAGTACAAAAGGGCATTCTAATTTTACGTCGCAACCGGCGCCTAACTTGCTATCTTAGTCTACCATCTTCGAGACCTCCCATGTAGACCGCACTTCTACCTCCTATCCGAAATCAATGTAATGAAGCAAGCCTTTGATTTTAAATTATTTCTACATTTAATTTTCTTCTTCTTAAAATTGAAGGCGCATCATTACAATGTCAAATTGTGGAATGTTTGTTATCCAAAATCAATTTAAAATCTAAACAATTTAGCAAGATTTAACCTTCTATGTTTGGAACAAAAGAAGCTGATAAGTAAAACATAAAATATACATACATTTATAATAAACCACTAAAAGCTGAAAAAGAAAAATGTCAAATTGTCTTTTGGAAAGTAAAGCTGAAAAGTAAAAATGTCAATTTGTCGAATGTTTGTTAACCAAAATCAATTTAAAGACTAAACACAGTATAAATAACATAGAAAAATAAGCATGTGAAATGTTATACACCCAAATAATTTTTAAAAAATCCAATATAAAAATATATAAATTTATAATTAACTCCTCAGAATTCATCTAGATTTAACCTTTCATCTTTGGAGCAAAAGAAGCTGAAAAGGAAAAAATGTCAAATTGTCGCTTGGAAAGTAAAGCTGAAAAGTAAAAATGTCAATTTGTCGAATGTTTGTTAAACAAAATTGATTAAAAAAGTAAACACAGCATAAATAACATTTTTAAAAAAACATGTCAAATATTATACACATCTCAGAATTTTAGTAGATTCAGCCTTTCATTTTTCAAGTTTAAATTAAAAATGTCAAATTGTCTAATGTTTGTTAACAAAAAGTAATTTAAAAACTAAACACAGTATAAATAACATAGATTTAATAACAGTATAAATATCATAAAATATAGACATTTATAATAAATCACTAAAAGCTTAAAAGTAAAAATGTCTAATTGTCCATATAAATACCTCCATAAATGCAGGATTCTGTAGCCAAAAAATATATAAATAAAGTATTACAGTATTTGTTAAAGGCACTGACTGATGAAAAAATTAACAGAAATCTGCAGTTTGGGCTACACGCACCATAAATGCAAGATTCTGTAGCAATAATAGAAACATCCTGTCCTTATTAAACTCCATATAAATCTGTTCAATTAAACTGATCCAAATATTATCTGAAGTACCTTCATAAACTATGTTTCTCGTTTCTTGATTCGGGGTTCAATATGAATGTTTGTTAACCAAAGTCAACTTAAAAACTAAACACAGTATAAATAACATAGGAAAAAAACATGTGAAATGTTATACACATCTCAGAATTTAGATAGATTCAGCCTTTCATCACTAAAAGCTGAAAAGTAAAATTGTCTTTTGCCTTGTGAACTCTGCATGAAAAATTAAACATAGTATAAAAAAGGGATGGGAAATGTGATACACATCAATACTAAAAAACAACGAATAAATTTTGGTTCGAATTTGACTCTTAGTGTGCTTCACTCTTGAAAATAGTTGTTCTCAGATGTATGTGCTTCCAAACGTTGATGACCAGAATAACGCTTGACTATGCAGTGAAGGATATTTATATCTGGGCAGGTATGATTTTTGAGTACAACAAAGAGACTCGATTGAATTTCTCATTAAGTTAGATGTCAGATTGCAACTCTATGCATTCCATTTGACAATTTGCTAGCATTATATCTATATCGACTGTAAATAGAATAGAAAACATGCAAAAACAAAAATTGTTTATTTTCCCCGAAGTCCTGAAATCAATTTTAAATTCTTGTACTAAATCGGAAAGTAGGGCTGCGTATTTTATAACATTTTTAGAATTGTGCTTGGTCAGCGTCTCGAAACGCAAAAAATTTTTAACATTTCATTTGGCTTGCCATAATTTCAACTTCATGGATATTGCACTGAAGTAAAATCCATGAAGTGACGGGTGTTTGAGTCATTTAAATGGGCATTCAGATCTATCAAAATCTGCTAAATCTGCAAGCCAGTTATAAAGTTCTGGCACAGATTACTTTTCAATGTCATAAACAATTTGATATCATCAAGTTGGCTATAAAACCTTTTTAATATTTTCTCCACTGAGCTACCTTATTTCTTAAAAGTATTGCCATATTCAGCATCCAAGCTTTTAAGAAATTCCTGAAACTGGCTATGAATCAATCCCGAAGCCTTCATAAAATTCACCATTTTGAAGATGATTTGCATAACATGGTCCATTTTTTTCCTTTTCTGCATTACTTTTTATATCAAGGCAGGCTATTAGTTTTTTTTTTCGTTTTGAGCTCTCTCTCACTAACACTCTGGGCCTCACTAACACTTGCTTTGGGCCGCATGAAGCCCGAGGGCTGGACACCCCTGTATTAAAATATAGGTAAAAGACCCTGACAAACGTAAAAATTAATAAAAATCTGCAATTAGGGTTCCACACACCATAAATGCATGATTCTGTAGCAATAAACATCTCCATAATTAATATCTGCATAATAAATGTCTGCATAAATGCAAGATTTTGTAGCAAAAATATTAAAGTACAGTGATTTCCGCTTATAAGAATCACGTTTGTTATTACTGTTTTTGATTCTTATAAGCGGTTGATTCTTATAACCGAAAATTAGGTTTTTGGACAGGAACACACACACTTATATTTACATATATTAGATAATTTACCATAAAATACTCTTTAATTTACATTAACTATCTTTTATTAAAATTATTTTTTATAGTTTTAAAAATAAAACTTAATTTTTAGACCTATAAGTAGATACACATTATAGTAAGAGAAGAAAAAAATACAATATTTGTTACAAGTTACAACATACCTGCTTAACAGTTTTAACATTTCAACTATAGGAAGGGAGCAAGAAAAAGTTTTCTACGGTAGTTTGACGTAATGAAGTTTTCAGAAGGCTGTTTATACCTCTTTCAATACTTATAGTCTTAGACGAAGATTTACTCGGGAGGGTTAATTGCCCCCGGGTCAAGCTAATAGGACAATGTTGTGGTAAAGCGTTTAAGGGGAAACTATTATGTTATGTCTAATAAAGAAAGGGGTGAATTTTACGACTATATTCCATCCCATCTTATCAATCTTTCTTAAAAAAAAAGAGAAAGAACTTCGTGCCTTTTGAGGGTTTAAGTAGCTTTTTTGGAAAAACGATAGGAAAGCGAAGAGTGTAAACTGATTCTTATAACCGGTGGATTGATTCTTTAAAGCGAAAATTTTAACATGGAAATAATTCATTTGTTTTTGTTTTCGCGATATTGATTCTTATAAACGGTTGATTCTTATAACCAGTGATCACTATAAGCGGTGGTTACTGTATAGCTAGAAGGCATTGACAAACAAAAAAATTAATAGAAATCTGCAATTGAGTTCCACGCGCCATAAATGCCAGATCAGTTTTTTTTGAAACAACTAAAATAACCAAACATGTTATTTTTCACACATTCATTAATATAATCCTTATGTTGAAAGGGTCAAAATATAGAGATGAAGCTAAACGTTGCATGTATTAATTTTGCATTTTAAAATTTTCTCTTAGATTGTAGGCCATTTTGAAGATAACTGTCATATGTATCACGTGTGAGAAGGAAATTAAAATATTAGCATTAGGATTTTGTGGAGAGTGATAGGCGTTTTAGCTAAATTTCAGATTAATATTCTACGTTCGGAGTCAATTTTTAAAAAAAAATAATTTTTTAAAGATTTTTTTAGTCTTTTATGGTAAAATAGCACTTAAAAATTAATATAAGGAACAAAAACCTACCTGTAAATAGCATACTTTTTTTTTATAAATTGGTCAATTTGAAGTAATTTTTATTGAAATTTAGCTAAAATGCATATAACTCTGAACAAAATTATATTGCTACTATTTTAATTTCCTTCTCACACATGATACATATGACAGTAATCTTTGCCTGCGGCTTGTCTACTTATTATAGTCGCTTCTATAAAGTTCTTCATCAATATCTTTATACATAATCTTGAAGGTGGATCCAAATTCCTAAGAAGCATAATAGGTGCACCAATCTTTAATTCCAATATATGTGGCGGTACTCCAGATGGCCACAGAGAGTTCAAAAATGTGTGTTTCTCAGAATTATGTTTTTTAGCACAAATCTCTACGGTTATCATGATATCTCACATAATAATGTATATAATTTGATAAAATTTTCAGAAAATGTTTTAGATGCTATTGTTAATGAAATGAGGCACAATAATTGGTGTATAATAAATAGTTTTTTATTTGGGGCTGTTTTTATAAGGAAAGGAATGACGAATCGGGGAAAATTTTCATATTGGAACATAAAATTGCGTGTATTATTTTTGCATTTTAAAATTTTCTCTTAATATTGTAGGTCATTTTGAATATAACTGTCATATGTATCATGTGTGAGAAGGAAATTAAAATAGTAGCATTAAGATTTTTATGCAGTTATAGGCATTTTAGCTAAATTTCCATAAAAATTACTTCAAATTGACCAATTTGTAGAAAAAGTATGCTATTTACAGGTAAGTTTTTGTTCCTTTTTTTTTAATTTTTAAGTGCTATTTTACCATAAAGCACCAAAAAGAACCTTTAAAAAATCATTTTTTAAAACAAACAAATGGAATAGCTAAACACAAACATAGTTAATCGTAAATATATCGCAAAACTGTGCTTAAGTTTAGACTGATTCTTTTTAGTTAAGATATACTAATTTTTATGCTTTTAAAAGTACATCGTGAATTATAAAATTAAGAACAATATAAAATGCAGTAACGGATTATTGCTTCTTTTAGGAAACAACAAAACAATGTTTCAAATTCCAACTTGTGTAACTATTGCCACTCGCTGCTACTGTCGTCTGATGAGCAAAAAAAATTAAATAATTCAATATTGTTCTGATTCTTTACGCTAGTGGAAAAAATGCCACGCCCACTTTAGAGTCACTTGAAATAATTAAACACACACAAATATATAAATTACACAAAAGGTTTTTTTTTAAATTCTGTAATGTGTCTAAATCTCCACTATGGAAATATATCGGAGAATTCCATCATTTTAATAAGAAATTTCTAAAATGAAAATAGCAACAAATAACGTCTGTTTATAATCTGAAGACGATGTTAATTTCACTGAAATTTTTTAAAATATAAATTTTAGATAAGAAATATTTAACGCATTTACTACGCATTACATCATTTCAATAAGAAATGTCTGAAATGAAAATGGCAACAGAGAACGTTTGTTTACAAAATAACGCGGCGAAAATAAACGACGATCGTTAATCGAAATGTCTTAAAGTATAAAATCTGACTTGAAAGATTATTATTTTCATTTATTATTCTGGTTTAATATATAACTTGAAACTTTTTGATTTTATTTATTTTTATCTTTTCGCTCGCTATTTGCCAGCTAACCCTAACGTGGACGCCATATTCAGAGGGGTGATTCCACAAAGCGTAACAGCTTACATTTAGTTTCAAAATTGTGGTTTTTTATTAATTAAAAATCAACGGTAATTAATTTCGATTTTTGAAGTTCTTCAGACCCTCGGCTGTTTTTAAAGACGCCTGTATGTAAAATTTCACGATCGTTGCTCCTAAACTGTGGATTTCTATACAATTACAGATATACAAACATTCATTTATATATATTAGAGATATATATATATATATATATATATATATATATATATATATATATATATGTGTGTGTGTGTGTGTGTGTGTGTGATAGATAATGGAAATCAATTTAACACACGGGAATTGATGCAGATGAATTTATTGGAAGAAGTTAGGAACGGCCATACATAATCAGTGGAGATGGGGCATCCACAGGATTTGCCCGGCGTCCATGCAACAGGACGGGGCACGCGGAGACATGTTTACATGCCAACGTTAAGAGAGTAAAAAGGGAAGAGTCTTCCGTTCAAACTAATATGAAATGAGGGTTTCTTGATTTTGCCAGTAGGGGTAGAATTACTTAATTGGTTAGATTTAGTCGCGTGGTCCAACGTCGTGGTTTCCCGGGATTCATTTATTGCTAGATCACGCGCCTACTAGATCTGCGTTTTGCGAAATAGGAAGAATCCGAAAACAGGACTTATTTATTAAATACAAATTTAATGGGGCTTTCGGGCTCCAACCAGAGATATATGGGGATGTTATTGAGTTCAGATATTTCACATGCCTGCTTAATGATCTGCAGGGATCTGCATCTGATATATATACAGTGATTTCCGCTTATAAGAATCACGTTTGTTATTACTGTTTTTGACTCTTATGAGCAGTTGGTTCTTATAGCCGAAATTTAGGTTTTTGGACAGGCACACACACACCTATATATACATATATGAGATAATTTACCATAAAATACTCTTTAATTTACGTTAATTATCTTTTATTAAAATTATTTTTTATAATTTTAAAAATACACCTTAATTTTTAGACCTAAAAGTAGATACACATGATTCTAGTAAGAGAAGAAAAAATCCAATATTTGTTACAACATACTTACTTAAACGTTTTAACATTTCAACTACAGGAAGGGAGCAAGGAAAAGTTTTCTATGGTAGTTTGACGTAATGAAGTTTTCAGGAGGTATAAACAGTGTTTATACCTCTTTCAATACTAATAGTCTCAGACGAAGATTCACCATCTAGCTTACGTTTCACGGTTTGATAATGTGCTGAATCTACTAATGTCACGTTTGCCTAAGTGGTAGTGGACACTTCGCCGGAGATTTGTGTGTTTCAGGGTCCAGGAAGCCGCAACCAGGATGTGGGAGGTGGGGAAAAAGAGTCCCTATTTTTGTTTGTCAGTGGAGAAAAGTGAAATCGGACCCGGGCGAATTAAGATGCCCCCGGGTGAAGCTAATAGGACAGTGTTGTGCTAAAGCGTTTAAGGGGAAACTATTATGTTATGTCTAACAAAGAAAGGGATGAATTTTATGACTATATTCCATCCCATCTTATCAATCTTTCTTTAAAAAAGAGAGAAAGAACTTCGTGCCTTTTGAGACACGAAGTGGCTCTTTCGGAAGTGGCTCTTTCGGAGTTTTTAGGCTTTTTCGGAAAAATGAATAGAAAGCGAAGAGTGTAAACTGATTCTTAAAACCGGTGGATTGATTCTTTAAAGCGAAAATTTTAACATGGAAATAATACATTTTTTTTGTTGTTTTCGCGATATTGATTCTTATAAACGGTTGATTCTCATAACCAATGAACACTATAAGCGGTGGTTACTGTATGTGTGTGTGTTTATTTGTTTGTTTGTTTGTTTCAGGATCTGAGTAGGAAATTTAGTGTTTTTGCTTCATCATCTCTCAAAGTTACTTTATCGTATCGGCCTGGACTGTCCTGTATTTTAATAGTGGTCAGGAGTTATGTCTGGGTCTTTAAAATATTTTGGAAATTGTCCAAAATATTTTCCCATTCTTTAATATAAAAAATATCAGTGGTATGATAAATTGGCCAAAAAATGAAAAAGCTTTTTTTCTCAAGAGATTCCACATCGCCTGAATTTTGTCACGACTAAAAGGAAGTTACATTAATAATAATAATTTCTACATTTTATTGGTTGTATTCATTAATCGTAATCTTTAGCTTAATCTACTTTTTCTATTAAATATCTCCAATTTTCTAATCTTCACTGTCACCGCCAAGCGCATTGTGCAATTTATAAATCTTTTATCGTGAACCTATGAATACTGAAAAACACCCATTTTCGTTAACTTGCTAAAATACAAATAATGCCCTTTACACCTCTTGCATTTGGCAGCTACTGCAAGTCCAGTGAAAGATTCGCAACTGTACCGACACTTTTGATTCGCCCAAATCCGGTTTGAAAAGAGTTGGTATTCAAAAGTCGGACAATCGCTTTGAAACGAGACAGCAGAAATGTCCCCCATGTGGGTAGTTCAACGCTTCGCATGCTATTGCTCGCAACGCGACAGCTGTTTTGGGTTTCCGACGCGTGTGAGCGTGCTTCCAATTAAATGTATCCCTTTTCTCTTTATTTGTCTGTTCCGCTGAAAGGGGTGGATTCAAGGCCAGTGACGTTCGCTGAGGTGTCATAACAATGGTTTGTGTTATCGTTTTTATTGATAATGCCAGCCGAATGATTTCAAGCAGTTTTTTCACGTTCTGTGCACTAACCCTATTGGATTCACTCACCTCAATGTTAACCCTATGTGTCCAAGGATTGCCGACTTGGATTGCATTTTTTTTTTTTTTTAATAAACGGTACATATATTTCTCGACTTACGACCGAGACAGCGACCGAGACTGGTCGTAAGTTGATTTGGTCGTACTTACAGTCGAGTTTCAAACAATTTTTTTGTATATGTACATACATATATTTTTTTTTACTGTCATACATACATACGTAATTTAAAATACATTGTACTTTATTTAGAAGCTGTGAATTATTCTTCGCCATCACTATTTATTACTAGAAGGTAACCCGTCATTTTGACGTCATAATACTAATAATGACGTCATAATGGAAAAAAGTATATGAAAGTTAAAAAATATTCCGAATTATCTAACAATATTGCATTTAATCCACACCTTGTAAAAGCAAACCCTTTCATTATTTTTTATTTATTTAATTTTTCATGCGATTGGAGTAGTAGACTGCCATCCAACCCGTCATTTTGACGTCATTATAAGTATTATGACGTCATAATGGAAAAAGTATGTGAAAGTTAAAAAATATCCCGAATTATCTAACAATATTGCATTTAATCCACACCTTGTAAAAGCGAACCCTTTCATTATTTTTTATTTATTTAGTTTTTCATGCGATTGGAGTAGTAGACTGCCATCCAGTTTTTTACAGCTCACTACGCGATATGAATACTTGAGCTACTTGATTCATTCACATTCAAGTTTGTTTACTTTCAGAATTCATCGCAAAAGTAAACAGATTTTTAAAAACTGTTAAATATGCAGCTAAAAACGTCCAAATTTTTTTAGTTCTGAATGTTTTATAGAAAAATAGGCCGAACAAACGTGATTTGATGGAGAAGATATTAGTTTTTAGGTAAGAAAAAATTCTGAACCACATCTGAAATTGAAATTAAGCCTAACCGGCATTTTGTTTACTGAGGGCTTCAATTAGAAGATGAGTACAGCCCGGAAGTGTTATACAGAGACAAGGGCTATTATAATGTTAGTACAATCCAATGATTCAGGATTTGCCACAGAAGATGCGTTGCAGGTTTTTTTTTTAACAAAGTTATCCAAGGTAGTTTTTAATAGTCATGTAATACATGTAGGTATGTACTGTAGATTCAAGTAACAATATTTTTGAGAAAAAGATAAAAATAAGTAAAAAATAAAAAAAAAATTTCGTGTCGTAAGTCGAGTGGTCCTAAGTCGAAGAAATTTTACATCTTGGAGGATTTTTCGTTTAAAAAAAAAAAATGCAAATAATATTTTTTAATTTAAATTATTCGGAGAAAAAACCCTGATGTAGTGTGTTATAAACGCTCTTAAAATCCTTTGGTGTACGCAATTTATAAAATGAATCCTATTGCAAGGTGCAGAAAAGATTCGGCTATCTGAAAATAGCATTTTCATTGGATAATCAGCATTTATGGAGCTGTCAATAGTAGACACATTTTCTTCACACGTTAACATTGAGGCACGCGAATCCAATAGGGTTAGTACACAGCAGCCTTAAAAGCTGAACTGTGGAGAGTTGCAACAGTAAAGGAAAGTATATAGTACAGAGTTGTGCCATCACTCTTTTCTACTTGAGTAGTATTGTATTTATTTTCTGCAGGTTAAATAAATGTTATGCCAAATTCGAAATAACAAAGATTTCGTAATAACAACTAATCTATGTATATAAAACAGTTCCCTAACTGACTGACTGACAGATACGGCACATACCAAACCGATGGACCTAAGAAACTGAAATTTTGCATGGTGATTCTTCTTATAGTGTAGGGGTGCACTAAGAAAGAGTTTTGAAAAATTCTTCTTGGATTTTTTAAAATTAAATTTTTAAGCTGCTTTTTGTAACTTTTTTTTAAGTTTGCATTTAAAATAATAATTTGAGGGTTATAAAATTTATATCACGAGAAAGTTCATAAAAATTATTTTTCGAATCTTTTTTTCCGAATCTTTTTCGATATCTTTTTCGAATCTTTACCTCCATTTACAGATTTTTGGTAAATTTTTAAAGAAGAATTTTTATAATTTAATTTAATAAATGTTGATCACGTCAATTTCTTTTCTTTTTGTGATACTTTAAATTAATTTTGCGCCACGTGCATAGCAACGAAATAAGTTGACAAAAAATTAAAATAAAGTAAAAGATAAAATTTAACCCCTAGACTAATTGAGATGGGAGTTTTTAAAGAATTTAATTCAAATTAGTATGTTTTTTGGACATTAAACATACAAATTAATTGCATACATTGACCGCTGTATTTCATTTGAACATTTTCTTCTACATTATTTTGGTCTGTAAAAATATCTGTTACAATTTTTTATAAATATTTTTTTTTGCTTTTTTTTGGCATTAGTTGCATACATTGGCCGTTATATTTATTAGAAATATTTTTTTGGCATTAATTGCACAAATTCACCTTTGTATTTAATTTAAATGTATTCCGTAGAAAAAGCACGGGTATTCAGGTAGTTTAGTGTAAGCTTACTGAGGTGATATCCTTTAAATCTCACCCTTGTTTAGTATATCAGCTTTTGATATAGTATTAGGTCACTGATAGATAGTGCTTGGAAAGATATGGGTAAGTATACTGCAGAAGCTGAGTACTATTGCGTATAAACAATCTGTATTTTAGAGGGTTTTTTATTGTAAAGTGGAAATACAAGTGTGATACTCCATGTTTACGGTAGTTGATTCGTGAGTTTTTTAATTCAAGTTTCTTAAATTTTTATTAACTTACTAGCTGAAAACCCGCACTTCGCTACGGAGTACATTCAAATTAAATACAACGGTCAATGTATGCAATTAATGCCAATTAATATATAAATATATATTTATAATAAATACGACGATCAATGTATACAAATGATGTAAAAAAAACCAAAAAGATATATTTATAAAAAAATCGTAAGGGATATTTTTATAGACAAAATAATGTAGAAGAAAATATTCAAATTATATGTAATAGGACATACTAAAGAATATAGTACAGTTTGAGGAACATAATATCTTTTATTGTATTTTAATATTTTTTTGGATAATGTCCAATCATCTGCCGCATTAGCAAGAAAAAAAATTATTATTATTTGTCTATTTAGTTGTTATGCACGTGACGATAAATTTATTTAAAGTACTAGATAAAGAAATCGGGATCAGCATTTATTAAATTAAATTGTAAAAATAATCTTTAAAAATTCATCAAAAATCAGAAAATGGAAGTAAAGATTCGAAAAATATTTCATTTTAAAGGAATTTTTATGATCTTTCTCGTGATATAAATTTTATAACCCTCAAATTATTATTTTAAATGCAAACTTAAAAAAAGTTACTAAAACAGTTTAAAAATTTAATCTGAAAAAATCTAAGAAGAATTTTTCAAAAATCTTTCTTAGTGCACCCCTACACTATAAGAAGAATCGCCATGCAAAATTTCAGCCCTTTAGGTCCAGCAGTTTGGTCTGTGCGCTGTATGTCAGTCAGTCAATCAGTCAGTCAGTGAGTCAGTCAGTTACGGAACTGTTATATATATATGAGGCGTTGAAAGGCAAAGTGGTGTTAAGTCACATTTTCAACTTTTTTCATTTTGGGGGCATATATGTAATCTTCATGTTCAATTTATAGTGGAATTGTAAATAGTTATTATTTGCAATATTGTAATAATTATTATGAATTATAATTTGTTCAATTTATGGTGGAATTTTTTGTTATTTTTGCAGCTAAACTCTCTTGACTTACACCACTTTGCCTTTCACCGCCTCATATATAGATTTACAGTTTTGAAAAACGCATATTTTCCTCTCTAGATGCGCAAGAGCAATTCGATGCGTGTGTATCGGAGAACATTCCAAAAAAAGAATTTTTGTAGAGAATTCTTATCTCTTTTTTGATAAAGCATAGGAAGTTCTAAAAATTGCCAGAATGACCCCCGAACGAGAGCGCACATGCCTGAGCTCGTAAAAATTGTCCCGGACGGGAGTAGTGAATAAAGACAAAACAGCTGTTGACAATTTTAGGATTTCTGCGTCCCTCTACTCCCACGCGTGCGGAGGTTTAATAAGTCAGCAGTGGAATTTTCCAGGATTCTCCCCATCGAAATAAAACAAAAAACATTCTGTTGCAATTGTAGATTGTAGTTTATCACCTGTGGTATTCTCACTTAATTTCTTGTAATGAAAAATGAACCTTCCTTAGAGCATATTCCGCAAATAACAATTCATCTTGTATGTGTTATTTCGAATATTGAATCTACCGACTAAATTCGATGGTCTTTGAGGAACGATGGGACTATTCCAAACCTTCCGTTAAAAATATCTGAAGTAGATATTGCCAAATATCATCGTTCAACTCTATCAAACACTTATACAGAGGGTGTTCACACATTTTTGTAACGATTTTGGAAAAAGAAATATATAAACAAAGATAAGAATTTTGTTTCCTAATAATGTTCGATGTGATAGCCCTGTTGTTGAATATAACTAAAAAGTAAATAAATTAACGAGACTCACGACTCTTAAGTCGAGGAAATAAGGCATATTTTCATACTTTTTGACTCTTTGTAACCTTTTAAATTTACTCCCAATTTTTCAAAATTTTATGTGTATGATAAATTGATATATTTATTTTAATAAACAAATTTTCAACTCTCAAAATAATTTTGAATAATTTTTTTTTAAAAAATGCTTTAGATATACCTTGTTTTTTTAAGCATTTTTATTGTATACTGGCTTGCACGCAGAACTATGAAATTAATTTTACATTTAAATGTATAATTCCTGTTTTATATTTAAAATAAATAATTCAAAATACAATTGAACATAAAACATTCAACATTAAAATATTTTTTCAATTTTTTTTAAAACTGCTCAAAATATACTTAAAATTTCCTTAAATTTTTGCATTAATTTACCCCTGAAAAAATAATAAAATGTGCAGTGATTGCAATAATTCTAGTTCAGACGCAATAAAATAACTTGAATATGCAGTGATAAAAATTTCATGGAATTATGTTTCATAGTTTTTGAGATATCAGTTGCGGAATGATGCAAAATTACATGTTGAGAAAAATGAGTTTAAAATTTTTCTTACCATAAACTTGATCAGTAATTAAATCTTTAGAATATCAATATCTCCGGAACTAAGCGGAATATTTTCATGTGGTTTGCTTTATTTTGTTCAGAAATGATCAGGCTTTAACATATATATTTTTTTAAAAAATCGAATGTTTTAAAGATTTAAAGGGTAGTGAGTCCCCTTAACAGAGAAAGATAATTACTAACAGGAAGAATGCAGACAAAATAAACTGAAATCACGCACTTTGGGCTCAACGCACCATAAATGCAAGATTTTGTAGCAGTAAAAGAACTAAACCATATAACGAGGCAACCAACTGATCTCTTCATTATCCCTGTTGTTGAACTATCATATTACATCTTGATTTCCATGATAAAAGGGCTTTTTTTAAGGGAACAGTGGACCTTTTTTTGAGCAAATTTTTTCATTGTAATATTGATTGTGCTATTGTAAAAAAATATATATATTTATGTAGGTTAATTGTTCTAAAATAGTATTTTTCAAGCAAAAAATCATTCATGAAGCTTCTATGAAGTACTTTATAAAGTTTAAGCGTAGTAATAAACTTTAATTCTGTTTTTCTCAAAACAGTTTTTTTAAATGCTCCATGCAACTTAATTTTTGTTCAAAATTCATGAAATTGATGAGGAAGAACCCTGATACTATGTACAAAGAAACTGGGTATGCATTTTACAATTCGACTGCATTAAGGTAATTAAATTTAATTTATAACTTATTAAAATTTTGATGAAAATCGGGATGGAATTAAGAAAAAAATCTTTCAAAAATTAACCATTCAAGGGATTAAATAACTCATACCCAGATTTGTTTGTAATACAGTTTAAAGTGATTAAAATGCAAAATAGAGGACATATCTCAAAAATTAAGTCGCAAGGAGCATTTTAAAATTTTGTTTATAAATTTCAAATAAAAAAAAATCTTCAAATTATAATAAGATTGGAAATTTCTTTTAAGGTATTCTATATATTTATAGCGAAATGTATATATGTACAAAATTTCGTATCTCTATGATAAAAAGTAAAAATAAATAAATTTTAACGTCCACCGTTCCCCTAACATATCAAAGTTGATTTTGTTCCACTCCTCCACCATTTTCTTCCTGATTCCATCCAATGTTTTGGGATGCCGCTTATAAAGATTTTGTTTCCAAATGCACAGTAATTCATAGGATACAAGTCGGGGAACTTGGATGGGATGCATTTAAATGGAATAGCCTCAATTCCGGTTTCATTTCTTATTTTTTTCAAAATATATACCAGTAGATTTTGAGGTATGGCTGGTAGCCTTATCCTGCTGGAACTTAATACAATGGAGATTGTTAGGGTAAAGTGATTGAATGTCTTTTTTCGAAAACAGATGTTAAAACACATTTCTGATAATAATCCCAGTTAATTTTCACAGTAAAATGTAAACTGTAACGTTTCTTTCCTTTTTTAACGTAGGATTAAGTTCCTCCATAACGGCCCCCCGGAAAGCAAAATTTCAGATGCTAAAACCATCCGTCCGTACCTCGGGAGTTATAATTTTGGCAGCACGCCAAACCCAGTCTGTATCGCTGAGACAAGCAGTAAACAGTTAAACAGAAAAGCACCAAAATGCGTCAAAATTTTGACATACATTGATTTATACATAAAAATGTATGTATATATTATTAGTTCTGTTAAAGACTGAAATAATTCTAATCTAAAAATAAATAATTCTAAATAATAAATAAATAATTAATAAATAATAAATAAATAATTAATAAATAATAAATAAATAATCTAAAAATAAATAATTCTAATCTAAATTAAATAATTCTAAATAATAATAATTATAATCCTTCTATACATTAATAAGTATACATATACATATGTACATAAATATATACAGTGGCTCCCAAAAGTGTTCGTACATTTCCGATTTTCAATGAAATTGGGGTCTATCCATTAATTAAAATGAATATTTCAGAATGGGTATTTAATAATAAGATCTATAATCTATTGACGAGATCGGCACAATTACGAAACTGGTACACTTGATCCCGCACCCCCAAGAGGTAAATTTGAGAACTTGGAGGGAATTGCATCCACGACGGATTTTTCGTGTACCAGCCGCCATTAGTGTTCACGGTGGGGGATTTGGCAGAGACGGGCATCGAATCAGTGACGTCCAGATCACTGGCTCGTTGCCCTTGCCAACTGCGCCACCGCGCCCCTATACCTACTATATTACAAATAATACTCGCCAGCGATTTGAACATATAGAGTAAAACCACTATTAGTTTGACCATTTTGAGGGAAAACGAAAAGATAATGAATATCAAAATAAAATAATGAATTAAAAAAAATCTTGGTAAAACACGCGTCTTAAATTTTTTTCAGTCTTTAAAACGGAACTAGCCGCTGAGCGACCAGCATGGTCGCTTTTAATTTATATATTTTCTTTTGAAAAACAACTCAACTGAAAGTAACGTGTGTAAGGAATGTTACCATTACCTGTCATCATAAATGTACGTTGTTAAGTGGTAGTAGGAGCTCAGCCAAAAAATTTATAATCATTGCTAAATTCACTATAAGGCTGATTTTAAAACATCGTGATTAAAAAATGTGAATTTACATTACTTCAGACCAGAGTTAAAGATAAGACTGAGAAACCCAACACCAATGATTTTTAAAATTACATCCCTCTCTGTATGTACTATTTTTCAAAATTAAGATATCTACACTTTATCATCAGAATTCAAATAAGAAATTGTTGGGGAAATTTTTTTTCACTTAAAAAAATGGACTAAAAATTCAGCAAGTACTAAAATATAGTGTGAACTACACCGCTCTCTGTATGTACTATTGTTCACAATTCAGATATCTCCACTTAATCATATCAAATAATAAATTGTTGGGAAAATTTCTTCACTTATAAAATGGAGTAAACATTCAGCAAGTACTGAAAAAAGTGTAGAAAATTAACTATCGCTGGCTATCGGTTGCTATGGCGGCGTCGGTTAAGCCTAACCTCGCGATCATTTATGCTATCTCGTAATGAATTATTTCTTCTTCGCTTTCTTTCTTGAGACTGTTCACAATTTTCACTTGATAGTGCAGCTCGCTTTCGAGCATTAATGATTTCAGTGCGTAAATCCATGTTGGCACGCGGTTGCAAATTGCGGACGGCCGCTGATGTTTACATCTGGTAGTTGCAGCCGTTGCCATTCGGAGTGTAGAAATATCGTTGATTTTTGTGCCGCATACCTACGCGTTTTATATATGAGGCGGTGAAAGACAAAGTGGTGTAAGTCACATTTTCAACTTTTTTTATTTGAGGACCAAAATGTAATCTCCATGACCAATTTATAGTGGAATTGCAAATAATTATTATTTGCAATATTATAATAATTATTATGAATTATAATTTTTTCAATTTATAGTGGAAATTTGTATAGTTTTTGCAGTAAAACACTTTGGATTTACACCACTTGATTTACTGACTTACACCACTTTGCCTTTCACCGCCTCATATATAGATAGCCTGGGCGAGAATTGAACACGCCATATTTGGCATTCCCGGCTGAAATTTTAACATCTAAACCAGTGGTGCGCAAACTATGGTCAAGACCCTCTCCCCTCCCTGTGAGTCACGAAAATAATTAGAGGGGTCGCGGATAGTTTAAAGTAAATTTTTACCATACTGAATAATTTAATTAAAAAAATGCTTTAAATATTCCAACAATTTTGAAATCGTTCTCTCTTTTAATTTTGTTAATTTTGATCTAAATGAAATGCAGATACATAGATTAATATTTGAATATGAAGTTACATACATTAATATTTAAATATGAAGTTTTAGTCACGTGAGATTTGCTAAAATCAATTAAAGAAGGTAAGTATGACCATTTTCTTTTATCGTTATTATGCAAATCAAATGCATACCTGCAATCTACAGTCTATTTATTTTTATACAGTGGAACCTCCATATATCGAACCTCAGTATAATATAATTCCTTGATAAGTCGAAGTTTTTCTATTCCCCTTGAACCTGCCTAACACTCCCATGTTATTTTTACCTCTACATATCAAAGGACTTGTCGGGAATACCTCGTTATTTCGAGTTTTTAGTTTGCTTGGCTTTGCACCGCAGCTCTATATATCGAAGTTTTTATTGGGAAACCTCTATATATCGAAGCTGTTTTTATAAATTGCAGTGAGTGTACAATTATTTTAGTGTGAACCTCTATATATCGACGTCAGTCAAAAATCCCCTCTGTATATCGAAATCCTCGGTAATTCGAAGTTTTCTGGTTCTCCTTGAGGTTCGATATATCGAGGTTCCACTGTAATAATTCGTCAAAATTGGCTTATTTTTTTCTTTTCTATTTTTGCTAAAATTTTCTATTTTTTTTTTAAATTGCTGCTGCCAAAAAATTTTCATTGGGGTCGAGTGATTTTTTTTATCTGAAGAAAGTCGGTCGCGATCGAAAAAAGTTTGCACACCACTGCTCTAAACTATTGTCCGAAGTCGTTTATCATCCTAACCACTTTAATTTGTTTCCTTTATTATCACTGGGGCTATTGACCTGTTTTTTAATTTAAAAGTGATGAATGGATTTATTGACTTATTAATCACGAGCGGATGAATGATTTTTGTTCATTGCACTGCTCAGATATTTTGGAAAATGTAGAACTGTCCCCCCCCCCCCCCCCCCAAAAAAAAAAAAAAAAAGAAGTATGGAAGATAATTATTGTACATTGCAGACAGTGTTGAAATCAGTATTTGTTTCCAAAAATGAAATATAACAAACTATGAAAGGAAATTATACCATTAAAAATAACATGGCTTTTAACATATGCGTATTACTGAAATTCATTCAACTTATCAAGTTATTCTAAACCATGCTGCATTGATTGTTTAATTATTGAATTATTTTATTCATTCTTTATTTATTTATTTATTTATTTTTGCACGTTCTACCTCAGTCCATTCATTTTCATCGAAAAGTGCAATTTCTAATTCTTTCACCTTCTTTGCACAAGTTTTTTTTAAAACCCGTTTTATTTGACGTTACCCTCATAACAGCATGCTATATATATATATATATATATATATATATATATATATATATATATATATATATATATATATATATATATATATATATATATATATATATATATATATATATATAATGAAATTTCTCTATGGCGGCCAGTCATGGTTCCGAAAAAAAGTGGCCGTCGAATACAGGTGAATTTATTTAGGGGGCCAGTAATGCTTCCGAAAAAGGACGGCGTTTTGCGGGGAGGCTGTCGAATAGGCATGGCCGGCCCAGCTAAAGATGTTTCACTGCATATATATATATATATATATATATATATATATATAGAGAGAGAGAGAGAGAGAGAGAGAGAGAGAGAGAGAGTTAGTTAGTTAGTTAGTTAGAGTTAGTTAGAGTTAGAGTGAAACTTCTCTAACCGGCTACCCCTCTAATCGGGGGCTCGTGTGGCCCTGTGTAACAGAGCGCTGGTTTTCGGTGCGGAGGGTGCTCGGATCGAATCCCGGCGTAGCGCCACGGAAAAAAGAGCCTCCGTTTGCGTCGTCCCTTTGTAAGGGGTTAATGCTGTCCACCTATATGGTGCCTCCATAATAAAATGGACAATAAAACTGCGGCGTAGTATAGGCGAATGTTTGACGACAAGTGCCTCCGCATTGGAAAAAATACCCCTCTAATCAATCATATTATGTTCAGGTCCGATTAAATACTCTCCATGTTATTTTACCATAATAACGGCCATTTCTTTCGGAACCATTACTGGCCGTCATAGAGAAGTTCCACTGTATAAATTTACTATAAATATTATGAGGTCTAGATTTAAGGAATTAATGGCTCCAATAACAGCGTTAATCATTCGGTGAATTTTCTCAATAAAATCTGTAGGAAATGAGAAAATATCTGTTTTTGAAAGCATCTTAGAATGTACTTATTGTTCGTAAGTGTTCCATAATGTTTTTGCTCTCATTTTTAATTAAAACTTTAAATGGTAAAATAGATTTGTATTTCAGAGCAATTATTTTACAAGGATGTCCTATTCATAGAAATACTCTCTGTACTGCAATTAGCTATTGTGCTATAACTTTTATATTATTTGATATAGATTACTTTCGTATATTTAATTTCATGAATTATCCAGTTTCTAGAAGAATTTTTAAGTTCTACTCTAATTACAGTTTAGGTTTTTGTAAAGGTAATTATGCTTTCTCTAATTCTTCGAAATGACTTTCTTTGTACGAAATTCGAGACAGGCAAAATATCCTGGCCATTATACTTTAAAAACCTCTGCCATTGTCTAGATATAATTGTACTGTGGCTTTGCAAACATCCTAATTTTCTTGGAAAATTTGTTGTCTTTCGGCCATCCATTTCATTCGGGCTGGAATTTCATTCCTTTTCTAATGTGTGCCCGCATCACTTCACTTTCTCGGTGTAATAATAGATTTGTCATCCATATCATCAATTTTCATTTGCGTGCGTGATTTTCTGAGATTTTCGAGAAACAAGAGCTCTCACTTCACAGCTTCTGACAACTCGGGACTGGTCTGTTCTTCCCGCGATATGAAGATAATTAAAATCTCATGTGTCCTATACCTTTTTTTTTGTCTCTAGGGTACTGGAACTTTTAGTTCGAAAGGAAATAAAATTTTTATTATTTTACTGCGTTTCTTTTGAGTCAGAAGAACGTCATAAACTTTTGCTTACTTAAATCAAAAATTTAAAACAGGATTTGAATGTATTATTATCGTAATCAGGTCTTGCCAGCGAGAAAAGCGTCATAAACCCAGATGGCATGTAAAAAAAAAAAAAAAATAATTCAGGTAGTCTCTTCTAACATTTTTCGTTTAAAAGAAATGCAAATAATATTTTAAGACTTAGGCCGTCTGCACACGGAGCAACTCAAAAGAAACTGATAACTGACTCGAATCACAAACCAGTCCGTGTTGAGTCGTAACCTATGTAATTGAATGGAGCCACACACACGGCGCAACTGGTTACAAACCCGGTCGACGAGTATATTTAGTATTACTAGAAAATAGCTAGTTGAGTCCTTTTGTCCTTGCATCATCTTGTTTCGTCTTCCTATCTTTTACTAAATCATTTGTTTATAATCGTAACCTTTATGTGCATGTATCTTTGTAAACAATTTGCAAGTTGTATTGTGTTTGAATGTATTGGGAAGCGTTTGTTATATTCCATCATGAGTACATAAAAAGTTTCTTTTCATATCTGAACTATAAGTTTAATATTAAGTGTTGTGCGAATCCGTTGAACACAGATAAAAATTTTCCGCTCGTCCGACTTAGCATTCCAAATGTAGAAAAATTTAACTTTGTGTAATTTTTATGCTATAAATTCTTTTAATTTCCTAAAAATTTGATATAAGCTCTATAAATTTTGTTCGAGTCACTTTTACGTGCAAGACTTACTTACTGAATTGTCTGTTAAGCCGTTTGGTACTAATCTCTAGAAACAAAAGGTGTTAAAAAATTGTTATTATAACATCACAGTTTTGAGAAACACAGCGACAGTGAAATTCGATTTATATGTTTCCGCCTGTTGCGTTTCTCCAGATAATACAATTTTTTTTTTTGTCGTCCCATATACTGTGCTTCGGAACCAATGCCAACTACAGTCTATTCTCGATAATCCGTACAGAAAAAAAACTTTCTTAGGGATTGTACGGTGTCTAAGCATGTTTATTGATTAGATCATACTTATCAGAAACAATCCATTGGTTTTTAGACAGATACCTACTTAATTTATTAAAACTACATACAAATTCCTACAGACATATATATATAAAAAGAACAAGATTTTTAAATTAACAGTTTTCTAATTATTGAGATTTTTTATTTGATGAAAAATGCGATATTGTGCTAAAATACCGCTTCTTTAATTCCCGGGATAATTGTTGTTGTTGTTGTTGTTTCTAATGCCCCCTTGTCGGAATGTATTCTAGACCAGGTCCATATAGGCTAGTAGGCTGAAGGGTGCGGGTCCGGTTTATAATGGCACAACAAGGGTCGGAGTCCCATTAAGCCAGGTGCCACCTCAATTTTGATCGCGCACCCGTAGGGGCGGCTTCGTGCCCTCTCCCACCCTCTCTGACTCCATAGAGTTATTTTACGGTTTACGGATTTAACGTGTCCATATACGGCCTATACACGGAGGTATTGAGTGGCGCTTGTCGGGATTCCGTCCGAGCACCCTCGGTACAGAAAGCCGACACGCTACTAATAGGCTACTTCGAGCCCTTTCCTGGGATTTTGAATACAGTGATATCATATCATGTTTGGAAAATTCGTAGTGATATAAAAAAACACATCAAAGTTTTGGTAAAGCAAAACAAAAAATTACTATATATATATATATATATATATATATATATATATATATATATATAGCATATTTTAGATTTGTTAGTTGTGCTAAAGCGTAATCATTACTCCGATAGTCTTTCCAAGCACATAATTGGTTGTTTTAGGTTTAATGAATAGCTTGATCTGTTGTATTTAATTAGAAATACAAAAAAATAAGTAAAATAATAAGATTAATTAGTGAAAATAACAACTAAAAATTAATATTAATTAATAATAATTAAATTCTAAAGTGAAAATAATAATAAATAATATTATTTTACTCTTAGTAATAATAATAACACTAATTTATTTAGATTATTTGTCCTATAACACAGTCTCCATAGTAAGTCTGCTTCAGTGTTTTCATCAGCTCCATGGTTGCAAGGTTTGTGACGTCAGTCTTCTTGCGGTTTCCTACTCTTAACTTCCACTTTGTCTAGTGCCAGGCTTGGTGTTCTTTGATTAAGCTACTTTTTATTCAATTCTTCTGTTTCTTACGGATTGCACGGTGTCTAAGCATGTTTATTGATTAGATCATACTTATCAGAAACAATCCATTGGTTTTTAGACAGTATCGGCACAGCTGATGAAGAGATGCTGTCAAAAACTTATTTAATACTTATCTTTTCATGTTTTTAGATCCTGGCTGCAAGTAGTTTTAGAGCTTATACTGGTTTTTCACTTTCAACTTTGTCTTATACGTATATAATCTCAGAAAAACAAAATTATAATTTAACATCTTAAATGAAAATTTTATTTTCAGGCAAGTGAAATTTTATGGAAGTTGAGACAGATATTCATACATGCAGATTAAACTCTAAAATAGCAGTTAGCAAAACCTACTCAAAATTATCTATCGTAGAAAACGCGTTCCTTAGAAATCGGCTGTCTTAGAAATTGCTGCCTCTGTTTTCTGTCATATTTATTTTGTTAACCTTTCTCGAAACAACATTTTGCAAAGAAAGAAAGAAATGAAAAGAGTTCTTGGCAAAATTGTGGGTCTTTCGGAACGAAAGTGGCTTTAAGGGCATATTTATTTTAAGCCTTCCTTATCACATGCTTTCCATTACATTTAACTTAATTCTCCCCCTCCTCTAAGCACTCTAATGTCGTTATTAGAACGTAATAGCATATAACTCTGCTGATAGAGGACTTAGGAGTGCAAGCACTTTTCGTTATTAAAACCGTCGAATAAATATCATTAGCGTTGCACGCATTATGACAGTCGAAGTGAAAGTTTTTTTTTTTCTTCTTACGCGGGTGTGTAATTTATTGGGTGATAGTGTGACGTCTGGTGTCGGCAAAAGGGGTAGGTAGGAAGTCGCATGGCTAGGCGTGCTAGGAAAAGATTCGCCGCAGGTGTTTATACAAAGGAAGAATCCATTATCGGCCAAAGGGTGCTTGCTGAAGCAGCATCATGTGAATAGTAAAAACTGTTTCCTGCATATCTTCGTTATTAGAAATGGACAATGACCTAAACCAAGGGTTCCCAACCTTTTTCCTACATCGACACCCCCTTTGAAAGAATTATTTTCTTCATCAACCCCCTCACATTTTTCTCTATAATATACAGCATACAACATAATTATTATACTAATAACTGCACATAAAAACACTTACAGATAACAATTTGACTAAGAATATGAACAAAAAATTAGAAAAAAGTGGTTCATTAGGTTTATGTTTTTTTAAAATTTATTTTTGTACAATTTTCATTTTTAATTTCACAAGTATAAACAAGATTTCAGAATTATAGATTGAAATTGCACAAACATCGCCGAGAGAAAAAAAACGAAATTGCTTCTGATTGGTTGCATCGGGAGGACCCATGTGCTGTTTTAGGTCCAGTGGATTTCCCCAGTTCTGCCTAGCGTTGGTACACAAATAAAAGCCGACGGCGGCATTCGAGGCATGACGAAAAACGTCATGACATTCGACTTTAGAAGCATAGATCACTCCACCTTATGCAAATCTGCATTTATACATATTAAAACGGATATTGTTATCAAATAATTACATTCCTAAAAAAATAAATTTTAAAACAGAAAAAGTTATCATAGACCCCCCAATAGACTCCTGGAATACTATAGACTCTTTTTAAACTTCCATCGACCACCAAGGGATCTGCCTGGACCCCGTTGGGAATCCCTGACCTAAATTGATCTTTTGGAGCTCTCTGGCTATTTAACTATTTAGACCAGTCTTTTTTTCTATCGGGCCACATGCATGCGTTTGCGACGTTACGCGGGCCGCAATATAGTACGCTATATACCTCATAATATAAAAATGTAAAAAATAAAACTCAAAACCTAAATGTATACAAATATTTATTTAAAAGTGCGATTTCTTTTATGTTCAGACAAACTTTTGACTAATTTATACAAATCAGGCGTACACTTGCTTCATGCCACTCTCAACACGTCATCAAGGTAAGTCGATTTCTATAGGCGTTCTTCGCATTGTAAGGATTTTGCCTTAAATAAAAGACTGCCAGCCTTTTTGTATTTTGTGCTGTAATAGCATTTCTCGACGAAATGCAGACTATTTACAATATGTATATAAAAAATTAAATTCGTGGGTTCACAGCATCGCCGAAGAAGGTGAGACTTGAGTTGTCGCTGCACTCATTCAAGTCTTTCTAGGTCCTGCAGTATCTCCTTTCTCCGGCTCCAGCATCACTCTGATTAACTTCATCTCCGAATGTCTGAATTCACGTTCGGCGACTTTATATACCTCCGCTGAACGTTTCCGAAAGGTCTGGAAAACGCCGTCTTTCTTTACGTTCCCAGACGACTAGGCGCCTCCAGTCTACGGTCTACAACTCCCCTTTAGTAGCTGGTTTACTGATCCGCGAGCTGTCTGCAGCCGTTTAAATCAATTATGGGCACAAACCGCGCTTTGGTTGGTCTTTCCGGAATTTCCACGCACTAAATATTCGCTATTGTACAGGAGACGTTGAGGCATATTTAATGTAACGTGATCAGCAGGTGGCACATTTTTGTACATTTTGGTATTTTTAAGGGGAATCACTACCCTTAAATCTTTAAAACATTCGATTTTTTGAAAAAAATATATGTTAAAGCCTGATCATTTCTGAACAAAATAAAGCAAACCACATGAAAATATTCCGCTTAGTTCCGGAGATGTTGATATTCTAAATATTTAATTACTGATCAAGTTTATGGTAAGAAAAATTTTAAACTCATTTTTCTCAAAATGTAATTTTGCATCATTCCGCAACTGATATCTCAAAAACTATGAAACATAATTCCATGAAATTTTTATCACTGCATAATCATGTTGTTTCATTGCGTCTGAACTATAATTATTGCAATCACTGCACATTTTGTTATTTTTTCAGGGGTAAATTAATGCAAAAATTTAAGGAAATTTTAAGTATATTTTGAGCAGTTTAAAAAAAAATTGAAAAAATATTTTAATTTTGAATGTTTCATGTCCAATTGTATTTTGAATTATTTATTTTAAATATAAAACAGGAATTATACATTTAAATGTAAAATTAATTTCATAGTTCTGCGCGCAAGCCAGTATACAATAAAAATGCTTAAAAAAACAAGGTATATCTAAAGCATTTAAAAAAAAAATTATTCAAAATTATTTTGAGAGTTTATTAAAATAAATATATCAATTTATCATATACATAAAATTTGGAAAATTTGGGAGTAAATTGAAATAGTTACAAAGAGTCAAAAAGTATGAAAATGCGTCGTATTTCCTCGACTTAAGGGTCGTGAGTCCCCTTAAGGCACTCATTTCCAAAATTATGTTAAACACCTGCCTGATAATGAGCGTGAGAGTTTCGAGCCGTTCATAAAAGCTTGGTGAGCCGTTCATAAAGCTTGGTGAGTTCATAAAAGCTGCAGCCTGTGGACCGCAGTTTGAGTATCCCTGATTTAGACTCATTGGCATCAACATCCTTATTTACGCACATACCATCACTCTGAGCCATTAATCCTGTAATGTATAAGTGTTTTTTCTTCCAGTCATACGATGCAAAAATTTCCATTACGAGCCATTTCTCGAATACCTTTGATATTGAATACACTCGTCTGCCGAAGATTTTTTTTTGTTGATAATTTTGGCTTCCTTCTTTATCCCTTATGAGGACTCCCGTTTTTGGAAACAATGTACAATGATTCGCTTTGTCGTTTCTCCGTGTTTGTGATTCCGAACCTTTACAGACTTATAACAGACATTAGTCTCTCCGAGGTCGATGACTACACATGCAAGTTAAATTTCGTGCGTTCTCATGCTTCGATCAAGGAGCTGGCGCAACCAGGCGTACTGGGTCTGACAGATAGTCATTTTTACTTCTCTTACTTTCGCTTGCTCTGTGAGAGAATTTGATGGATAGAAACGTGGTAAATGAACAAAGCTGTCAGCTTCTTTTAAAATGTGCGTCTCTATGAGGATACTGGGGTAGAACCAAATTCTTCAAAGAAATCCCTAGCCATGCGTTTCATTTTTCCGTACACAACAGTTAAGGGAATTCTAATGTGCAAGGCTCGAGGTAGCCTAGTGGTAGCGTGTTGGCTTTCGGTGGTGGGAGTGCTCGGATCGAATCCCGACAAGCGCCGTTAAATACCTCCGTGTAGGTTGGATATGGGCACGTTAAATACGTTAACCGGAAAGTAACTCTATGAGGTCAGAGAGGGAGGAGACAGTACGATCTCCCCAGATGCCGCTCCTAGGGGTGCTTGGTCAAAATTTAGGTGGCACCTGGAGAAATTGGTCTCCGACCCTTGTGGTGCCATTATAAACCTTAGAAGTAAATAAGTGCATTAGTATCCTAAATGTTCGCTCATTGATAAATTAATTTTGACTACCCTTGTGCATAATGAATTCGACGTGACCACGCGTGATCATTATTATAGAGTGTGGAAGAAGTAGACAATTTTATTATTTATAAAGTATTTGTGGTATAATAGGTATTAAAATTTTACGCATGACTGATAAAACCTGAGATTTATAACGCATCATACAAGGATAACATGGAGTAAGATGGCTTTGTGCTTCGAATACAAAACCTGCCAGATTTGTTAGCTGCAGGAGTTGCTATTAAACGTTTGTGTAGACCAGGGGTGTCAAACTTGCGGCCCGCGAAGAACATTTTTCCGGCCCGGCCAATATATTGGAATATATATAATATTCCTCCAATATATTGGCCAATATATTGGAGAAGAGATGTCAAGTGTCAGGACATAAACATTAAATTGTCCTGTTCTTTTATATATGTTTATTATAATGTATTATTCAAAATAAATCTACGTTTCTATTAATATTGATTTTTTGTGTGGCCCACCTATAGTTAAACCTTGTTTGCTTGGTCCAAGTTAGCCTTTGAGTTTGACACCCCTGGTGTAGACGAAAATTTTCTAAGGATTTGAGCCGAAACATCACAACGAACTTCTGACGAAAGTTAGACTTCATAAATGATTGGTGATTCTCAAGACTTGATCGATCATCAGGCGCAACGCTATTCAACAGATTGCTCGATCATCAGACGCAACCACTATTCAACACAAAACAATTTGAAGAATGTGTCAACCAAAACCATGCGTCGAACGGCCACCCGTATGGCTGTAAAAGCAGACACACTGCATGGCAAACCATTTTGGACAGGTTCGTCGGTATAAAAAGACTCGTGAGGCACACACACCGATATAATAGAACAACATTAATGTTAAGATGTATGCTCGTCTGATGAGTCACGTTTTTATACTATACCATAAAGGTGAAAGATCTTTCAGCTTCATAGTCTACACTCTACAGATGGTCGCGTAAGAATTTTGCGGCAGAAGCACGAGTCTGTTGGCTAATATCTCGCTTGGTATGAATTTGGCAGGCTGGTAGAGAGAGTTATATGAAGTTGAAAATATTATACTGGTCGGAACTGGGGTTCGAAAATGAGAATACTCATTATGTAAGTTTAAGGCCGTCTGCACACGGGGCAACTCAAAAGGAACTGATAACTGACTCGAATCACAAACCAGTCCGTGACTCGACTCGAATCACAAACCAGTCCGTGACTCGACTCGAATCACAAACCAGTCCTGACTCGAATCACAAACCCGTCGACGGGTTTGTAACCAGTTGCGCCGTGTGCGTGGCTCCATTCAATTACATAGGTTACGACTCATCACGGACTGGTTTGTGATTCGAGTCAGTTATCAGTTCCTTTTGAGTTGCTCCGTGTGCAGACGGCTTTAGTGTTATAGAGAGAGTAACTAAATCGTGCTTGTCCTTAAATAATTCATTGCTATAGGTCCGTTCTACGTCTTGAAATTTCACTCAAATGGACATATCCTTATGGCCTGACAGTAAGATAACCTTACACAAACCCTGGATCGTTTATGAATAACTTCCTACAAATTGTAAGACATGTGATATATAAACATTTTTTAAATTCCCTTTGATACATATATATTATTTGCCATGTGATGCATATATTTTTTTATTGCTTTTACGAGTAAATCTCATATATTTGCACAGCCTGGCATGTCTGCCACTACAAACGATTCTGCAGTTCTTATTAAGGTTATTGATGGTGCCACCTTTTATGTATGAGAAGGAAAACGATAATGATATTGAGTTTATGTCTTGTCTCTAGTTTTAACTTTGGTGAGTTGGGAGTATCGAGGCACACAGATGTTGCCTTACAAGAAAATATCTTCTAAAAAGTTTAATGCGATTTTTAAAAAAATGCATCTTGGGAACGCCGTATTTCAGAGTTAGGGAATGCAGGAAGATAAAAAAAATTGAAGTGGATTCCTATTTCTTATTTCCTATTCCTAATTCTTATTTCTTCTCCATTCATAAATACAATAAGGCATTGTGCTTAAGGTTACACAATTAACGAAAATCAAATGGCCAACTAGTTAAGCCATCTAATCTCTTAACCTGTTTGACTTTTTTATGCAAGATGAACTTCAAAGAAAAATAAATCAACCTTCCGTGCTGCAACTTTTCTAATGTCAGGCAATTACATCAGAACTTCGCCTTCAGAACCCATCACTCTTTGTAACCTTCCTCCTCTCTTGTTATGCAGAAATCTAAATTCACGTTGAGCTGCAGCTCAGTATCTAAAAAAAGACGCGTGCACGACACTTGAAGAGTCGCGGTGTTCACCCCTTTGCGTCACATTTGAGGACGAGCCAAAATATGCGAACTGTTGACGCGGTTCATATCTGCGTCTAATTCGGAGGCTGCGAAATCTTTAGCACCTTAATCACCCAGTTGATGAACTTGTCAAACCTCCCGTGATGCGCGGGCATCAAAAGCCATTAGAGCTTGATGAGTTGAAATGTATCGACTTCGGATATCCAAGAGAGCCTTGCTTCTGTTAAAGAGGCATTTTAATGATCCAGTTTCGCGTGCGTTCTTTAAATGGAAGATTGATCATTCGTTTGAGTTAAGTTTTTTCTTAAGCTGAAAGTCCAGAAAACATTGTTTAGTGCATTGATTGGTGTACTTGTTCGCATGACCTCCACGAAATTCTAATACGAGGCAAAGTCATTAGGTAAGTCACAAAGGATAATTAAAAAAATAACTTACAGTGATAATATCTTCAAAACTATTTTTATTTCTCAACATAATCTCCGCCAATATTTATGCACTCACCCCATCGTTTTCTCAGTGGCCCAAACCCAGCTCCATGAAATTCTTTGGGTTGCTGTCTCAGCCACATAGGACTTCAAGTTGAAACTCTTCATCCTCTACAAAGTGTTTGCCTCCAAGATGGTTTTGCATTGAAGCACGTTTTAATTCAGGTTGATACTGATGAACCATAATTCATCACCAGTGATTATTCTGTTAAACATGTCTTCACCTTCATTAGGACACTGAAAAAGGTCTTGCAAACATTTGGAAGATGATGAAGAGGTTCAACGTGAAGTCCTAATTAGGCTGAGACAGCAACCCAGAGAACTTTATGCAGCTGGTATTGGGGCACAGGAAAAACGATTGGATAGGAGCATAAATATTGGTGGAGATTATGTTGAGAAATAAAAAAGTTTTGAATTGATTAGGACTGTAAGTTATCTTTTAATTATTTTTTGTGACTTACTTAATGACTTTCCCTCGTATAGTATACCTGCTACACTCATGGTTGTGAGAAGATTATGACAGTCTTTAACTCCGGGCAGAAGTTTTACGTATGATCTCTCGGTTTAGTGCAGGCGCATGAAACCCGCGGCCGTTGACAGCTAGAAATGCGGCCCCACAAGATCCCAAACTTTACAAAACCTATCTTCCCAGAGGAAAATATCACTCGTTTTACAATCACGTCCTATTCATGTGATCGCAATTTTGCACTACGTACGTTTGCGAACAAGCACACGAAGAGTAAAATTTGATACAAATTTCTGATGAGTATCCTTAAAACTCACCAAGAATTGCGACCTCCTCCTTAGAACCAGATATTGATGCATTAGTTTCACAAAAACGAGTTCAAATATACCACTCATTTTATGTTTATGATGCCTTCTTTTTTTTAATGCTATGATAATAAATTTAAAAATTAAAGTAAGTTTTATTACTTATAGAGATTAAGTATATAATATATTTTATATGAAGCCTAAGACAATTCCTCGTCTCTGAATGCGGCCCATGCAAGCCAAAGGGTTGGACACCCAAGGTCTAGGGCAGTGATTCTCAAACACTGTGCCGCGGCACATTAGTGTGCCACGAGATTCTTGAAGTGTGCCACCACTGTGAATATCCATACATAAGCGACGTCAGACAAGTAGTTCAATCAGTCGGAACAATTCGGAACAAGGGGGAAAGACCTTTTTAGAGTTCTCGAAGTGTATTCTTTATGTATGGCCACTCCGAAGAGGAGCCTGGGCAGACTGTAATGGTGTCGGACCTCTAAAGAGCTATTTTACCCTAAGGACCTCTAAAGATTATATTTTATTACACAAAGTAGTGATGCATTATACGGGGTGATTCAAAACTCAACGCACAAACTTTTAGGGGAGGTAGAAAACTCAAAAACAGAACAGAATCACATAGGAATGAATGACCGGAAACGCAGACCTGATCAGCTTGAGTAGTGGTTCTTAACCGTTTTCAGCTGACGACCCACCTTTCCTTATCGGAATACCTCCACGGTCCATCGGTCCATGGTGGAGTAAAAAACCTTATTTGTATCGTATCCCTTCCTTATGTATATATAATTTACCATCAAATATTGCATATATATATATATATATATATATATATATATATATATATATATATGATTTTTTGAAGATACAGATTGATTATTGATAAACAATTTGTGTTCTGATTTGAAAATGGTTGACAAAATATCAGCACTTTTTCTTATCTTTTCTGATGGTTTATTCGATGGTTTCTGATAGTTTTAGGATCGAGTTGCGACCCACCTGTAACCCTTGCACGACCCACTAGTGGGTCGCGACCCACCGGTTGGGAACCGCTGAGCTAGAGCAACGGTTCTCAACCTGGGGGGCGTAGAAAAATTTCAAGGGAGGCGTGAGTTAAAAAAAATAATGGAAAAGTTAAACTAACTGTAATTTACTGTACTCAATTTTGCGGTCACAATGTAACCGTAACATATTTTCGACATACGAACAAGAACACGATAATTGTCGTAATTGTAAAAACACGATAATTGTCGTACGTCTGGCAACACTGCAAGAGCTTGAGAATGGTTTCTCGCTCAGCTGCTTTCCCTTTGTTATTAATTTTCCCTTTTCTCCACTCAAATTCTCCTTTGTTGCCTGGAGGCTTTGAGTGCAGTTTTCATCCACATATCTCTGTGAATCTGGATTTTCAGCACTAGCATACATAAAGTCAAAATATCGAGCAAAGCTGGACGTTGAAAGTGACCTGAGGTGTGCTTTGTCACAATTACAACCTAATATTCAAAAAACTTGTCGAGGACAAACAGTGCCGGCCCTCTCATTAATGTTGTGAAAGTGACTGGTATTGCATGCCAACCTCACCTAGATCCTTGATTACCTCAAATATATTTGATCTGCATTTAATTCTTGGATTTCATATGTTCTAATAATAATATGTTCCAAATTAAGATATGTGTAGTAATATTAAATTTTGTGTATGAAATTATCTATTCTATATTTTCATTTAATAACCAGCTTCAGTTTCAAATTCCGATTATACTACTTGTATTGACACATATGGTGGTGGTGGTGGGGAGGCGTGACGTCATATCAGTGTTCAAAGGGAGGCACAGAGCCTGAAAGGTTAAGAACCCCTGAACTAGAGGATAAACGAAGATGCAGAAAGGAAAAGCCAATAATGGATGGAAAACTCTTTATTTAGCGATACTTTACACTAGGACTGTACGTTCAGTTTCACAAGAAACCTTGTCGAACCCTTTCGAAAATTCCCTGCATTTCGCCTTCGTTTGCAGCTGCAACGAAAATTCTTGCGACGACGTCGTTTGCAGAGTCAACGGGCGTCTCGTAGACCATGGATTAGACGGTCCCATACAGGAAGAAATGCAGGTTAGTTAAATCAGGCGATCGTGGTGGCCGTGGGACGATTCCTCCATGCCCAATACATCGTACTGTTCAAGTAATCACGTACGACACGGGAATAATGAGATGGTGCCTCATTATGCTTTTTTCATTTTTTTACAAATGCAAATAATATTTTTTAATTTAAATAATTCGGAAAAAAATCTGGTCTAGTGTGTTTTAAACGCTCCTCAATTCCTTTGGTGGACGAAATTTATAAAATGAATCGTGTTGCAATGCGCAGAAAAGTTCAGGCTATCTGAAAGTACCATTTTCGTTGGATTATCAGCATATATGTAGCTGTCAATAGGAGACACATTTTCTCCACTGGTTAAGATCAAGGTGAGCGAATCTAGTAGTGTTAGTACACAGCAGCCGTAAGACCATGTCTGCTTCTGGTATTCTTATTACGTATGAAATGTCTAGCCCTTTAAAAAACTAATAAGAATTTAATACGCTATGTACTACCATGACAAACGTACAGATATGATAAATGTAAAATTTTATTAATATCCAAATAAATAAAATAGCTTATAATCACCTATATGGTGCTCCCATAATAAAGATGCCAACGAATTCCCGGTGTGGATGGGCACATGTCGTAATTGGCAAAGTGCCAACGACATATGGAAAGATTTATGACTTACAATGTAAGTGCAGATGGTCTGAAAAATATGAAGCAATATTAAATAAACTCTATGGCCTCGGCAACTTAACTTCAAAATTCTGATGTATGTTTTTTTTAATTAAGGGCACTGGCTATCACATGGGTATCCAAGCTTTCGGCTCGCCTGGGCCGTATTGAGAGATGAAGAATTGTCTTAATTCCACATATAAAATATATAATATACTTAATCTTGATAATAAATAAGTTCAAAAATAACCCGTCCACAGCTATAAGCTTATACGGGTAAGTTAGCTACTGAAATCCCGATCGCTACGGGAATCAGAGCAACGAAAGTAACAAACAAAAAAAACCGAACCGCCAACGGCGCCAAAGTAATCCAATTTAACCAAAATAAGCAAATTTAGGCCTGAATTTTTGGTGGCAATAACCTGGTTGCAAAATTCTTGTATTCAAATAAACTTTTTTTTTCTCTCTCTCTTTCTTATCTTTTTTTTCTTTTTTTCTTTTCTTTTTTTTCTTGTATAGTAAGTACACTGTACAATAGATAACAACACCAAATAAACAATATAATAACATAAGTAATACCATGAAACATATATAACACAGCTTGCATATTTTGCAATATATTAGAATGCAAATCAAATAGATCAGAAAAGGAAATTTGCTGGTGGATAATTGCATATCTAAATACACAAGGTACGATTACATTTCAGAGTTCTTGATGACATTACAAGCAATTTATAATAAATAGTTCAATAGAGTAAATTTCCTATGCATTTATCACAGTGCAAATTCAATTTCAATTACGTTATACTAAGTCTACGCATACAATCCCATATACATTGTGCTCTTGATAATAAATAAAACCTCCTTTAATTTTGAAATTAATTATCGTAACACAATTAAAAAAGATGGCACCATAAACATAAAATGAGTGGTGTATTTGACCTTGTTGTTGTGAAACTAATGCATCAATGTTTGCTTAGAAGGAAATGTTCGCAATGCTTAATGATTTTTGTTGTTGCTGTTTCTAATGTCCCTTCGCCGGAAGTAATTCCAGACCAGGTCCATAAAGGCTATTGAGCTGAGGGGTGCGCCTCCGATTTCAAATGGCACCACAAGGGTCGGAGTCCGAGTTAGCCAGGTGCCACCTCATCTTTTACCGAGCACCCGACATTTGGGAGGGATCGTACCCTCTGCCACACTCTCTGACCTCATAGAGAAACTTTCCAGTCTACGAATTTAACGTGCCCATATCCGGACTAGACATGAAGGTATTGAAAGGCGCTTGTGGGGATGCAATCTGAGCACCCTCAGTACCGAAAGCCGACGCGTACGACTAGGCTACCTCAAGCCCCTTAGTGAGTTTTAACGATGCTCATCAGAAATTTTTCATGTTATTTTACTCTTCGTGTGTTTCATCTTTGAAAACAGGTGTTTTCAAATGTACTGCGGTGGCATAAGTAAGGCATGATTGTATAACGAGGGATATATTCCTCTGTCAAGATAGGTCTTGTTGGGTTTCTCTGTCAAGATAGGTAAAGTTTGGGTTCTTGTGGGCCCGCGGGCTGGACACACGCATGGTCTATAGCGATAACTCTCTTTACAACAATATTCCCTCTCGGTTCCCACAGTGTTGTTTTAGGGAGGTCTGTACATTTAACAGTGTTCGGAGTGAGGGGGAAATCAAGACATGGTAAGGCGTCCGTCAGCTGGCCTCTGCTCGTGGCCTAGTTGCCTGTGAATGAATTGTATTAATTCACTCTTGGTCTAGTCTACGCATTAACTTTGCAAGTGCACTAAGCATTTTAAGAAGAATAATTACAAGATAAAAAAGAACTTTTTATATACCATGGTTTTAAATTTTCTGTTGAATCATATAAACTTGACAATTCTATGTATTAATAAATACTTAAAAAAAATTTTTTTATGAATTATCAATTCAACTTGAAAGAAAATGAAGTTAATTGGAAGTTAACTTGCGTTTAACTTTTCGTTTCCGTTCCCACCGATAGATGGCTGCACCAGTCTACAAAACAAAATTAACTGAAAATAATAAAAACGTGGTAAAAATCTGCTTAAAGATGGCTAAAAGTATTGAAAAAAATGCATTGTCATCGTGTTCTGAGCTATTCTAAAAGTTCCGAATGTCTAGCTAGTCGGGAAGTTAGTTAAAAGTCGATTGCAAGATTTGTACTGGACAAACACAAACACGCACACAAACAAGAAAGCGAGTTAATAAAAACATGGTAAAAATGGGGTTTACAGTTATATTTTCTTATGAGAAATGCAGATCAAATAATATAAATTAGTTGGTATCAGCAAAACATGAGGATTGCATAGTAAATAAATGCACCAATACACAAATTATACTCAACACATCATTGCCAGATGTTGAAAACCATAATATCAAGAATAGAGAAATACACTTCAAAAAATTACTATTGAAACCATTAAAAAGAAATAGGATTACTCCACAGCTCTAAATAAACAATTTCCGTCAGGTTTAATTCTATATCTCGCAAACATAATTTAAAATAAAAAGGGCAGAGAGAGAGAGAGATAGAGAGATTCCTCGGAATAAAAAAATTAACGTGTTTATGAGGCCTCGTACTTAGCATCTAAAGCCAGATCGTACATGCAGATGTCACTGAGCATGCGCAGAAAAAAATGTATGCGTTTCTGCGGCCTCGTGCTAAGTGAGTATCTAAAGTCAGATTTAAATAATATGCCACTGATCATACGTAGAAAGCAATTTTTAATTGTAAATTATCGTTAATCAATAAAAATTTCGGTTACAAAAAGCAAATTTGACACATCTATAGATTAAAATCTTCCGTTTAAGACCAAAATGAAGTAAATGGATGTAGTAGATTTCTCTCACGGACTACCCAAAGAATTGGCCTGGCAACTTAAATATTTAGATGTTTGCAGACCATCACATATTGTTATGGAATTACTTGCACCCCTTCTTTCGTCGGGGATATGGGGAAGATGATATGGGGATTGTAGGAGGAGATAGCTGTTGGCTAATTTTGATTTAATAATAACAATTATTATTTTTTTTTCTAATGCAGAAACCTGGGGACAAAGTTCTTAGGTTTACAGAAAACAAGTAATATATAAAAAAAATTTTTAAAGTCAATTCCTACTTAGGTCAACAAAGAAAAATTTGAGTGTGAACTAATAGTAGGAATTGAAAAAAAGGATTGCCTGCCAGAACCTTGCCTACTGTGCGAGATTAGAAGGGGGGGGAAAGAGAGAGAAAAAGTTTGTCAGGTTGGGGATTCGATCTCGCTACCTACAGGACGGGAGAAGCCCGCGATACCGCAGTGCTACCGTTTACACAGTAACAAGAGGGAAATTACTGTTCAAGAGCAAGAGACGCTCTATGTCTAAAACTAAAATTGATTAATTAAATTTAATTAATGAATTAATATTTGAAAAAACTGTATTAACATCAAGTGTCATCCACTACAAGTTTAAAAAAATGTATTTTGAACTTGAGTGGATGAATAAAAAGTACTTTTATTAACGATTGAAAATTTGAACAAGATATATATAGAGAGAGAGTGTGAACTAATAGTAGGAATAGAAAAAGGGAAACAGACAAAACTGCAGAGGAGGACAGAATATAGGAAATACATAAACAAGAAAAGCATCTAAGATAAAATTCTAATCTGATCACGAGCCTCCCAACAACGGCCATTTAAGGCACAGCAGGACATGAGGTGCTTACCTCCATGTTGTCGGAATTGCAAATAGGGCATATAGGGCTAGAAAACAATCTCCAATCTGTTTACATGCACAGTCAGGCAAGTCGTATTCGGTCACTGCATTATTATTGTTATTTCTTAACGCTGCTGTGTATCCCCCTTGGATTTTGTCACCTCAATGTTAACCTATGGAGAAAAATGTGTCCAAGGATTGCCGACTTGAATTTTAAGATTTTTTTTTAAAATTGTACTCCTTAAGAAGGAAACAAATTTTACACCTTGGGGCATTTTTAATTTTTGAAAAATGCAAATAATATTTTTTAGTTTAAATTATTTGGGGGGGGGGAAATCTGGTAGAGTGCGTTTTAAAAGCTCCTAAATTCGTTTGGTGAACGCAATTTATAAATTGAGTTCTGTTGCAATGTGCAGAAAAGTGCAAGCTATCTGAAAATACCATTTTTATTGGATTTTCAGCATTTATGTAGTTGTCAATAGTAGACACATTTTCTTCGTAGGTTATCACTGAGGTGAGCGAATCCAATAGGGTTAGTACACAATAAACTAAATTATTCCGAACTAGTGCTTCAGTTCTAGAAAAATCGGATTTGATTTAAAATTCGAAATCGATTCTAAACTGTCTATCACGAATATAAATACTATTTATACGAAGTAACCATAGTTATACATACTTGTTAATGTTGTTGCGTTAAAGACTGTCACGCTAGCCTTTTGACTTATAATTTTGTAGTTCCGATTAGCAAACATTTGGCGATTTTTCAAGATTTAACTAGGCTTTGGCTAATGTCTGATGAAGAGTTGCTATCTAATAATCCTTCTGAAAACAAAAATAAAAATTCAGAGGCTTTCGTGTTTGGGGAAAAAATTACCTCTAAAAGTTACAGATATCTCAACAATTGCTGTAACCTGAACTACAGCCATTTTAAATCGTATTTCTCTGTGTCTCGTCATTTTCTTAATCTTTATACAAAAGATATGTTCAATGCTAATTTCATTCCCGCCATCTCTCGGCAAAAACAAAAAGGAATCTTAATTTTCGGTAAAAATATTTTATTTTCATAAAAATATCGTTTGCAAGGTAATGTAGTTGGTTCTACACTGAAGAAAAAGGAAAAGAAAATGTTCGAATATTTTTTGAAAGATGGCAAATCAACCGAATTTTTCTGTGGGAACATTTTTTGGTAGGCTGTAACATGTTGTAAGAAGTGATTTTTCAAAATAATGAGGAATAATTATTTCCAATTCTCCCAATTTCTAGCAACACGAACGAGCGAATCTATATATACATTATTTCTAAAAAGTGTTTTTTTTTTTGTTTTTTCCCTTTTTCTCCCTTCATACTAAACCAATATCGATAAATGAGGTACCATTTTAAAAATTAGGATATCCGCTTTGTGCGAATTGTTAATTTAGAATGACACATCTTATTTTTTGTTTAAAATTCGAAGTATAAATATTATAAAACAATTTTTCATCCCCTAGATGGCGCGCGCTAGCTTTTTTTTTATTTTACCATTATCAATCGCACTAAATTTAAAAATCGTTAAAGCAAACGATTATTAAATTTAAAAATCGTTTGCTTTTATCATCATTCTGTGAATTCATTAATGAGTTTCTTTATTGGCAACATCCGTGTACGTGTACATTATTCTTTTTGCGTGGAAAAACCATTTATTTGGACTAAGATCTTACTTTCCACTCCTATTGAACTTTAAATTTTAAAATCGTCTTCATTTATTATCATTCTGTGAATTAATTATTAAGTTTCTTTACTAGCAACATCCGCATACATGTACATTATTCTTTTTTCTTGGAAACTATAAAATTAATCTATTTTATTCGTATGCGAAAGTTTTGCACGGGCCTCCTAGTAGAAATAAATATTTTAATCAACTCAAAATAAACCGTCATTTCCTTGCTGTGTCATAGTTAACATAAATCAGGGTCACATTGCCGGGGTCTTTCTAATACTTAACTTATACGGATTACGGGTGGTCTAGTTATCTTCATTTTAGAGTCATATGCAACCAAGAAAAATATTATCGCACCTATTTACTGAAAGTCATTGAATACTCATTGGCCCGGTCTGTTTGAGAGTTTTAACACTCCTTTAAGATTCAAGAAACGATAGCGATAGAAAGTCTCCTGATAACGAGACTATCTGCACGCTACTCGTTAACTCATTTGTTTTAAGGTTTCATGCGCAGCGAAATCTTGGCGTTGGGAATATTTTGCATGCCAATAACGTCTCTAGTTTCGCAGTATTTTTAACTGTTTTAGAAATTTCTTCAAAGATATCAGATAATATTTTAATGAAACCTTCTTGTTCGTTAAAAATCTGTCATGAACATTCTTGAAAATTTTTGAAATTTTGCGTCATCTTTAGCTCTCCCGGGGATTGGGCCGTAATTAATCAAACATGCCAGAGCTATTGGTCCTTTGAGGGAGAATGGCTGATAAATAACTGCCCAATAAAGTGAAATTGTTTATCCTTAGGAAACTAACTTGGGTTATAAACAATGATATATTGGGATTTAACATGTTGGAGTTCTGTACTGATTTTATAAGCCCACAGTTTTATTAATGCTTATTACGAAAAGAATGCGTTTGAGAATTTTGAGTTTCATTTTAATTGTTAAAGGAACGATGGAGAGTTCTAAATAAATAATCTGTAATCAACGAATGATTGTTAAAGTATGACAACCTTAGTGAGATCGGAGGGGGGGGGGGTAAATAAGGGATTCCTATTGATTGGATTCCTGGCTAGGTCTCCACTGCAAGACTTTAAAAATCAGACGGAGAAAGGTAGAAATATATATATATATATATATATATATATATATATATATATATACAGTCGGACCTCTATTTGACGAACCTCTATTTTGCGAATTTCTCTATTTTGCGAACTTTTCCTTGGAACCAAGAACATTTTGCGAATTTCTTCGTAAAATAACCTCCAAATAGCGAAGTGCATTCTCTATTTAACGAACTTTTTCTTCTGATCCAATATTTTTTTCTCCATATTTCTCAAAATATTTCTGAACATTTCAAACTTATTCTTTCTTTTAACACATTAACTTTCTTTTAACACATTCCGTCGCGGGTTGCAGTTTGAAGAAAATACGCCTGAAGGTGTTTTTGGTGCATTGCAAAGATGAGAGACGTATTATGAGAGAAAACACTTTTTCAAACAAAACACTGAGAAAAATTTACAGACTTTATCAGTAATTAAATTAAAGGACGCGTGTGGTAATGTATGCTTAAAATTACTTGTTATACTAAGTGCGATAATGTCATTAAAATTCATTAATTTTAATATAATTTTTTTAAATTGAAAATACAGTGTATTCCCGGAAAATGTTTTGTTATATTCTTGATTTCCTTGCAGATTTCTGTTTGATTTGTAAGATATATATAAAACAAATAAACATTAATTTACAAAATAAAGGTGTGATCAATTATTTTATTAATAATATTTAGTGTTTATGAATTTAAAATCTGTTTTGTGTAATTTAAAGTATTTTAAAAGGTGAATCTCTATTTAACGAATTTTCCATATAACGAACTTTTTTTCGGGATTTAGCGACTTCGTTAAATAGAGGTTCGACTGTATATATATATATATATATATATATATATATATATATATATATATATATATATATATATATATATATATATATATATTTATATATATATATATATATATATATATATATATTTATATATATATATATATATATATATATATATATATATATATATATATATATATATATATATATATATATATATATATATATAAACTTGGAGAATATTGGAATCCTTTCGTAAAGACGGAAGTGTGTGACTCTGTCCAGATTGTAACGTTGATAATCGATAAGAATGAGGTCGATAAGGGGTAGGAAAGGAATCAGTTTAAGCTTTCAGGCGTTTTCACTATTCATGTGTTCTCTCCTTTCTGAAGTATTCGCTTTTACTTTTTCTTTTTTATGTTCGATTCGAATATGTGTTGCTTAAACTTCAGGGTCCTATGAATTCGACCTCTCAAAAATCTACTAATTAAATTATTTTTCACCCTTATATCTCAAGGGTGCTCGTTAATCTACTAATTAAGTTAATTTCACCCTTATATCTTAAGTATAAGATGAATTTTGAAGTTTCTCTGTTAATTGCCTGGTCTGTGTAAATAATGATGAAATCTCGTTAATTGTCGAATTAATAACTGCTGAAAACACTTGAGTCACTGTAATTCCATTGATTGTGGGTGTAAAGGGCTGTCATTCAAATTGTTTTTGTTCAATTCTAGATCTACAAATAATTTTCGTAAATTATAAAAATATTTGAAGAACTATTCGTATCTTTTTCATCGAATGCTTGACTAAATCCCACGTTAGTGTAACCCTGTTTTTGATAAATTTCATCTAAGATTTTAATTCGTTTTGCAGCCTTGCAGGAGACACTAATTTTTAGACACATTTAATTTTTAAGAAAAAGTTTAAAATGATTTCTCTAGCGCGGTAGACACTTGGATTTTCGTCGTTCTCTAATTCCCTACTGCGATTTTTTTTCTTTTTTACTATAGGAGCACCATATTATGTGAATCAACATCACTCTGTAGGAGAGAACTGGATGAGAACGTCTATGCCTTAGTCGGGATTCGAACCCGAGCCCACTCACTGGGTGCTCATGACTCTAGCCCAGGGATTCCCAACCTTTTTACGGTTTCGGAACCCTGAATCAATGTATTTTGTATTTTATAATACATTGGTGTGAAAAATGGGTTTTTAAAATAGTTTGTCGAAATTTGCTTTTATATAAATATATATTTTGGTTTCCTAATTTTTAAAATTTGGCTTCTACAAAAATTTTTTCGTTAGGGTGAAGTGATTTTTTTATTTAAAGAAAGTGGGCGGTGATCGAAAAAATTTACGCAGCACTGCTCTAAACCACTAAACTAGGGGTTTTCAAAAAAAAAAAAAAAAGTATATATTTAAGTTGCTAAGCCGACTTTTTGGGTAGTCCGTGAGAGAAATCCACTGCATCGATTTACTTCATTTTGGTCTTAAACGAAAGATTGTAATCTGTAGATTTGTCAAATTTGGATTTTGTAACCGCAATTTCTATTAATTAGCGATAATTTACAATAAAAAAATTGATTTCTGCGCATGCTCACTGGCATGTTTAAATCTGTCTTTAGAAACTCACTGTTTCTGCGCATGCTCAGTGCCATGTTTTAATGATAAACACGTTTATTCCGAAGAGTCTCTCTAGATCTCTCTCTCTACCATTTTTATTTTTATGATAATTATGTTTGTGAAATATAAGATTAAACCTGATGGAAATTGTTTATTTTGCGTTGTTTAACTAGCGATAATTTTCAATTATAAAAATTGCTTTCTGCGCATGCTCAGTGACATTTTAAAATCTTGCTTTAGATACTCACTAAGCACGAGGCCGCTTAAACACATTAATTTGTTTCTGCGCATTATTATGATTTTCAACATTTGGCAATGATGTGTTGAGTGTAATTTGTGCATTAGTACATTTATTTACTATCTAGCCGTCATGTTTTGACGGGTACCAACCAGTGTATATTTAAGGGGACTCACTACCCTTAAATCTTTAAAACATTAGATTTTTTGAAAAAAATATATGTTAAAGCCTGATCATTTCTGAATTGAATAAAGCAAACCGCATGAAAATATTCCGCTTAGTTCCAGAGATATTGATATTCTAAATATTTAATTACTGATCAAGTTTATGGTAAGAAAAATTTTAAACTCATTTTTCTCAAAATGTAATTTTGCATCATTCCGCAACTGATATCTCAAAATCTATGAAACATAATTCCATGAAATTTTTATCACTGCATAATCATGTTATTTTATTGCGTCTGAACTAGAATTATTGCAATCACTGCACATTTTGTTATTTTTTCAGGCGTAAATTAATGCAAAATATTAAGGAAATTTTAAGTATATTTTGAGCAGTTTTAAAAAATTGAAAAAATATTTTAATGTTGAATGTTTTATGTTCAATTGTATTTTGAATTATTTATTTTAAATATAAAACAGGAATTATACATTTAAGTGTAAAATTAATTTCATAGTTCTGCTCGCAAGCCAGTATACAATAAAAATACTTAAAAAACAAGGTATATCTAAAGCATTTAAAAAAAATTATTTAAAATTATTTTGAGAGTTGAAAATGTGTTTATTAAAATAAATATATCAATTTATCATATACATAAAATTTGGAAAAATTGGGAGTAAATAGAAATAGTTACAAAGAGTCAAAAAGTATGAAAATAGGCCTTATTTCCACGACTTAAGGGTCGTAAGTCCCTTTAAAACACATATAGTATATTCGCCTCTGCTAATTCAGTCAAAATAAAAGAGAGTTAAGTAAAAGTAAAAACCGGGAATACCTAACGTATCTAGCATTCAAAAACATCCCCTTAAACTTGAAAGAAGTCTCTGTTTAAGATACACAGACACGTAAAGAAAAATGAATTTCAAACAGATTTTAATGAGACAAGAGTTTCAGGCAAAGAGGCGCAATCAAGATAAAAATTCCCGAGAGGTTAAAATTCAAATAAACCTTTTTTTTCCCCCAGTTTGAAGTTGTTTCAACCCAAACCAGATTTAAAATATTCCATATTGAGAGTATCCCAGACGAAGAGGTTGCAGGCTTTCATGCACAAGACGATAGACGCCTCGCGCAACGTATTTTTATGCTTCTCGTTATTGCAATGTTCAGAAATGCCGTTTATATCTCGGGCGCAGCACAGACGGTATAAATTTTGACTCGTCAGTTACTGAAGCGCGTAACACATATCAGGGGGGAGAAAACAAAACAAAACAAGTGAAGGTCGGGCCGTGTATAAACTTGTTGCTCATTTCTTTGAAATGTGCTTGCAGAGGAATAGTGCGAAAAAGAAATTGGCCAAGTTTTGAAGAATCTTCCAACTGAGGAAAAAAAAAAGAAAAAAAATGCGTCATTATAGTGCACCGAACTTTTTCCCGAACATGACGAAAGGAAAAAGTTGGAAATAAATTACAAATTGCCGGAAACATATTAACATGTCTCGTGGAAGAAAGAAAAAAAACGAAAGGATCGCAACCATTTCTCCCATATTTGGACTTTTATAAACACAGATCTGGATTTTTCAGTGACCATATGGGTTAATGAGTTTTTTTTTCAAAAATGACTCAAAATGACTCAATTTCCGTTGTAAGTTAAAAAATAACAAACAATAAAAAAATTAATATTTATCTTTCCATTATAAGCATAGTTTAATTACAATGAAATTAGTATGTGTCTGAATATAAATATGCTTTAAATTTTCTATAATCACATGTTTTAAATTTTTTTAATTGCATTTTATATCTATATATATAAAACAGTTCCGTAACTGACTGACTCACTGACTGTCATACAACGCACAGACCAAAGCTCTGGACTTAAAGAGTTGAAATTTTGCATGGCGATTCTTCTTATAGTGTAAGGGTGCACTAAGAAAGATTTTTGAAATATTCTTCTTAGATTTTTTAAAATTAAATTTTTAAGCTGTTTTTGTAACTTTTTTAAGTTTGCATTTAAAATAATAATTTGAGGGTTAACAAAATTTATATCACGAGAAAGATCATAAAAATTCCTTTAAAATGAAATCTTTTTCGAATCTTTACCTCCAATTTCTGATTTTTGGTGAATTTTTAAATATTAATTTCTAGAATTTAATTTAGTAAATGCTGACCACGTGATTTCTTTTTCTGGTTCTTTAAATTAATTTATCGTCACGTGCATACAACGAAATAGACAGAAAAGAATTTCTTTCTAATGCGGCTGACGATTGGACATTATCAAAAAAAAAATATTAAAATACAAGAAAAGATATGTTCCTCAAACTGTACTATATTAACTGTACTATATTCTTTAGTCTGTTCCATTAGATTCAATTTGAATATTTTCATCTACATTTATTTGTCCATAAAATTATACGTTGCGATTTTTTTATAAATATAGTTTTTTTTTACATCAATTGCATACATTGATTGTTGTATTTATTGTAAATATATTTATACATATTTTCGGCATTAATTGTATACATAGATCATTGTATTTAATTTGAATGTACTCCGTAGCGAAGTACGGCTTTTCAGCTAGTATGTTAATAAATATGTTATAGTTGAATAAGATGTGAAACAATCTTACAGTAAAAACTCCATCTGCAAAAGTCTATACAGAAAAAAAACCTCGTTTATCCGGATTAACTGGGACCATAGGCAATCCGGACAATCGAAAATCCGGATAATCCGGGTTATATGGGTAACAAGCAAGACAAAATCCTTAACTTAGCAGACCGTGTATTACGATAAGAAAACTATGTTTTGCAACAAAATTACATAGTATTATTTAAAAGACATTAAAAAATATAAAACTAACTTTTCTGAGTCAACTCACGTCAACGCCCTGTGACACCCCTTAAAAAACTTTACTAAAGCTTTCTTAAAGGGACAAGGGACCTTCAAACTCGAATTTTTTAATTTTCAATTTTTGACTCTATGTACAAAATGAGAATAATTAATTTTCTTTTTTATTACATTAAATAACTCTTAGAATTCAAAGCAAAGATTTTTTGACAAAATAATGCCTGTACATCAAAATTGTTTTTTAAAAAATGCTAATGTTTTTCAAAATGCTCTATGCGCATTCAATATTTATTAAAATCCTTAAATTTTTTATTACCTTATGTATATTACCAACAGAGATAGATAAAAATAATACAAATATAGACAAGAAACAAACAGAAATCAAGCACTTTGGGCATCCACGCACCAACGGCAAGATTCTGTATAAGTGCCGGAACTGAACCATAAAACAACAGAGGTAACCGACAGGTCTCTTCTTCAGGGGCCTAACCATGTCAGTTACCTCAAGGGGAACTTTCTGAATAGGATGCAGGTAAGCCCAAAAGACTTGGGGGACTTGGGCCCCCGAGTCCCCCAAGTAAGCAATAAGTCAAAAAGAAAATGAAGAGACAAACACAACTTACAGTATGGGCTCAACGCACCTTTCATGCAAGCACACAAAATCCTAATGCAAGATAAAAGATGCATACATACCCCAATTCCGTAAGTGACGATTATGGCGAAACAGCAGTCAATTCTGTCCTAAAAATTACGTCATAGTAACATTACTATAGCGCCACCCCCCATTACAGCCTAACCAAATGAAAACACAAATACTATTCTAAACACCTTTAAAAATTCCTGAGTCTAAATGCCGTTTGTTTTTTCATTATGGGGATATGAAGCTTCTGCGCTATCCTCTATTGAAAATGTTTTCTTTGCAGGATATGTTTTATGTTAAAGTGATTTAGCAGTCTATGCTTGTTTTTTTAATTTTTGTTTATTTCTATTGTTTATATTTTACACTTATGTATATTACCTTATGTAGGTTACCTTATGTATATATTTCATAAAAATAGCATACGAAATAATTTTCATTGAAATATAAAATGAAATTGCATTACAAAGTAAACAAAATGTATGTTTAACAACAAATTACATGTAATTAGAAATTTGAGCTTGTTGTTTTTTGATAACTTCATTTATACTTGGACGTAAAAATGATAATGCTACTCTCATTTCGTGATCCAGATTAATGGCCTGTTTGTTCACATAGGAGTCCGTTGCGTTGCGTTAAGGAAAAGATGACGTTGAGATGAAAATAAACCAATCATAGGCGTTAAAAATTTCATTGCTAATCGTTTGGAGGCATATGATTGGTTTATTTTCGTATCAACGTCATCCTTTCCTTAACGCAACGCAACGGACTCCTATGTGAACAGGGCCTTAAAAGTTCAGAACTGAAATAGTCCAGAGTTACCAGTCCAGAATTGGTATAGTCATGTGCAATGGTTCAGCCAGTCCCCTCTAGGAAGATAGAACTGATTGAACTACTTGTCTGACGTCGCTTATGTGTGTGTATTCGCAGCGGCGGCACACTTCAATAATCTCAGTGCACAGGCACAGTGGTTGAGAATTACTGTTACAGACATGGGTGTAGCGTCGCCCCCCCCCCCAACTTGGGGCGCCTAATCCCCAACTTAAAACGTTAATAGAAATTCAGTTAAAATCGGAAAATTGTAGAAAACTTTTAAGAAAGTTGGTTATTTCCTGCTTTTTTATTAAACTGTGAATCTGAAGATTCCGATTATGTCTTCAGACTTAGCATAGTTTTTAAGAATGATATGATCCATAACAAAAATTACATTGCTGAATTTTTTTTCTCATTTTATTTATATTTTTTTCTCATCATATAACTTTTGAATATTACTCAAACATCAATCCTATTGTTATTCAATTTTTAAAAAAATCACAATATTTCATATTTTAAGGACCTTCCGGCAGTAAATGCACTGAGGAGGACTCTAACTGAATTCAATTCATGCTCCCCCCCCCAAAAAAAAAAAAAAAAAAAATGGTAGAAGTACGCTACACCTATGGTTATACACGATAAGAAACACGCATAAAAAATCTAAAAAACCAGTTTGAACTGCAGAAAATTAATTTGCAAGTGAATGGTGAAATGCTCAAAATTTGATAGTTAGCTAGAATAATTCTAACTTCAAGTAATCTTAGCAAATGTATATTATCGAAAGATAATTTGGGTTTAATTATTTATTATTTTAACTGAACCTTATTTAAATTAGTAAGCGTAGTTACCCTGAAACGTCTATAAAGGCATTTTTTAATTGTATAATGGGCCATTAGTGGATTGATTATCAACATTAGCTGGTTTCTCCGTGCCTGTTCACCCTCGCATTATTTAGCCCAGAACATCAAAAGTTCAGCGTAACACAGACCTCTGACGTGTCTGTAAAAAAAATTAATGCACCAAAACCAGTTGAAAATAAACTAAAATAACTATAAAAGCTAAGGTAGCGACTACTTCTTAATCTTGAATTTTGGGCTTTAGGTGGTCTTAATTGTGGATTCGTATGTGTTCTCTACCATTTTGTTCTATATTCCAAAGGGTAGTAAAAATATGTTTCTGAAACTTTGTGTTTTTGTTCCATTTACTCGTGGTTCCTGATGATGATATACTCGTATGAGAGTGTAAAACATTTTTTTTTTTACTCTGTGCTCATAAACAGTGTCAAGCCTAATGTCACATGATCATTTTGCTTATGTATATATAATCCATTAAAATATCACGACGTTAGACACTCAGCCAATCATAGTTGAGTACGACCTAAAAGTTCATAAATAAATAATTGTCTTTCTGTCGCGGAGTACTGCATATGTTCGTCTGTGTTATTCTTGACATCGCATCTTCAGCAATTGAAATTCCTTCGACGCAGATGTTTCGTAGCATATTCTTCCATTCGGATACAAACGTTATATTTAGAAATCGCAAATGCGTGTTAGACCCCCACAAAATCCCCCCTTTCTGCGAGCGGGGATGAGCGCCCCAGTGCGGTAATTACGGAATCACACGCCAAAAAAAAAAAAGCTGTTTGCACCCCACAGCAGTTTCATCTAGTTCGCAAGTCCTTTTTTTTTCCAGTTTCTTGTTGTATCTTAACCGGTAACGACGTATACGATGTGTGAAGAGCTAAATGTCAGCCATTTCAGAACACCAGTGAGTGAAATGTGGCGTCGGATTCATTCATCGCCTGCGATATAATAATAATAATAATAAATCTGTCTATAAATTGGCGCTGCATATTGGAGCATCTTACCTTAGTCTTATTCTGTAAGTAATCCTAACGGGGTTCACAGAAGTTCACTGTTAAATCGGGCATGACTCTAGTTCTCAATGCGCCAAGTCTCTGCCCGACAGAAATGCAAGATTGACTGAGGACGAAAGGAAAAGTTGTGTAGTAAAATTTGGTTATAGACGCGGATTTTTGAGTGAGCCAACTCGAACTTCGACAGTATGAAAAGGTACGCAGAGAGATCATAAACCATGATTTTGAATGGATGCAAAATCACGTTCTGTTATTACCATCGTTTATGAGGTAGATTTTAAATCAATAACTTTTCAGAGGATCCCGTCACATGTGAGTTTGCTCGGCAACGATCAGGCCGACCTACTAGCAAATGAGGACTGTTCAGAGAATTCGCCCCTGGTTGAAGTCCTAACTGAGTCGGAGGGCTCAATCCGTTTTTTAAGACCAAGCTGTTGCAGTTGATCTTTAGTGACCCTACGAGCGCCGTACCGCGAATTACCCCCCGTTTCAAATGTTTGTACTAGAATGCATTACGCATAAGAACCGAGCAGTTAACCGAGCAATAATGGAACTCTCGTTGGAGAGTGATTTCTTAGTAATCTTTAATGTAAATACTGTAAAGTAATTTTAATATGCAAATAAAGTATGTTAATTTAACCTGATCGTCGTAACTGAAGAAAGGTATGCAGTTTCATCATTAAAGACAAATTCCCTAGATTATCTCTGTAGGCCCTGGCGCCCTCTAGTACCTTTTTTTGTGTGTGAAGGAGACCCCCCCGGGTCACGGTGGGGGAGAACGAGTTTGGCTCGCGGAGAGTGTAGGCGGTGCTCACAGGAAATCGGCGTTTTTGGATCCCGCATTTCTCTTAATACAGTATTTTAATGTTCTTGCTCATACTTGAGCCCTGTACATAATTGTCCTATCTGTGTGTGTGTGTGTAATAAAGAAGAAAAATAAGAAACAGACTCGTCTTCACTAAAGAACCAATTTTCACACGGGAACCGTCTGAAAGAGAAAGACGCCTTCCTCGTACAATCTCCCAACGTAGAATTAGCACAGTCTATAACAGTGTTTGGAGAGAGCCTCCTGCTCATCACTGGTATCCGGCCAAGCGCCCTGGTCTGGCCTTGCTCTTTACTGGTCCGAGACTAATACAGTCTGCCCTGGCTCCTCATCGGAGTGGCCATACATAAAGAATGCGCTTCGACAACTCTACGAAGGTCTTTCCCCCCTTGTTCCTGTTTTGCTGTTCCTGCGAATCCTTCCCATATTGTGGATTGATTAGGTTTCTTTAAACAGTCCACAATAGCTATATATATATATATATATATATATATATATATATATATATATATATATATATATATATATATATATATATATATATGTAGCATGCTTGCAGAAGATCAGGATACTGCTGTCTCCCTTTTGCTCACACGACAGAACCTCGTGGATTTGGTCTAGCATGTTTTAGTCCAGGGAGGCTTAGCAACATAAGGCAAATTTTACTTTAAATGGTTTGTTTATTTTTTTTATATATATATTATTCGATTTTACTCGTCATTCCATTTCAGTCTTGTCGAAAGATAATTTTGATCAGGAGCATCGTTGATCCACATACAGGGATATAACTCGTAGTTTGGCACATCAGTTCTGTAGATACGCAAGATACGCAAAAGTTCGAAAGATACGCAATTCCAACCGCGAAATGACTATCTATTTTTACAGGTGACGACACTGATCCTCTTCATTAACAACAGAAAGCACTGAATCAGCCATGACAATTTTATTTCCTTTTTTTTGTGATTTCTTGGCACTTTTTTCTTCTTGTCACACATTTAGGAGGGAGATTCAGTTTTTCCCTTTTTAGTTCATTAAAAACGAGATTATGCTCTACTTCGAGTAAAAGTATAGAATAATTTCACATATCTTATTACGTTTTCTCTCGTACTGGTTAAACCCTTAACAAGGGTGATACAGCATAGCTTCGTGATTTCTGCCTGAGTATGTAACAGATAACGTGTTTTGTTGCAAACTTTAGGTTTCCGGTGCCGCAGAAAATGGACCCAAGAGGCTCCAGTATAGGAACTATTATTGGATACCGCATTACAGTTTGTTTGTTTTTTGCCCCAGAAGATTATACATTAAGGAAATGATTTACCAATCCTGAAATTAGTTTGGCTAATTTTCTTTCTACGGTCAGCATTAAAACTATCCAAATCATGCTACGTAAATCAAAATGTTACTTGACTTTTTCACGTAAATTTTCTCCCCCCTCTGGCAACAACGTACGCTTCTTCTTAAACTGAGACATCTTGTTTACTTCCTATTGTGCAAATGAAATTGACTGACATTAGCTTCCTGTGAAATTATTTTAGTCAGACAGTTGCGAAACAGTTGGTAGCACGTGTTTCTAGCTGTGGATGTTTTAAGTTAAAGGCGGGCTCGAGAAAATTTAAAGGTGGCAATCTTAAGGTTTAACATTATACCTGAAACGTTGACTCTAATAAGAATGCCGTGTATGGTAAATAACTATGTGGAACCATCTGTTTGTGCGATTAAAATATTAAAAGCCTTTGTATCCAGTGGTTACAAAACTTTGGAAACTGGTGGATCACTTTATTCCAGAAACTAGAACTGGATCCCCTTATATATATATATATATATATATATATATATATATATATATATACATAAGAGCTATGAACGTGCTTGCTTTATCCCAATATATGGTACACCGAGTTTAGATGAATTTTTCGAAAAGTGCGATGTCGTCACGCAGTGTATTTCCTTCGTATTCTATTAACATCTTCTAATTATCCTTGCACAGTTTAATTTTGTTTCTCTTATTGTAAAATTGTTCCTAACTGGTTGTTTTTAAAGCGTAAACCCTTTGGGTTTGCGTCCTCCTTTTGAATAATCATACCTTATTGATTGTTTCTACAGCCGTTAAGTAAACCCTTTAGATTTGCGTCCTCCTTTAAAGCCGATTCCGAACGGCTACAAACATCCATGCTAACAGTGGGAGTCGAACACACGGGACCTGGACCGAATGCCAGCGCCCTAGCCATTCGGCCATCGACTGGCGGTAAACGCTTTGGATCTACCCGTATTTTTCGAGTGTTCTCTCGGGATTTTAGCTGTTCCTCTTGCTCTTTTGGCGGTATTTCTCGAACTTAATTGTGGTATCCCGCATGATTCATATATACTTTATTTTGTTTTACTGATTGCATCCCTAGCAGATTCATGGCATAGCCGGCGGTGCGCGGATCCATTTGATGTAACAGATTTGCCAGAGCGTACTGAAGACGACATGTAATCTGTGCTTGCATGTTGTTGTTTTTATGTTGCGCTAGAGCAGGTCTATGAATCCATATATCCTCAGTAGGTCCATCAAAGGGCGAGGATCGGTAATAAAATCCTGCCTAGAAAAGTTACCTATCCTGCCTAGAAAAGGTAGGATGGGACCAGGCGTGGCCTGCTCATCATTACACTTTTAACAAATGGGAAAGGTTTTGCTTTGGTGATCAAATTTAGGCACCTCAAGTGGCCACTTGCAAACCTGGAGATAGCAGCCTGCTTAGCTCGATCAACCTTGAAAGCAAGAGCCCTACCAGGACAGACACCAATGTACCAGTCATGTACCAGTCATCTCCAAGTACTATGGATAAAAGATTTTCTTGCGGAATGTTCTGTGCTTACATGGGCCACTAATGCTACGAGGGTTGCTCTCTTGCATAATTCATGACGGTTGATCCCCTATTTTCATCCCGCCAATTTGGCGTGAAATATACGGCGGGGAAAAAATTTGCCAAATAGAGGTATACCGTGTATTGGGAATTAACCGAATGGGTTAATGAGGTTATGAAGAATCTCAAAATAACCTTTGATATTGTACCGAAATTAAGGCTTCTTTGAGATAGTATGCTTAAACATTTCTATCCATTTGTGCTTTTAATAATTAAGAAACGCATTAATTATTTCTTATTTTTCAACTGTATTGTCTCGCAGTTAATGTAATAATTCAAGATTGGAGACACGATAACAATACCAAAAACAGGCTGTTTAAACCCAAATATATATTTAATGTAATGACTCTAAATTTGACGTATTATCTTTTTTAATGAAAATATTGATTTGCTCTTTTAATTTCAAGTTATAAGTATCTAGAAGTGGTGGATTATCGTTGTTTTTCGCGAAATGAAAATAATTATATTCCGTAAACAAACAATTCTTCTTTCAGCCATCATTTGCCGGCAAGAAAATTTGAAACGACGACGCCCTCTTTCTTCTAATCTTAATCGTGAATATATTTTGGAAAATAATTATGAACATCTATAATTCGATAAACCGTAGCGCAGGTCTAACGGAACTTGTTTTGTGTTTCGACCCGTATTAGTGATAACGTTATTCTAACAAATATTGCGCTGTTAGGCAGAAATAAGTCGAAGCTCCAATACTATACCGGTTTTTAAAAATAGTTCCAATTAATAAATTTCTGTTCTTATAATTTGGAACTCAAACTGAAAAAAGAAAACCTCTATAAATGACTGCATTGTATATGAAAACCTCTTTGGAAGATTAGCAAATGAGATATAGTGCACGACACATATTTCAACTTTAAAATATCTGCAAGTAATATTTCACAATTTCATTTACTCAAAGGATAATAATTCGCTTTTTAAAGTTGAAGACTAAAATATTCCAAAAGTGGAAATCTATGCAATTTTTTTTCTCTATACAGTTCCGTGCAACCGTTCTTAAGTGCAAACCGGCAATTTGTGAGAGCATTTTTCTTGCTGTTATATGAGACACACAGCTATTCCATTATGACATAGTAGAAAAAAGCGAACGCATAAAATATTAACTCTTACGGCCGTATAGTAATTTGAAGTACTAAAAAAGTTCACCAGATAAAGAAAAAGATATATAATATATACTAGCTGAATACCCGTGCTTCGCTACGGAGTACATTCAAATTAATACAACGGTCAATGTATGCAATTAATGCCAAAAATATATACATATATATATTATATATATATATATGGAAAAATCGTAACGGATATTTTTATATACAAAATAATGTAGAAGAAAATATTCAGATTAAATCTAATAGAATATACTAAAGAATAAGCTACAGTTATTATAGTACATTAGTTTGAGGAACATTTCTTTTACTGTATTTTAATTTTTTTTTGGGGGGGGGGAGGATAATGGTCCAATCCTCCGTGCATTGGAAAGAAAAAAAAATATTTTTTTTTCAATTTATTTTACGACGATCAATGTATACAATTGATGTAAAAAAAACAAAAATATATATATTTATAACAAAAATCGTAAAGGATATTTTTATAGACAAAATAATGTAGGAGAAAATATTCAAATTAAATCTAATAGGACATACTAAAGAATATAGTACAGTTTGAGGATATCTTTTACTGTAATTTAATATTCTTTTGTCCAATCGTCTGCCGCATTAGCAAGAAAAAAATTTTTTTTGTCTATTTAGTTGTTATGCAAGTGACGATAAATTTATTTAAACTACCAGAAAAAGAAATCACGTGATCAGCATTTAATGAATTAAATTCTAAAACTTAATCTTTAAAAATTCACCAAAAATCAGAAAATTGAGGTAAAGATTCGAAAAAGATTTCATTTTAAAGGAATTTTTAGGATCTTTCTCGTGATATAAATTTTATAACCTCCAAATTACTATTTTAAATGCAAACTAAAAAAAAGTTACTAAAACAGCTTAAAAATTTAATTTAAAAAAATCTAAGAAGAATTTTTCAAAAATCTTTCTTAGTGCACCCCTACACCATAAGAAGAATCGCCATGCAAAATTTCAGCCCTTTAGGTCCAGCGGTTTGGTCTGTGCGTTGTATGTCAGTCAGTGAGTCAGTCAGTTACGGAACTGTTTTATATAGAGAGATTAATAAAAGTTTCTTAAAATCTAACATTATCTCTCTTATAACGCGGGTTTGTTACTCTTTTTGTGTGTGAAGATTAGATTGGTTTTTACTTCAATTCTATGTTTGTTTCATTTGGAAAAAGCTGTTAAAATTTAATAAGCCGGGAAACTACAATGAACCGTTTGTAGATTATCTATGTTTTGTGGAATTACTCACGCACTCATTCCTTTGTGCCACTCAAGAAGAAAAAAAAATTCTTTTCGTTCTGTAATTGACAGTTTCATCGATATGTACTATTAAAAGCTCGTTTATAGGGCCCTCGTTTATCCGGATCTCCGCATAATCCGGGTCAGATTTGTAGACATTATTTTTATTTAATGTTCCCATTAGATGATAATTTTTAACTATGATAGCAAGAAAGTGACTACAAGTGCGCCAAATATTCGCTTTTTAGTTTGATCCGATGTACAGTTCCTGCATAGATCGTACAATACATTAATGACAGTAAAATGCTTTTTGTTGAGTTTAAGAAAACTTTAATAGACTTACCATTTCTTTGTTGAGAAATGACGTGAAAAGTTATTTTTATATTTCTTAATGTCTTGTAAACTGTACTATGCTACAAATTTTGCTACAAAACATAGTTTTTTGCCGTAATAAACGGTAAGTCTGCTTAGTTAAGGATTTTGTTTTGCTTATTACCCATATTACCCGGATTATCCGGCGGATTGCCTATGGTCCTAGTTAGTCCGGATAAACGAAGTTTTACTGTATTGAGTAAGATATTGTCCTTAGTATGACGTTTTGCATGCAGTAATTACACTACCGTGGTACATTTTGCTATTATCAGCTTGCCCTGTGTTAAGGTTACGACCGGAATTTGTACGAAAAATTCGGTGGCGCAATGAATGACCTCCAAACGATTTCTCGCTGTCAACAGTGCTCATGACTTTGGAAGGATGGTAGGTAGAGTATGTGACCTTGGCTTACCAATGGTGTTTATTGTTATTCATTCGGAATGCTTTCGGCTGTTATTATTATTTGAGAGTTTCTTTGGATTGAAATAAAAGTGTTTGAGAAGAATGCTGTGATATGTTGCAAAGGAGTGTAACATATTTTTTCTTAGAAGACTGAATGAAAATAACGGCTGGTTATCTATAGATTATTTCTATAAGATTTTTTTCTTGGAGACCTAATTTGAGGGAATGACGGAACGTAAGAATATGGTTGGGGTATCAGAATAAAGTTCTCGACCTGTAGATGTACCAGTCGAAGAGGAAAAATGAGATTGAGGCAAGAGGTTTGGCGAGCCGGAGCGGCAAAGCTACTATGTAAAGTCTATCTGAAAAGCACGCTCGCTGCCTTGTTTACATTTACTTTTATCGCTCGCACATTGAACCTCTGCTTTCTAGATATTAATAAGTATATATCTATATGTATATAAAACAGTTCCGTAACTGACTCACTGACATACAACGCACAGACTAAACCGCTGGACCTAAAGGGCTGAAATTTTGCATGGCGATTCTTCTTATGGTGTAGGGGTGCACTAAGAAAGATTTTTGAAAAATTCTTCTTAAATTTTTTTAAATTAAATTTTTAAGCTGTTTTTGTAACTTTTTTCAAGTTTGCATTTAAAATAATAATCTGAGGGTTATAAAATTTATATCACGAGAAAGATCATAAAAATTCCTTTAAAATTAAATCTTTTTCGAAGATTTACCTCGATTTTCTGATTTTTGGTGAATTTTTAAATTTTAATTTTTATAATTTAATTTATTAAATGCCGATCACGTGATTTCTTTTTCTGGTACTTTAAATAAATTTATCGTCACGTGCATAACAACTAAATAGACAAAAAATATTTTTTTTCTTTCTAATGCGGCAGACGATTGGATATTATCCAAAAAAATAAATATATATATATATATATTTATATATTTCTTACATCAATTGTATACATTGATCGTTGTATTTATTATAAATATATTTAAACATATTTTTGGCATTAATTGCATACATTGACCGTTGTATTTAATTTGAATGTACTCCATAGCGAAGCGCGGGTTTTCAGCTAGTATTTATATATAACTAGCTGAATACCCGTACTTCGCTACGGAATACATTCTAATTAAATACAACGGTCAATGTAAGCAATTAATGCAAAAAAAATATGTATAGTAAATACAATGGTCAATGTATGCAATTAATGTCAAAACAAAAAATATATTTTAAAAAAAATCGTAACAGATATTTTTATAGACAAAATAATGTAGAAAAAATATTCAAATTAAATACAACGGCCAATGCATGAAATTAGTTTGTATGTTTAATATCCATAAAACATACTAGCTTGAATTAAATTCTTAAAAAACTTCCATCTTAATTAGTCTAGTGGTTAAATTTTATCTTTTGCAGTCTTTTAAATTTTTTGTCAATTCATTTCTTTGTTATGCACGTGACGCAAAATTAATTTAAAGTATCACAAAAAGAAAAGAAACCACGTGATCAGCATTTGATAAATTAAATTCTAAAAATTAATCTTTACAAATTCACCGAAAATCAGAAAATGGAGGTAAAGATTCGAAAAAGATTTCATTTTAAAGGAATTTTTAGGATCTTTCCCGTGATATAAATTTTATAACCCTCAAATTATTATTTTAAATGCAAACTTTAAAAAATGCTACAAAAACAACTTAAAAATTTAATTTAAAAAAATCTAAGAAGAATTTTTTTTAAATCTTTCTTAGCGCACCCCTACACTATAAGAAGAATCGCCATACAAAATTTCAGCCCTTTAGGTCCAGCGGTTTGGTCTGTGCGTTATATGTCAGTCAGTCAGTTAGTTACGGAACTGTTTTATATGTATAGATAAATTTGATAAATTAGATATAAGGACTGAAATGGGCATTGCGCTCAATAATTTAAAAAGTCTTTGTTATTCCGGAAATGAAATCAAATTTCCTCGATTTCGAGCAACGGGGCCACTAGTTTATATGAAATCAACCCTATTTGAAACAGTATACATAATAAAAACCTCCCTCGGAACAGTTCCTTTTTCTTTAACGGTATAAGAGCCTCTTTTTAAGTTATCCTTTTTTCCAGATATCAGTGCACATCTGTGAATTAGTTAGCTCAGAAAATCGGGATCTCATAGTAAATATTATATAAACGTAGTATGGTTGTTGTTGTTTTTTCTACTGCCCCCTTTTAAATCTTTAAAAATTGACCGAAAATCAGAAAATGGAGGTAAAGATTCGAAAAATATTTCATTTTAAAGGAATTTTTATGATCTTTCTCGTGATATAAATTTTATAACCCTCAAATTATTATTTTAAATGCAAACTTTAAAAAATGCTACAAAAAAAGCTTAAAAATTTAATTTTAAAAAATCTAAGAAGAATTTTTTTAAAGAATTAAAAGAAAAATCTAAGAAAAATCTGAGAAAAAATCTATTTTTCTGAGAAAAATCTAAGAAGAATTTTTTTAAAGAATTAAAAGAAAAATCTAAGAAAAAATCTATTTTTCTAAGAAAAATCTAAGAAGAATTTTTTTCCCCCTGGCTGGAAGTTCCAAACGAGGTCCATGTAGGCTTCGGGCTGGTGTATGCGACTCCGGTTTATACAGCACCACAAGGGTCGGAGTCCGTCTTAGCTAGTTGCCACCTCGATTTTGATCGACCACCCCTAGGGGCGACATCTGGGGGGATCGTACCCTCTCCCAACCTCTCTGACCTCATAGAGGGACTTTCTGGTCTACGAATTTAACTTGCCCATATACGGCCTAGACACAGAGGTATTTAATGGCGCTTGTCGGGATTCGATCCGAGCAACCACAGCACCGAAAGCTAGCACGCTACCACAAGGCTACCTCGAGCCCATATAAACGTAGCATTTAATATTAGTTCGCTTAAAACTATACTCCGCAGGAATAATAAAAGGACCATATAAAAGTCCTCCTATTTCCTCCGCAGGACCATATAAAAGTTTAGGAGTAAATTAGGGGCAGTGAATGTGATCTCATATCGTTCGGTTTCCTTTTAGTATCTATTTCGAATGATATAAAAGGAAACCATTAATGTAATTTGCGGTTTCTGTAAAGCCGTGTCAGACGTTGAAACTATTATTTTCCTTTCCATATGTAGATTTGCGGTTACATTTATGTGTCAGAGGAAAGTAACTTTAAGTTGAGGGTTTTTTTTTCTTAATCTAACCTTAATTACGTACGAGTTGTGCAGTTAAGGAAAAAAAATCTAATAATAGCGTGCAAAATTCTTCATCAATTTTATTGTAGTTCCATCAGTTTTAAACACAATCGCTTGTCGTTCATATTTTAGTGCTATTGTATTCAAACTGGATTTGTCGAAAGAATTGTTAAGCATTTTTGAAGATAAGGTTAACAGTTAATTAACCGACTTTGGAGTAAGTGTTTTCAATATGCTTTTTACAATAAGTAACGAGTTTCGAAAGAATAAGAAATGTAGGAATGAAAGGAGTTTAATTTCTCCTTATGTACTTACCGTAAAACCTCGACTATAATACGCATGCTTGATTTTGCGCGAATGTTTCGGAAAAAATTAAAATTTGACTATAATACGCACCCATAACTTTCAATATTTTATTTAAAAATTGCTCAAGTATTTATCAACATAAATAAAATTTGTAATAAAAAGAAACGAAAACGTCAAATTCGGTAGAAAAAAAACTTAAATTTTTAAATCAAAACAAACAATACTGTCGAATTATCAGTCTTAATCACTTTCACTAGAATACAGATCATCTATTGTTGTTGCGTCCATGTCAAAATTGAAGGGTCCAGGGATAAAACTACTTTACTCCAAAAACCTCGTTTTGAGAAAAATTAATTTGAAAGTTGGAGTAACGTGGTTTTTCTTCGGAACGCCGAAACTTTTTCGCTATTTTTAATGGCTTTAAAGTGATTCTGCCCCAGATATGAATGCACATGGTATTAGTACCCCTTGAAAGCTACAAGATGGCACTGCTAACTCATTTTCGTAAAAATGGCTGTAAAGTCGTTTTACCCCTGGACCCTTCAATTATTGTTGCCGTCGTAATACATATCGCCATCATCATCTTCACTTGACAATACGAACTGCGAGTTCCGTTTGTTTAAAAGTAATACCTGCTTAGTAAACGGGTGGATGAATCACGGAGTGCAGATGCCTACGCACCCGTGTTGCGGCAATGTCTTACAGCAGCTGTACGTTCGTTTATCCAATGTTTAAAACTACGTTTTTTTTTCTGTACGCGAATATAATACGCATCCTCAATTTTGCGGACTAAAAAGTGAAAAAAAAGTGCGTATTATAACTCGAGATTTTACGGTACATTAAAACGGTATGATATTGTTACGAAACTTGTATATAGAGGGCGCTCGAGGTCCAGCGCCAGTCGTAGAAAACGAGAAATGTGCTGATTTAGAGTGTAATGTAGTGTAAAAGTATGTAGATGTGTTTTGTGGCCGCGTAGACTTGTGGCTATAACATGTATTATTGATTACGCCTCTACCACCACAAATTTGAACTTTTTGGAAAAGTGGTGCATCGGCCGGGAAGCACCACTCCACCTTTTTTTAAGATTTCCACGCTTTCGATGGCAATTTTCAGAGCTAAAAGTGTTTCACAAGTTTCTGGGAACAGATATCACTAATCTGCAAGGTTGAAAAGAAAAGGGAGCCTCTACTGTTCTGTTACAGCTCGGAGTTTTGGGGTTAAAGCTGTTGCAACCTGGCCTTACTTTTTTGCGCCGTTTCGCGTGCTATAATTGACGCAAAATGGCCGACCATGGGATTTTTGTCGCATCTTTCTGGTATGACTCAGTGACTCTAACGAAAAATTCGGCCGCGCCGGAAACAGAAACAAAACATTTCAACCCTATCCGAAGCTACGTCCCCACTCTAAGTCAACAAAAATAATGCACCCAGAGAGACCGGAGACAGGTATATTCATCACGTTCGTGCGCTTTTTTGTTTATTTATTTATTTACTATTTTCACTCCTGCCCTTCCACATTGTCGTCGGATTTCGTATAACTTTTTTTTTGTTTCTCCCCTTTTAACTTCTACGGGCTCTGAAATAGAAGGCTGTAGTGAGTCAGCAGCAAATATGCAGCGTTATCGACATAGCCCGCCTACTCAACTAAAGGCGCTTGACTTCTCCCCCCTCTTTTACTTGCCCAGAAAAATGGGTGGTAACAGATTTTTTTTAGAGAACGAACACCTTGTTTTCTGTAATCGTTGAATAATCCGTTGTCTAAAGTGTTCGTTGTTCCATGTTTTGCCGTCATGGAACAAATGACACCACAGGTCTCTCTTGTCTATATATATAAAACGCATAGGTATGCGGCACAAAAATCGACGATATTTCTACACTCCGAATGGCAACGGCTGAAACTACCGGATATAAACATAGCGGCCGTCCGCAATTTAAAACCGTGTGTGTGTAGTGGCGACATATGTTACAATCGCTGATCTTTTGACAAAATATGTTTAGACCTATCAAATCCAGTATTTAGTCATGGACAGTTGTATGTAGGTTTATCTAGAGTCCGTTCTTTTGATTCTGTCACTGTAGTATCTCCTACTTTTGAAATACTCAACTGTGTATATTAAGAAGTTTTATGAATATCGTAGTTGTAAACCACGTTACATTTTAGTACTTGCTGAATTTTTCCTCCATTTTATAAGTGAAGAAATTTCCCCAACAATTTATTATTTGATATGATTAAGTGGAGATATCTGAATTGTGGACAATAGCACATACAGAGAGTGATTTAATCCACACTATATTTTAGTACTTGCTGAATTTTTACTCCATTTTTTAAGTGAAAAAAAATTATCCCCAACAATTTCTTATTTGATGTAATGATAAAGTGTAGATATCTAAATTTTGAAAAATTGTACATACAGAAAGGGATGTAATTTTTAAAATCATTGGTGTTGGGTTTCCCAGTCTTATCTTTAACTCACATTTTTTAATCAAATTCACATTTTTTAAATTCACATTTTTTAATCACTCTGTTTTAGAATCAGCCTTATAATGAATTTAGCAATGATTATAAGTTTTTTGGCTGAGCTCCCACTACCCCTTAACAACGTATATTTATGATGACAGGTAATGGTAACATTCCTTACATAGGTTACTTTCAGTTGATTTGTTTTGCAAAAGAAAATATAAAACTAAAAGCGACCATGTTGGTCGCGCAGCGGCTAGTTCTTTAAAATCAGCGTGTAGGACCTTAGCTTTTTCAAAATCGAGCCAAGCCTACCCCTTGTTAGACCGCCAATTATTGGCAAAGATGGTCGACGTGCAAAGGAATTTATGTCTGGTCGTCAACTAAAAATACATAAGCGTTTCAACAACCCCCCAAAAATTGAAAATTAAACGTAAAATATGGCAATCAATTAAGTATAAAATTTGAATCGTTTTAAATAAAATATTTGGTCTGTTTATAGATTATTTGTTGAAATAATGGAAGTTCAATTAGCCTGCGTCAAAACCATTAATTAATTACATTAATTAACCAGTAATTAATGTGAAGGACTAAACTTTATTCTCATTTCAACGTTCTTTCAAAATATTACCTTTATTTATAAATTCTCGAATTCTGTAATGAATACTGTTAATCAGAGCTTAACAGAGCTTATATTAATTGCGGAACCCTAATTCACCAGTGGAACTCTTGGGTTCGGGGGATCTCATGTTGGGAACCCCTGGTGTACATAGTGCAGTGATTTCCAACCGGTGTGCCTCGGCATTTAGGGTGCCGGGAGATCGGCATGGGGTGCCGCGGTTTATATATATATATATATATATATATATATATATGTGTGTGTGTGTGTGTGTGTGTGTGTGTGTGTGTGTGTGTGTGTCTGTGTCTGCGTGTATATATATATATATATATATATATATATATATATATATATATGTGTAATATATTAAATATTATGCCCTCCATTCTAGCATTTAAACTCCCTTTCATAAATCCAATCCCCAGTAATATTAATTTATCGCTTAAAAACCTTCAGCCACAGAACTTCCCGTGAATCGCATGCTTTTGCATTTCTACACGTGTACATGTTAGAATTCAGGAGTGGGTTCGCATCGCGAGCCCCCATATCCGTTGACCCTACAAATAATAGTAACATGGTCTATCTCGCCTCTCGCGCTTAAGGTTGAAAGTTGATATTATTCAGAGCCGTCCTTCTGAAATGAACGGGTGTACTTTTGTCGCTCTAATAAACGATTCGACCCGACTGCTTCCAAAATTAAATTTTATTTCTTTCAGGCTGAGCCATGTAAATATGAGCTATGCTCCAGCCATGTAAATATGAGCTATATACATCTTTAAATAAATGAATAAAATCAGCAATGGCGTCAATATTAATTTGAACTGAAATTTAAGATGTCCCTAATATATATTTCACTTTAATTTTTAATATTTAAAAAAAATTAAAATAAACCAAAATTCTAACAAGGGGGCTCCTAGTTTCTAATCCCATTCATACGGATGTCGCAAACATAAAAATGTTGGAAATCTTTGAAATAGTGACTCGCTATCAGAATAACTGCAGGCGAGTTATTAGGATGTGAAGAATTTGTAGAAATGAAGACTTATGCATTTAGTTCTAATACTGACAACGATAAAAAATATTCCGTAAATAATATTACATCAAATAAAATTCCTTAAGGAAGCAAATCATTCACAGCATTGTATTTACTCTGTATGATGACAGAGTGAAAATATTTTTTCGTCGCGAGCTCATTTAGTAAGCTTGGGTATGTTCGAAAATTATTAGGATGCCGGTTTATTTTTGGAACTCAAACGTGACGCCTGTATAGGTTTAAAAGATAAAAAGAAAATATTTTGGGAGTCATTTACTTTGACGTAATATATGTAAAACTCTAGAGTGAAAATAAACAGAGAGAGAGAGGTTCCTTTTTATTATTATTATTGCATTTTCTCCTACTCTACTGCAATAAATAATATTCATCTCGCACTTAAACTTGTTTATCTCGAGGTAAATGATCCCATTTGAAGTAAGTTTGCAGGGCACTTGTAAGCTGCTAAACGTTCATAAAAATTTTGCTCCTTATTTTTTTTCTACGTTGTATAAATGCTTCCACATGTAAACCAGCTAAGATTTGATATGTACTCGACAGCTGTATAGATTATCTCAAAAATAAATGTTAGCGTTGTTATAATATCTTTCACTCAAATCTCTATATAAAAAAATGAATGTTTGTTTGTTTGTTTGTTTGTTCGTATTTTATGCGCTGCCGTACCGTTCATCCAATTGCGATGAAACTTGGTCAACTTATTGCTTGAACTTGCGTAGTGGTTATAGATTATTTTCATTCCGATACGACGTTCCATTCCCGAATTATGTTAGAAGTATCAACGGATATTGAAAATCGCCAAATTTCCCCGGATATTTTTTTTCAAAGCCATTGTAACATTTCATTGTTGCGAATTAAATTATAACATTTCCGTAAAAATAAATAGACATGAATTAAAAGCGTGATTTATTCATATATTGGAGCATGCAAGAATGAATTTGATATATTATTTTCATGTACGTGGCAACGCCGGAATGTTTCTTTTTAAAAATGAAAATATAAGGATGGAAAGTCAGTCATTTTCAATGAATGTATTATCTATCCATTTCATGAATTGAAACTATCCCAAGCTACCTGTTCAAACTCATATATACTGCAGGACACGTTGACTTAGCTATAAACACGTGCGTTTAGCCTTTACTTGATGATTTATATAACTGAAGTGACATTGAACATAGCAGATGATTTAGTTTTGAGAAAGAATTACAATCATGAAATACGTGTATATTATAATTAAGAAAGTCTGAAAGTGGCATTGAAACGTAGCAGACGATTTAGTTTTGAGAAAGAATTCCGAGCATGAAATACGTGTATATGCTTTTTCTATAATAATTACCAGATTTGCTGTGTTTTAATATTGAATGTGATCTCAATCCATTCAAACATTATTGATTATTTTTCTATAATAATAAATCCATTCAAACGTTATTGACTAGCTGTAAATTAATGCTTTAAAATGCCCAAAAAGAGGAGAGCAACTTTTAATCATGCAGAAGTAAGGGGAAAATGTCAAAGATTGTTGAGAAATGAGCAATGTGATGAAAAAAAAACGGAAGAGCGCGAAGCCAACAGAATTCAAAATGCAGTTAGACGCACACAAGAATCTGAAGAAAAAAACATTCCCAAGAGCTCGAAGGTAACAGAATTCAAATTGTAGTGATCCGAAGCAGTGAGACTGATGAAGAAACTTTTAACGCGTCGAACATACGATTGTCATCGAGCTTCAACATCGAAAGGAGAGGAAAGCGATGAACAACGACAGCACCGACAACAAACTAATGCTATTTGCTACCACAAAAGAATTTTAGCGAAAACTGTAGAACATCATAACATGAGGCTAATCATTGAAAAAAAATAAGAACAGAAACTGAATCCCGAGCGAAGCCGGGTAATACATCTGGTTTATTATAATATATTTCACTCACAACTAAACACAATAAAAAACATTTGCAATAACAGTGACGATTTTTTGGAGGCGTATAATAATTTCAGGGAAAACCTACGTAAGAACGACTTCCCTAATAATTTTGGTAATCTAAAAGTAGGGTAGGTGGGGGCAAAGGTTCGCATGGGGCAAAGGTTCGCACATACATTTTAAAATGACCGGGAAGAGTTTTAGGAAGAATAGGGTAGGCAATGCATTCCTCTACTTCCAGTCAGTTGCCTCGCAAAAAATGTTGGAGTTAAGACCCCCTTTTGCAGAGAAAATGAGGTAAGTTTATTTTCGTCTCTTTTAATGTAATTTTTTGCAACTTTTGAGTAATTTTGAGCATCACTCAAACTCACGAACTGTTTTGGGCTTATTTTCGCATGTTAGGGTGGTAAATAACCTTTCAAATCCTACCTTAAGTTTTGGGTTAACTCAAATACAGTGGCGTCCATTCTGCAGAAACAGAACCAGCACGAAATGGGGTAAAGGTTTGCAGGAGTCATGGGGTAAAGGTTCGCAGTGCAAACCTTTGTCCCATCTGCAAACCTTTGCCGCTCTAACTATTAACATTTGTTTCATGTCCTCTTTTCATTAGGAATCCTTATTAAGAACGTCTTTTATTATTAATGGGAATTCACATTTTTGTAATTTGAAAAAAAATTATGGTTTTTGATAAAAACTGCCTGTTTTTAATCAGAAAATTTTTTGTAAAATGCTTGAAAATCCATAAATTAAAAATAAAATAAATTAGTACAACACAAAAATAAAATAGCTCTGAACAAAGACCTATTTTACAAGATAAAGGAATTAAATGTTGTTACAAGACATTATAAGCTTCGAAGGTCTGGTTAGGGAAAAAAACTCTAAATGAGTAATTTCCAGATTTGCAAGTCTTTGAAAGGCTCCTTGCGTCACAATTTTTGACGAAATTTTATAAGATTTATTACAAAGACTCCTCTTATACATTAAAATAAAGTTATGTATCCATTTTAGGTTTAGACATCATTCAGATTATCAAAGTTTAACTTAAGCGTGTAAAAGTACAAAAATTTCACGAGAATTCAGAGTACAAGCATAAAAATATTTCCTAAAAATTAATTATTCAACGAAAGCACAAATCAAAACATAACCCTGATCAAAATGTATAAGCAATCTAAATGCAAAATTAAGGATAAGGTTAAAAATTGGATCGCAAGGAGCATTTTAAAAAACATAATAAAAATTTCAATTTTTTAAATATAAAAAATAAAATTTTAAATATTTATAAAATTTTATAAGGTGTTTTAAATAGTTTTACTTTAATGAATATTTATGCCCAATTTCATATCTCTGAGGTAAAAATTTCAAAAATTGCTTTGTAATGTCCCCCATCCCCTTAATTTGCTTAATTTTTACGGGTTTTAAAAGAATGAGTAAAGCCTAAGATATAATATAGCGATAGTGTTAATAGTTGATATTTTAATTGGAAGTTCTTTAGTTTAAGAAAAAAATTATTGAGATTAACCCCTTTTCATTTTGTGAATTTCTTTGTTAGATTCAACTTTCTGTGTTAATAGTTGATATATCATTTTGAAGTTATTTAGTTTAAGAAAAAAATTATTGAGATTAACCTGTTCAATTTGTGATTTTCTATATATGTAACACCTTTAAAAAGATTACAAAATGTGAAATAAAATTATTTAGACAACTCTTTTTGTGATTTTCGATGCCTATCCAGTAAGAAACCAACGAGTGGGGTAAAGGTTTGCAGTGCGAACCTTTGCCCCACCGATTGGGGCAAAGGTTCGCAAACAGGTCTTTTGGTAAAATTAAAAATTTGGTGACTAAATATTTCGGGAAAAAAAATCATTATTTTATAGAAGGTAGAGGGGATACCCAACTACAATACAAGTGACTTTTTGGGGCGATAGGATCTAACGGAGGCCCGTAAGAAACCCAAAACTCAAAACTGCAAACCTTTGCCCCCACCTACCCTATAAAAAAAATGGCATTTAGACTCGGATGTAATTATAATATCTTTCGCTCACAACTAAACAGATTAAAAAACATTTACAATAACGGTGACCATTTTTTGGAGGCGTATAATAATTTCAAGAAAAGCCTACATAAGAACAACTTCCCTAATAATTTTGGAAATCTAAAAGTATTAAAAAAATGGCATTTAGACTCGGGTGTAATTATAATATCTTTCGCTCACAACTAAACAGAATAAAAAACATTTGCAATAACAGTGACGATTTTTTGGAGGCGTGTAATAATTTCGAGGAAAACCTACGTAAGAACAACTTCCCTAATAATTAATGCGACGTAAGCCTTTCCCTTGGCGATGAATTTTTTTCCGAGGTACAGAACTGCGTGGTTCACGGTACATCCTTGCATTTTGTGCATAGTGCAGGCCGATCATTTTCTTTCAAGTTGATGGGATAATTCATCAAAAAAAAATTTTTTTTTAAGTATTTATTAATACATAGAATTGTCAAGTTTATATGATTCAACAGAAAATTTAAAAACGTTGTATATAAAAGTTCTTTTTATCTTGTAATTATTATACTTTTCTACACGTAAGTTAAACTTTGATAATCTAAATGATGTCGAAATCTGAAATGGATACATAACTTTATTATAATGTATAAGAGGAGTCTTTATTATAAATTTTATAAATTTTCGTCAAAAATTGTGACGCAAGGAGCATTTCAAAGACTTGAAAAACTGGAAATGACTCATTTTGATAAAAAGCCGTTTAACAAGATTTTTTTTTCATCTACCGTAAATATTTACTTTTCTAAAGCCACCAAGTTTCCATTTTACTTTTCATTACATATTTTAAATACATTTTATTCCAATATTTACATATTTTAAAAATATTAATACACCCCCCCCCCCCAAAAAAAAAAAAATTCCAATTTTTGTTCGATTTTTGGTAATTTGAAAGTCCACCATCCCCTTAAGCAGCATTTTATGCAGCTATACTCAACCTTTTTTTTTTCTCGGGTCACATACGTGTGTTTGCTAGGTCAGGGGTCTCCAAACTTTTCAGCCTAAGGCCGTCTGCACACGGAGCAACTCAAAAGAAACTGATAACTGAAGCGAATCACAAACCATCCCGTGTTGAGTCGTAACCTATGTAATTGAATGGAGCCACGCACACGGCGCAACTGGTTACAAACCCGGTCGACGGGTTTCAATATTACAAACCCGTCCGACGGGTTTGTAACCAGTTGCGCCGTGTGCGTGGCTCCATTCAATTACATAGGTTACGACTCAACACGGGATGGTTTGTGATTCGCTTCAGTTATCAGTTTCTTTTGAGTTGCTCCGTGTGCAGACGGGCTTAGACGGGCAGATATTTTTCGTTTTTTTAAAAATTGCAATTAATATTTTAATAACGTTAATAACACTTAATAACATTAACAATTAATATTTCAGCAACGTGGCCTGTTGCCGTTGCATCAGGAGCTCTGTGTTGCATTATTGACATGACCTGTTATTTGTTAGCTCAGAGATTATTGACACGACCTGTTATTGGTTTAATACATCACGTGGTCAATGATTGAGCTGTACGATTTGCTAAAATTTTTAACGTTGACGCTACCTAACGCTCTGGATGCAGAGTTGAACAGATCGTTTCTTTTCTCTTCTCTCAGCGAAGCTTAAAATAGCGAAAAACACACTCTCACAAGACGAAAACTATGTGAACAGGCCCGTCTAAGCCCGTCTGCACACGGAGCAACTCAAAAGAAACTGATAACTGACTCGAATCACAAACCAGTCCGTGATGAGTCGCATCCTATGTAATTGAATGGAGCCACGCACACGGCGCAACTGGTTACAAACCCGTCGGACGGGTTTGTAATATTGAAACCCGTCGACCGGGTTTGTAACCAGTTGCGCCGTGTGCGTGGCTCCATTCAATTACATAGGTTACGACTCAACACGGGATGGTTTGTGATTCGAGTCAGTTATCAGTTTCTTTTGAGTTGCCCCGTGTGCAGACGGCCTAAGAGCCACACTGACTTCTCCCAAGGGCCAAGATCTAGCTAGCTAGCTCATCATAACAACATACTGTATAATAACATCATACCAACATGTCTTCCACTCACACAGTTTGATCAGTTGCAAAAATTTGCCCGTGGCTTTTTTTTTTTCCCGCAGTCAGCACTACTGATCTGTGTGAAAAAACATTCTCCAAAATGAAATATACAAAAAATATTTGCTGATCCAGATTAACTGATGAACATTTGAAGTAGCTGCTGATAAATTTCCACTAGTAAACTTGATCCACGACTGCAAACAACTGTCAGTGGAAAGTTACAGCTACATAAATCTTACTAATCATAATTATAATGTTTCATTTCATTATGTAAATTGCCTATGTATGTCACTTATTGTAAGTTTTTTGGATAAATTTCTTATCATTAATTACAGTTAAAATGTTCAATTTCATTATGAATGTCAGTTATTTTGTTCCTTAACTGGTATTTAAATAAAAACATCTGATTATTATTTTGTAAGATTTACTTAAATCATAAATTTTACAATGTAATCAAAATAAACTATCGCTGGCCGGATCGGTGGGGCTCGCGGGCCGGTGTTGGCCCGCGGACCGTAGTTTGGAGACCCCTGTGCTAGGTTAAGCGGGTCGCAATATAGTACATTGTACCTCATAGTATAACAATGTAAAAGTTAAAACCTAAATGTACTCAGACGTTTATTTAGAAATGAGTGTGTGTTTTTTAACGTTGAGACGAACTGTTGACTATTGTAGACTGATCAGTTTTATACTTGCTACATGCTACCCCAGTGGCGTAGCAAAGGGGGGGCAAGGGGGTCTATCATGCCCCGGGCGCCATTCGCAGAGGGGCGCCAATGTAAGATCCATATATTATATTACTATATGTTTTCGAGGTGGATGCCAATATAAGGTCTATATATTATATTACTATATGTTTTTCGGGGGAGGGCCCCAATATAAGGTCTATATATTATATTACTATATGTTTTTCGGGGAGGGTGCCAATATAAGGTATATATATTATATTACTATATTATTTTGTGGGGGGCGCCAATATAAGGTCTATATATTATATTACTATATGGTTTTAGGGGAGGGCACCAACATAAGGTCTATATATTATGTTACTATATGCTTTTCGGGGGGGAGTGCCAATATAAGGTCTATGTATTATGTTATTATATGTTTATCGAGGGCGCCAATACAGGGTCTATATATTATATTACTATATGTTTTTAAGGGGGGGGGGCGCCACAAAGGTATCGTGCCCCGGGCGCCAGTTATGCTCGCTACGCCACTGTGCTACCATCAATACATTATAAAGGTAAGAATCAGTTAGCCCATTTCTGTATCCGTTCTTCGCGTATTTCATTTTGGAAGGGGGTGATTCACAAGGATACGTTGATGCGAACAAACGTGAGAAGCGGGTGGCACATATTTGAACAGTTTTGTATTTTCCGGGCTCTAATTTCAAAAATTATGTTTACAAAATAACCTGCCTGATAATGAGTGTAAGTGTTCCGGGCTGCACATAAAATCTTGGTGGGCCGCAGTTCGAGTATACCTGATTTAACCCAACAGCTTGAACTTCTCCTTTTGGAAACTTCTCTGCGTAGAAGCTTAGACTAGAGAACAGAGACCATCTTTTCAACTGAAGGCGCCATGCACACGTGACGCCATAGTATGTATATAGCGACCAGTTGAAAATACCAATGTATTAGTTCCCGTTAGAGCAGTGGTTCTCAAACTGTGCGTCCCCAGTGGCGTAGCGAGCATAACTGGCGCCCGGGGTACGATACCTTTGTGGCGCCCCCCCCCCGCAAAACATATATTAATATAATATATAGACCTTATATTGGCGCCCCTCCCCCGAAAAACATATAATAATATAATATATAGACCTTATATTGGCGCCCCCCCAAAAAAACATATATTAATATAATATATAGACCTTATATTGGCGCCCCCCCCCCCGAAAAACATATAGTTATATAATATATAGATCTTATATTGGCGCCCCCCCCCGAAAAACGTATAGTAATATAGTATATAGACCTTATATTGGCACCCCCCCCCCGAAAAACATATGGTAATGTAATAATATAAACCTTATATTGGCGCCCTTCTGCAAGTGGCGCCCGGGGCATGATAGACCCCCCCCCCTCGCTACGCCACTGTGCGTCCCAGAGCTTTTCCAGGTGCGCTCCGTAGTATTCCTAAAATAATCTATCCAGATATGAAAAGCAAATGTATGCTAAGTTACTATATTATACCATCTTTACGGACACTCGGCTTGTTTCGTTGTGACATTCTTATGATAGTTATAAGTTAACTTTTCTTGCAACTAGCTTCTGATCCGCAAATTTTTTACGCGTTTAAAACACGTAACAAACGTGGCTGGAACGGCATGTTAACGCCGGCACTAGCTTTCATCACGTGGCAACTGGCAGTGTTGCATAACAGGCGTTGGTGAGTGGGCGTGTCGTGTCTTGTAAACTGCCGTCAAGAGTAAACTTATTGTGCCTTTACAACTTTCAGAATAACTACCGTTGATATAATTGTCTTTGTTAAAAACAATTCACCCATAAAAATGAATAAGTTTCTTAACCAATTGCTTCTTACCAAGTCTCAGAACTGATCGCACAAAATATGAAAGCTCATACTTTGGGTGAGTCACTTATTTTACCTACTTGCCAAAAGATTGTCAGTACGATGTTAGGAAATGAAGCAACTATGAAAATAAGCTAGATACCTTTGTCCAATGATACTGTCAACAGGTGTATTTTGGAAATGTCTTCTGATATTGAGAAAAATGTATGTGGTAATAAACTCCAGTGTTCTGATTTTGCGCTGCAAGTTGACGAGTCAACCGACATTACCATCAAGGCGCAACTCATAGCATTCATTCGTTTCATTAACGAAAATCAAATAACAAATCAGTTTCTTTTTTGCAAATAATTAAGCCTGGCTACAAAAGGTGAGGACATTTTTAACATCCTGAATAACTATCTTGATAAATGGCAGTTATCGTGGAAATCGTGTGTAGGCATTTGCACAGATGGAGCTCCTTCTATGATAGGCTGCAACAAGGGTCTAAGGGTTTTGTATCTTTTATAAAGGAACAATACGATAATGTTATTGTAACTCATTGCTTCCTTCATAGAGAGGCCTTAATGTCAAGAACATTAGGAGAGGATTTAAGAGAGGTCTTGGATTAAGTTGTTAAAATGGTGAACTTTATTAAAACAAGACCAGTGAAATCACGCCTATTTGAATAGATTTGCGCCAAATTATAACATATTAGTCCTATTTTGTATACAGTGCGCCAGCAAGTATCTGTAGTATTGTAAGTGCGCTCAGACTGTATAAAGTTTGAGAAAAACCGAATGGCTATGGGTGGTACTAGAGTCTATGGGTTCGAGTCCACTGTTGGCATGGACGTCTGTAGCTGTTCGGAATGGGCTTTAATCAGTAGGTCCCGGTCTAATAATCCCTCATGTAGCAAAAACTGACCGTAGCGCTCCAAAACAAACCAAACCAATAAAGGAAACTTCTCAGATCCTGGATTCGAACTCGGTAAAACTTTGTGGCAATCGCCAAATATCTCACCAAGCGAACAGTTTGGCGAGACGTGCATTCCGGCAACCCTCAGGTGTGATAGGCCAAAATGAAGCCCTCTGTCGGAGGAACGCAGAAACCATAAACGATATTGCTGCATGCTGCGTAATGTTGTAATGCCAATAAAGAAACTATTCTCTGAAGTTTTAACCTTCTGATCAATTTAATAATGCACTTATACAGTATTCCTCATCTGTTCAGTATACCTTGTTCTCCGAACAGATACGCTGATTGATACTCGTGACCGCTCACAGTGTGCCTTATTTATACCGCGATCTTATACTTGAACTATAGCAACTCACGGCTAGGAGCATACAAAAATTTCACCCAGCGAAAATGACGTCATTGTGACGTATTTTATTAATCGACAGTAATATACGCATTGGTACCTTTTACAAATATACGTCACGATGACATTGTTTTTGCACGGAGAAATTTTCGCATGCCTCGAGACTAGGGCCCAAGGTCTTGTATTCAACGCTACGAGCAGCGTCCCAGTTTTCTGTCTTTTCTCGGTTTATTACTAGTACGCTGGTATTCTTTGTTCATGGATTAACGTATTTTCCGGGTAGTTTGGGCTACTGATGTTTAAAACTCGTCATATATGGTTATCGAACGATTTTAAAATATTTTTTACTTAACTTACAACGTGGAGAGGAAAGTTGTGAACAACATTATTATAAAATTAAAAAGTTATGCAGGAAATTTGTTATTATGTTTCGTGATAATATTATAATTTTGAAAAGATTTCAATCTATGCCGTACATTTTGAAGAAATCTACTGTACAGGATAGGTGAAGAACAATTTTCAAAATTATAATGTTTATTCGTTAGTTTTCACCGGACTTCAGCAAGTTTTGCAACTTTCCCGGTTATTACTGGCGTTCAGCCAACGACGAGTAAATCACTTCTCCCCATTTCACCAAACATAACGCCGGCGGAAAGTAAAGAAAAAAAAATAAAATTAGCTGAAATTTATTAACACGAGGCACACAAACATTAAGAGATTGCGTACGTTCAGTGTTAACACTTAATTTAAAGGACTCGCTGTTAATTGATGGAGATGAACTGCATTTAACCACTGCTGAACGCGAGTTTATCTATATATATAAAACAGTTCCGTAACTGACTCATTCATTCATTCATTCATTCATTCATTCACTGACTGACTGACATACAACGCACAGACCAAACCGCTGGACCTAAAGGGCTGAAATTTTGCATGGCGATTCTTCTAATAGTGTAGGGGTGCACTAAGAAAGATTTTTCAAAAATTCTTCTTAGATTTTTTTAAATTAAATTTTTAAGCTGTTTTTTAAACTTTTTTTACGTTTGCATTTAAAATAATACATTGAGGGTTATAAAATTTATATCACGAGAAAGATCATAAAAATTCCTTCAAAATGAAATTTTTTTCGAATTTTTACCTCCATTTCCTGATTTTTGGTGAATTTTTAAAGATTAATTTTTAGAATTTAATTTATTAAATGCTGATCACGTGATTTCTTTTTCTGGTACTTTCAATAAATTTATCGTCACGTGCAAAAAAAAATAGACAAAAAAATATTTTTTTCTTTCTAATGCGGCAGACGATTGGACTTTATTGTGTCTATAAAAATATCCCTTACGATTTTTTTTATAAATATGTTTTTTTTACATCAATTGTATACATTGATCGTCGTATTTATTATAAATATATATATATATATATATTTTTTTAATTAATTGCATACATTGACCGTTGTATTTAATTTCAATGTACTCCGTAGCGAAGCGCGGGTTTTCAGCTAGTTGGAACATAAAGCTTTCATCATACCAACAAGCTATACCTCTACGTTAGAATAAAATCATAGGTAAATTACGTCATAAATTTGATGATCTAAATTTGATACCTCGATAACTCGAAATGGGATAAGGGCCATATTACTTCATCGGAGTGGTGCACAAACTTTTTTCAACAGCGATCCACTTTCTTTAAGGGAACAAGGAAACCTCAATATTCTTTAATTTTCAATATATTACTCTATATACCACATGAGTATAATTAATATTCTTGTCTACTACAAGATGTTTATAATTCACAAATAAGTATTACAATTCACAAATACACAATATCACAAATTCACAATAAGTATTATAATTCACAAATAAGTATTATGTGGAGAATAAGACATGTTTATGAAAAAATTCTTCAAAAATGTTCCAAGTGAACGCTGGCGGGTCGGATGTGGTACGCGGTCCGTATGTTGTTCAGGCCTTATCTGGTGCAGTGGGCAAAGAGAATGTTGTGGAGTCCAGTTGTATATTCGTGCCGCCTAATGTACGCCAGGTTTGCAGCTTCAAAGCTTGTGCGCTAAAATTATCCATTTTACGGCCTATCCATTCCATCGAAAAATAATAAAATGATAATAATAAATGATAATAATAAATAATAAAAATAAATGATAACAAATAATAATTATAGTAAATGATAATAATAAATAATAATCATAAATGACAATAATATATGATGATAAACCACCATGGTGCTAATAAATAAACATTTGTAAATATTATGCAATGCAACTTATTAGCTGGAAACTTCTTTTTATTTTCTTTCTTTTTTTAATATTTTTTAACTTTTATTTATTTTATTTTATTTATTTATTTATTTAGGTGGCATCTCCAGGTGCCACCTCAATTTTGATCGAGCAACCCCCAGGGGCGACATCTGGGGGATCGTACCTTCCCCACCCACTAACCTCATAGAAGGACTTTCCGGTCTACGGATTCAGCGTGCCCATATCCGGCCTAGACACGAAGATATTTAACTGCGCTTGTCGGCATTCGATCGGAGCACCCTTAAAACCGAAAGCCGACGCGCTACCGACAGACTACCTTGGGCCCACTAAAGTAAATAAAATAACAGAACTCTTCTCACAGATGCTGAAATAATTACAGTTAAACTCTCTTTTACGTCGGGGGCCGCAGTTCCTCCAAAATATAGACAAATGGCGGAACCTTACCAGAGTCACTTAAATTTTTGCCTCTGAATTTAATAACATCTTACGGTTATCCACTGACCTCGAAGAAGACCTTTCCAGTCTACAGATTTGGCGTGCCCCTAACCGCCCTAGACACAAATATATTTAATGGCGCTTGCCGGGATTCGATTCGAGCAACCTCAGTACCGAAAGCCGACACGTTACTACTGGGCTACCTCTGGCCCACCATATTCCTTAAAATTGTTTACACAGCAGGAACTTCACCTCACACGTGCTGTATACCTGCGTGCTTTTCAGGTGTTTACAATTTAGAGAAAAATAATCCAGATTGGGGGCAAAAGCGCGGGTTTCGCCAATATGTTAGTGGATAATTGGTTGTAAATAAGGCTTATTTATGGCGCGAGAGGTTCGGTTTCTTTGCCATATATCGTTTTTGCAATTGAATTTTGAAAATTAATTGCGGGGTTCGGGAATTTCCAATGCGCACGAAAGAATCTCGTCACGTGCCTTGAGGGCTAGTGTAATTTATGAAATGCGTTGTCTGTAGGTTGCAGTCTAGAGAAGGGGTGGTGCCTTGTTAGAAAAGAGAATTTGGACTAAACGTTAAAGGAAATTTATCTTTTCGTTACACACACACACACACACACACACACACACACATATATATATATATATATATATATATATATATATATATATATATGTATGTATGTATGTATTACCATGGAAAATTTTGGTTACTATGCAATAATTTTTATTTTGCACGCTTGCAAGTAGAAATGCTTTCATTGTCTTATCGCATCGGGAAGCAACCTCCATTATACAACTCGGGGTCCATCCTTGAGGACAATGCTCGTAATTTCTCTGGAGTTTGGCCGCCCTCCCGAATTCTTTATCGGAAGGGCAGGCATGATACGGATCACTGACTTGCAGATAGAAAGGTTACATAGTGAAAGAACGTCGAACCTTTTCTTGGTTCGAGTCCAGAGGGGAGTATACAGCGCTGCTTGTGAACGGAGTGTTGTGTCTAGTTGAGTTGAGTTGCACTATCATTTAAAACAGGTGTTACGAGCTGTAGTTTGTAAGATGAGATTTTGATATGGAACTAATGAATATCTGTTTAGTAAGTGATTACCGATGTTTGTTGAACAGCGAATTCTGATCTAGGAGACTTCAGAGAATAAAATTTTAAATTTTGGCTGTAAATCAGTTCCTTAAAGTACTGAACAATAGACCAGGCCTGCACAACATGCGGTCTCCCAAAACTCACTCTGTGGCCTTCGAAGCCTTTTGTAAAGATTCTTAATTTCATTAATCTAAAAGATATTTAATATTATTTTTTTCAATTTAAAATATTGCGAAAAGGAATAAACAAGCAATGAATATTAATTTAAAGGCCGTCTGCACACGGAGCAACTCAAAAGAAACTGATAACTGACTCCAATCACAAATCAGTCCGTGATGAGTCGTAACCTATGTAATTGAATGGAGCCACGCACACGGCGCAACTGGTTACAAACCCGTCCGACGGGTTTGTAACCAGTTGAGGCCAGAGGAGGCCCAACTCGTTACTAGGTAGGTATCCCTAATTCAGTGTATATATATATATATATATATATATATATATATATATATATATATATATATATATATATATATATATATATATATATATATATATATATATACATATATATATATATACATACATATATATATATATATACTATATATGTGTGTGTTTGTGTGTACACGTGTACAAACATACATACTTAACTATTAATTGGGGTTAAATAATTTACTTAACAATTAATTGCGGGGTTCAGGAATTTCCAATGCCTACGAAAATAATATTTGTATTAGTTAATATTTGTATTAGTTATCATTCAGGAGAGAAATTTCAATCATTCTTTATAATTTGGAGAAATAACTTCTTTTAGTGTAGGGTTTCCCAAACTTTTCCTGTGATGGAACACTTCCTAAATCCTGAAACGCCTTAATGAAACACCTTATTTATTTTTGAAGGTATGTAATAACACAATGAATAAAATTTTAAAAAATGAGAAAAAGACATTAATTATTTATTTAGTATTTAGTAATTATGCATAAATACTTAATTTTTTAGACATTTTAGAGCTTTAATTCGTCAAACATGTTTGAATTTCTTGTAGCCGATGCAGGATATAAAACAATTCCAGGTTTTCACGGAACACCTATTAACTTTCCGGGGAACACCAGTGTTCCGCGGAACATTGTTTGGGAAACCCTGCCTAGAGAATATTTCTGATAACAACAATTTCGGTTCAAAAATTTTCAACCAGTTCTTTTTTCTTACAATCACTTTTTTTTGTGACATACAGTATATATATGTGTATTATACATATATATATATATATATATATTTGTTTCATACATATATATATATATATTTGTTCATACATATATATATATATATATATATATATATATATATATGTGTATTATTTTTTGTGACATACATATATATATATATATATATATATATATATATATATATATATGTGATAATAATCACATTTGGGAAATTTAGATGCAGTCGGGCACGAGGAGTGAATCATCTAGTAAATCGCTGCGCACAAATTGGAGAGATGCAGTCGGGCGAAGTGTTGATCCAGGAAAATACTGACGAAATTTAGAAGAAACAAACATGGAGCCATTGATTAACTGCAGAAATTCCAAGACGTGCTTTATTATCAGAAGGCATAACTGCAGTAGCCACATGACTTGTCCGGCGTCTTTGCCAGGACGGGACGTAAAAACATACAGGAGCGGACCGCAGGTCCGGCAGCAACAACAGTTAAAAACGAAGAGAGAGCGGACAGTATGTCCGATAGCGACAAGAGTTAGCAACGAAGAGAGGGAAAAGTCTTGCGTTCATGCAATATTAAATGGGTGTTTTGCGATATTTTCGCCAGAGGGCCTAAACTACTAAATTTTTAATTGGGCGATTTTACATTCGTGGAGTTCACGTGTCCACTTAAGTTTCTCGGGGACTGATAAATTCCGCGCTTGCTAGAGCTGAGACCTATGGCCTGTGCATAGGATAAGTGGCCATAAGTTCTTGCAAAGTGGGTTTTTTTTGACGTTATAGAGACATAAATTCAGAGTGTTTCGAGGGCTCTTCAAGAATTTTGACACTATACGGACATTCGGAATCTCATAAACTTTCGAACACTCATATCTGGGAATGTTATTGAGTTCCGATACTTCACATGCCTGCTTAATGATCTGCAGGGCTGCGATAAATTATACTTACTTTACTTTTAGGTCGCAAATTTTGGAAAAGGGGTCGTGCTTTATTAAAAAGAGAATTTAGAATATGTTTTAAAGTAAAGTAATTTAGGACGTCGCGTTTTCTTGTTACATATATATATATATATATATATATATATATATATATATATATATATATATATATGAGCAAAAAGCATCAGAACCAAGTTCCGGTGCTAGCTCTTTTTTTTCTTTGAATAGAATATTTTTTTCCCGCAAACAACAGATTCTTCTTCCAGTCAACTTATATGGCATCTATGAAGTGTGAGATGGAACTATAATTCAAAATAAATCGGAAACATGTGGCCCGATTTCTTCGAAACCTGTTTTATTCTGTCAATCAGGGATGTCGCAGTCTCTGTAGTGCGTTTTTGTTGGGTTGGATTACTGTCAAATTAGATCAGAAGAGTTTCAGCATTATATAGATATGAGTACGATTTGTATCTTTAATGTTATACACACTCCGAAGAACCCTCAGTGTGTAATCACTCATAAAACCTTCCAAGTGACGGTCAGGCAATTTTTTCTTTTAAGCGAAGTCCAGCAAATGTTCAGTCGGTAACAATCCTGGAAACTTGCGTCTGTAAGTGACTGAAAAGAGTATAAATGAATATTTAGTATTCTGTTTAAGTTCATCGGGTATACCTTGTGTGATATTTTTGAAAAAGTACCTTAACATAAAGCTGTTCTTTATAAATACAGTCGAACCTCCATATATCGAACTTCCACATATCGAAATTTTCTATATATCGAACTCTTAGCAAATCTCCATGTACATTACATAGAAAAATTGTTTCTATATATCGAAAAAATCTCTATATATCGAAATTTTTTTCAAGACAAATTGGGAGATTTCATTCCTCTTTAGAATAAAATGTTCCAATTTTTGGCATTTGAAACAATACGTTGTGGACTTCAATTCGCGGAAAATGTCCCTGATTAAGTTTTTAGTGGACTGAATAAATACGAAAATTTCTTTGAACTTTCCGCAAAGCTGGCTGTTCAGCAAGATATCCGTAGTTTTTTTTTGAAAGAATGCAACTGTGATCATTGTAACCACTGTGTGGATTATTGTTTTTTGATAGGTATGTAGTACTCAATAAAACTTTCATATTAATTCATTTTTTAGTTATTAACTTTCATTTAATGGGATTCGCATATAAATTAGAAATGGAGTTTCGTATACGAAAATTAGCTGTAATTTTTTTAGGAGAATTATGATAAAGCTAAGCTTAATTCTATATATCGAAATTTCTATATATCGAAATTTTTTCCGGCAATTTGCTACTTCGATATATGGAGGTTCGACTGTATTATTTATAGTTCCTGGTTGTGCTTTATGATCTCAGTGGGGAAAAAAAAGAAAAAAAAAGAAATTTCGTGAGTCTGATTGCTAACCTTGATATGTTCGTATATGACTCAATTTTTAGATTACTTCAGATGAGTTTAGTTTTATTGATTGTATAAATCGATTATATACCCGTATTGCAGATAAATAAATCTGTGGGGAATCGTCGCAGCGGATGAAGATTCTGATGAAAAAAGTTTGCCTTTTTTTTTCAATGCCCCCAATTTTTTTTACCGATAATTTTTCTTTTTTTAGCCTTTAAGGCTGCTGTATTCTAACGCTATTGGATTTTCTCACCTCAAAGTTAACCTATGGAGAAATTCGATATCCTTCACCACCCCCACCCCCCAACCATTCGGTTATCATGGTTAAACTATGGAAAAAATGTGTCTACTATTGACAGCTACATAAATGCTGACAATCCACTAAACATGGTATTTTCAGATAGCCTGAACTTTTCTGCACATTGTAATTGGATTCATTTTATACATTGCGTCCACCAAAGGAATTTTAGAAGCGTTTAAAACACACTATGCCAGATTTTTTTTACGAATAATTTAAATTTTAAAATATTATTTGCATTAAAAAAAAAGAAAAATGTCCCAAGGTGTAAAATTTATGTCTCTTATAACGGAGTACAATTTTTAAAAAAATGTTTCAATCCAAGTCCTTGACCAATCCTTGGACACCTTGGATTTTCTCCATAGGTTAACACTGAGGTTAGCAACTCCAATAGGGTTAGAACACAGCAGCTTTAAAGATGCATTTTACAGATTATTTTAGAAGAGAGGAAAGAAGTAAAAAACAGTTCTTTTTGTTTTCTTCTCACCTCAAAGTTAACCTATGGAGAAATTCAATATCCTTCACACCCCCTCCCCCCCAACCATTCGGTTATCATGGTTAAACTATGGAAAAAATGTGTCTACTAATGCGTCTACTAAAAAAATGTGTCTACTAATGCGAGCCTAGGAGCGAAGCCCCTAGGCTCGCTTCGATCGTTCCTCTGTTATAGCTAATAGCGAGATACATAGGGGTGATTCTCGGGCAATGTAACAGCTTCCATCCATTTACTGTTGTCACCCTTAATGCGAGGGGCGTTTCATCACTGTTGAATTATCAGCTTTAAAATTCAATTAAAAATCGAAAATTTAAGATATAGACTTAAAATGAGGTTTATATGAATAAGAAAGCTTTCAGCTTCCAGATGATGTAAATATTTTCTTTGTAAGATAAAAAACTCGAGGAGCATCGATGTTACATCCTCATAGGGGACGATATTTCTTAAAAATCTGTGTTTAATTTCTTAATGAAAATATTAGTCTGTTTTAAATTATTTTTAAACAAATGAGGTCTAGTTTGAAAGAGAAATGTGTTTGAAATTTAATTAATTAAATTTCAATTTCTAGTTTGAAATTTAATTAATCAATTTTAGTTTTAGACCTAGAGCGTCTCTTGCTCTTGAATAGTAATTTCCCTCTTTTTACTGTGTAAACGGTAGCACTGCGGTATCGCGGGCTTCTCCCGTCCTGTAGGTTGCGAGATCGAATCCCCAACCTGACAAACTTTTTCTCTCTCTTTCCCCCCCCCCTCCTAATCTCGCACAGTAGGCAAGGTTCTGGCAGGCAATCCTTTTTTTCAATTCCTACTATTAGTTCACACTCAAATTTTTCTTTGTTGACCTAAGTAGGAATTGACTTAAAAAAATGTTTTTTTATATATTACTTGTTTTAATGAAAATGTACCATAATTAAAAAAAAATTAACCACGTAGCATAATTTTCCCACTCAGTAAATGTAAATCTGAATTCTGAAAAGGACGAATACAAAAGGGTGAACGATTCCCTATCAAAGATACAAATGGCAATGAGCAATTAATGAATAATAATTATATGCCCCAATAGCCCCAATAATTGTTATTTACAGTAAAAAAAAAAAAAAATAAGCTTGTTCAGTTTTCCCCCATACGTTGGTTTTGCATCAGTACTTCAAATTGGTGTAAATATATGTAATTTTCTTTTGTATAATTTAATTTGAAAATAAAAGATTTGTTAATAAATTGCAATAATTTGTTCCTCAATATTCTGGTAAAAGTAATAAGATGTGTAATGGAAATTCTGCGATATGCAGTGACTCTAGCAACCAAATTTTTGTCATTTGTGTCAGCCCAATCAGAGAGTAAAATTCCCCCCCCCCCCCCCTCTTCCCATTACTAATCGAAGTAATATTAATTTTAGAGGTTACTAAACCAGTTTAGAAAAAAAAAATGAAAGTTCAAAAACATCGATGTTCAAAAACATCGATGGTTTTGGGGCGATGTTTTATTTGCATCGATGTTTTAATATTGAATATCGGTGTTTTGTTGTCGATGTCGCTTCCCTAAATTAGATACCCTCACGCCCACATCTGTCAGTCTTTATATCAAAACATTTGTGCTCGAAGAGCAATCCCAAGTGTCACATAAATAAAAGTCGTTGTCGCTGATATAGCCAAAGCGATAATCAAGTCAAGTCCACAAACGCTATTGGGCAGAATGGTGTGAATAGCGGTTTTGAATAGCGCCACAAGGGTCGGAGTCCGACTTGGCTAAAGGACCGGTCCCGTAATTTTGAACCGAAGCAAGTGACGAGACCGTACACTTAACCCCGCACCTCCAGAGGTAAATTTTGAGAACTTGGGGGACATTGCAGCCACGACAGATGTTCCGTGCACCAGCCGCCATTATCGTGCACGGAGGTGGATTTGACAGAGACCGGCATCTAACGAGAGGCGTTCGGATCACTAGCGCGCTGCCTTTGCCAACTGGGCCACCACGCCTTAATGAAAATTCACTATCCGTAGTAATTAAGATATGTGGCCATTCACCGGAACAGTCACATAATACCCGAGAAAAAAACTCAATCCCGGAAATAAATAATGAAACCCGAGGTGACATTTTACTATTTTAATGAAGACATAACAATTAAGTATAGTTTAACACAAATTTAACAATTATACAGGAACACACGAAAATATGCTGCTACAAGCACGGAAACATTGGATCAACTGCTAATACTTCTTCTCAGCAAAAAGAGTTCAAAGGGCATCGCCACGAACTCAAGTGGTTGTTTCCGTCCAAGGAGTCGGAGTTTTTGCGTCATGATGCCCTGTTTAAACTAGTTGGTTACAGATATAATTTTATTTCCCATAGTCATCGGGTAAATAATAGTGTACGATTTTGAAACAAATCTATACTTAACGTAAGTCCCCACGAGCTATGGGTATCTACTAATTTCTGGAATCTCGGAGAAAACTTAGGGAAAGTATTTGCCGAAAATAGCAAAGGTTAATTAAAGTGGGAAAACCGGATAAAGCGTGATACTGTCGCGGAGGGGGACTTACGAATTAGATTCTTTGGGGTGGACCACGTGATCTGGACTGGGACACCCCTGTCACGTGACTCGGCGAAGGCGAGAGATTTCTGGGGGTCATTAATCTTTAGCTAATGGATGTGGCTCTAAGGTGTTAGAATTGGAAGAGTCGCCGGCGGTACACTTGAGGAACGGGATTGTGATAAAGCATCTGTTGTGGCCTGGAGCACTGGACCGTGGTCAAGATAAGTGAAAACTAGACTCCCCCGTCGCTGTAGCCACGATGAACACATTTCAGTACGCACGCAAAGTGCGTGAATATCGATTGTGCGAACACCCTCAAACTTTGAAAATCAGACACAAAATTGCATCTCTTCGACATTTTTGTCTTTTTCTATGCGTATGTAACCATGCTGGATGTGTACTAAATGGATGCGAGTAATTATAACCCGAAATTAAATTGCAAGTGCATGCACTGGATACTATGGAATTTATTCGTACACTTGCTCTTCTTAAAATTGAAATTTTTACATATGTTTGTTTGGATACCTTTGGACACCGAATAATTACATTAAGATAATATTTTTATTACAGGAATGTTCTACCCCTCACTTAAATTGTATATTCACGCCTTGTGTACAATGAACTTTATTCTATACTAGCCGGGCTTCGCCTAGCTACGCTCAAGCCATCCGTGTAACATATTTATGTACTTCGGGCCCCACAAAAGAAAAAAAAAAGCCTACAAATGTATTAAATTCAAGTGAATAAATTCCTTTCAATTTTCATTCCCGTCGCTGCCGACAGATGGCAGCACCACTGCACCATATGATTTGGTTTCTCAGCAGGGAGTGATTTTAGAATGAAAATATCTCTAAAACTATTGAATTAACAGAATAAGTGTACGCAGAAAAAATTATCAGTTTTCGAAGCTCTTTCCAAATATGTAACATTTATGTACTTTCATGAGAAAAAAAATTACACCGTTTCCTGTATATTTGTCGGCCATTTTTTTTTCGAGGATCGGTGCCCGCCCGGATGAGTTACGGTCACGTGATCTCTCGACATCCACTTGTGTCTTTATTAGTATAGATAGTTGGGCTTCGTAAAAAGTAAATTATTAATTATATTTGTTCAGAAAAAATTGTTGGCTGAAATTTTGCTCTAAGGCTCCATTTATATTAATTTAAATTTGCGTAATTATATTCCTAAATGAAACTTTATGTGTCAGCAACGTGTACTGTGAACTTTTACTCCCGTACAGTAGACTTCATAACAAGTAATTATCTGTTTGAACGTCTTTGCTGCCATTTTGTACGGACACCCAGACGAAGGGCGGTGTCTGCCAAAAAGAAAAAAATACTGAATAATTTAGAATGAATAATTACAAGATAAAAAGTTGTGATAAAAAGTTGTTTATCTCGTGCTGTTTAATTAACGATAATTTATAGTTAAAAAAATTTCTTTCCGCGCACAGTGACATTTTTAAATCTGGCTTTAGATTCTCACTAAGCACGAGTCCGCTTAAACACATTAATTTGTTTCTGTGAATTATTATGATTTTTAACATTTGGCAATGATGTGTTGAGAATAATTTGTGTATTAGTACATTTATTTACTATCTGGCCGTCATGTTTTGATGGGTATCAACTACTATATATAAATATATATAATAAACATAATAAATAATATATATAAAACTAGCTGAAAACCCGTACTTCGCTACGGAGTACATTCAAATTAAATACAACGGTCGATGTATGCAATTCATGCCAAATATATATATAAATATAATATCCAATCGTCTGCTGCATTAGAAAGAGAAAAAAATATTTTTTTAGTCTATTTAGTTGTTACGCACGTGACGATAAATTTATTGAAAGTACCAGAAAAAGAAATCACGTGATCAGCATTTAATAAATTAAATTCTAAAAATTAATCTTTAAAAATTCACCAAAAATCAGGAAATGGAGGTAAAAATTCGAAAAAAATTTCATTTTGAAGGAATTTTTATGATCTTTCTCGTGATATAAATTTTATAACCCTCAATGTATTATTTTAAATGCAAACGTAAAAAAAGTTTAAAAAACAGCTTAAAAATTTAATTTAAAAAGAATTTAATCTAAGAAGAATTTTTGATAAATCTTTCTTAGTGCACCCCTACACTATTAGAAGAATCGCCATGCAAAATTTCAGCCTTTTAGGTCCAGCGGTTTGGTCTGTGCGTTGTATGTCAGTCAGTGAATGAATGAGTCAGTTACGGAACTGTTTTATATATATAGATAATATAATGTGTATAATAAATATATATAATATATATAATAAAATATTCAATTTATTTTAATGTTACCTTCGGACAATAATACGCACCCCAATTTTAAGTTGATTTTTTTATGTAAAAAGTTGCGTCTTATAGTCCGAAATATACGGTATTTTTTAATTTAAATGTGACATATTTCTGATATCCATTCCGCTTTGATACATTTTTTAAAACATTGAAAAAAAAAAGCTAAAATTTTAACAAGAAGGATTTCAAGTTTCTAATCTCATTCCCAGGGGTGCCGCGAACGTAAAAAATTTTTTTTTTGGAATCCCTGTTTTATGCCGTGAAGTAGAGTGCAACTGCACTGCGGTTATTCCAGAGGTTTGAAACAGGGGCTGATTAAATAACTTACTCCATCAAATTAAGAGTTAACTACAAAAGTCTTCTGCATTTGTTTGGGAAAAAAGAAAGAAAAATCGATGTCATCCTTCAAGCTGAAACTTTTTCACCGCCTCGTCCTCCCGTTTGGACGGTTGCCATTGTGAAGTTCCACAGTCACGATTTCTTCATCTTCCTCCATGAAGCCTCTGCAACACCTGTTGAGAGTCGCGAGTGGGTAGATGTACATGTGATTAAGATTTCCGTATCCGGTAATAAATATCACGAGAAATCTAAGCAAATGTAAATATAGGTCAAAATTGAACGTTCGCTTCTGTTAATCAAACATTCAAAGAATTATGATTGGTTCATGGCTGCTACATTTTATCGCGTAAACACTGTATAAAAAAAAAACCTCTTACTCTGTATTATATGTCTCTGGAAAAGCTATTTATTAGACTTTGGCCTGAGATCTATAGTTTCGCCGACAATTTATTGATTGCGTTGCGATGCATCAAGGAATATATGTTGTATACTTAGGAGCTGAAGTTATTAACATTCAATTTCATACACTTTAGACAAGCAAGTTCTTTCAGAGTTTTAAATCATTTATAATTTACCCATGCTTTTAATGTTAGTGGAGAGGTTTTGTGAAGCAACGAAATCAACAGTCTTTTTTTCTTTTTTTTTTAAGGAAGATATTTATCGCTTAGAAGAAATACGAATAGACTAATTTTTCTGGCATGTCGTGTCTATCACCAGCCTGTCGATTTTAGTAATCATACTTTTAACGTAGGATTACGTTCCTCCATAACGGTCCTCCGGAAAGCAAAATTTCAGACTCTAAAACCGTCCATCGTCGCGTGCTATAATTTTGGTACGCGCCAAAACCAACCCAGTCTGTATCGCTTGGGCAAGCAGTAAACAGTTAAACAGAAAAGTACCAAAATGCGACAAAATTTTGACACATACACACACACACACACACACACATATATATATATATATATATATATATATATATATATATATATATATATATATACAGGTAACCCTCCTATAACACAGTAGATAGGTTCCTAGATAATACCGTGTTGTGTGAAGCCGTGTTATATGAGACCCAGACACAGTTCAAAAAAGGGGGGTTACGCTTCGAAAACTTATTAAAAACAAACATTTTTTTTAAAAATTCCATATAAGCAACTTAATTTTTATTAAAAATATAAATGTATGTATAACACAAAATGAAAAGAAACAAAAAATATTATTTTCATTAAATGCGACCTTAATTTAATAAATTTCTTCCTCATCACTGCTCAGTACAATCAAACGAAAACCTTTTTTCGGTTAAAGGATATCAGCTATACTTTCAGAACATTTTTCTTCATTTAGATTTCTTTGCACCTTCTATCCTCTTTAAAAGATCTGTAATTTTGGTTTATTTTGCTGGTTCTTACAAAGTCATTGTAGATTCACGTAAATCATTGTAAATCAACCCTGCAATTTTTTTTCTCTGCGGTGTTTATTCCGATTTTTATGATGTCCCAACCCTTTGTTGGTAAATGTTATTTCTTCTTTAACAAAGACCCCATTTAAAGTTTACGCGATCGCCCCCCCCCATATTTTATAGCCTCACATATATATATATATATATATACAGTGGTACCTCCCTTAACGGACACTCCCGAATAGCAGACACCTCTAATTAGCGGACATTTTTTCGAGTCCCAGTCCTTTTATATAGGAAAATCCATGTTATTCCCTCTGGATAGCGGACACTCCGAATAGCGGACAGGTATTTTTGAAAAACTTTCAATTATTTTGGCAAACATTTCAAAATTATTTTAACAAGAAAGCTAAAAATATATGCTTATGCGTCTTGACAAAGTCTAGATGTTTCCTTAGAAGCCTGGATGTTTCAAGAACATTGATGTACGAAAACTTAGTGTTTCGTGGAGTGAAATAAGAAAGCGTGTATGACCGCTGAGATAATGAGCGATTGGCTCGTGGAGTTAGACAACAAAATGAAAAAAACAAACGAGAAAAATCATTCTGTTCATGGACAATGCTACTTCCCATCCTGATGATTTAAAGCTCCAAAGTGTTAATATAATTTTCTTTTGCCTTCTAACACCACTTCGATGCTAACGCCACTTGATGAGGGAATTATCCGCAGCTTTAAAGTACGATACAGAAAGCTGCTTCTGAGACATGTGCTTTCACAGATTGTCTCCTGCAAATCCAACGAAGAGTTGGCAAAATCGGTATCTGTTTGGGATGCAATTTCCTGGACTACGGCAGTCCCTAAAAAGATGCAACCTGGGTGCGTTCTAAAATGTTTTAAGAAGGCGGGATTTTTTAGTACAAGCGAAGTGACAACTGACAGTACTATTGAAAAAAACGAAAAGAACTTGCTGATCTAGTAGCCAATTTGGATTCAAATGTCAGCGTAGAAGAGTATGTCAAGATCGACGACGATTTATCCATTGAGGAAGGAAATCTGCATGTTTCCAATTTCATTCATCAGGACACCACTGAAGCACTGGCCCTTTCTGAGGATGATGATGAGGAATCGCCAATGGAAGACTGCAAAATCAAAGATTATTCGGAAGTACTGAAACACAGCGAGCAATAAAATCAGTTCTTTCTGAACAATGAAGATTCGGTGGGACGAGCAAAGCTAAATCTTATGAAGATTCACCTTGAAAAACAGGTTTGCAGTGTAAAAAAAGAGAAATCAAACTTTGTTAAAAAAAATTTTCAGTAGTAATTAAAATAATTTAGCTCCAATACATTGTATTTTGGGATTATTATTTAATGCAAGATAAAAGGATTAGCCACAATTAAAAGGTAAAGTAGTCAATAGTTATTCTTTTCTTACTTAATTAATTTTTCCTTTTTAATTAAAACTGCAGCCGTAATTTTCAATCAAATGTCAAACAAAAAGTGCAAAAACTTTATTTATAAAAAGGTTGTCCTCCCCAATAGCGGACACCTCCTAATAACGGACAAAACTTTTGGTCCCGTGACTGCCCGCTTTTCGGAGGTACCATTGTATATATATATATATATATATATATATATATTCTTTCTTGGCCCCGTATTCTTGGGATACATGCTATCCCACCCCGTAAGGAAAAGGTTAACGGTGAGTGCCGGGATTCGATCCGAGCACCCTCAGCACCTAAAGCCGACGCGCTACAACTTGGCTACCTCGAACCTATATAGGAAAAGTAAATTATGTGCGACTAGAAACTTGGCTAAAAATGTAAATAATGGGGAAGTAGATCAGAAATATAAATTGTGTGTAACTAAGAGCTAGAAAATTAGTTCCTATCAGTTTTCAATCAATATCACTTTCTGAAAATGTATTTTATAAATAAGAATCTCAGCTATCAATATAGTTGACGGGTGTAATTTACTCTAAAAGTAACCTAAAACGTACGCATTCAGTTTCTATTAATACATTCGACATTACTGAAAGAAAATATGAAAGCTACGAAAATGTTTTTATTTTTTACATCATATAAAAGGAAATTCTTCGAACAATTATTTCACTAGAAAGTGGGTGATGATGTTTAAGTTGTAATTTATTATGTTTTTACGAATTTTTATTAGAAATTCGTACGAACAATCTGGGGAAACTTATGTGTGCACAAGAAGGTAATTTTCCCCTTACAGCAACACTAACAAGGGAATTCCGATTTATTTGGTTTGGGAGGCTCATCAAGACAGCAAAAGGCATAAATCACCATTAATCTGAGCTCTCTCCTGAAAAATTAATGAAATTCGTACCTGTATTTTCGATTTTGCTTGTACTTTACCACTGTTTGTTTTGTCTCGTTCCAAATGTAATAATTATCTGTTTTCTCTGTAACGATACACGGTAGCTGCTTCCAAGTGCCCTAGTAGGTTGGGATTTGGAGTATTGTAACCATGGCTCCCAGACCTGGGTATTTAACCCAGATCTGGATTTTTCAGTGACAATATGGGTTTATGGGTTTTTTTTCAGAAATATCTCAAAATTTGGGTTTTATCCTTGTGAGTTAAAAATGTAGCAAACAAATATATATTTATTTCTCATTGTAAGCATAATTTTATTAAGTACTAGCGGCCTGTCCCGACTTTGTCCGGGTTGAACAAAAAATTATACCAATAAATTTCCAGTTGATAGCCAATAAATTGTAAATCTTTTTTTACCTTAATAATAACCTAAATAATACCTTAAATTAATTTTATGTTAGTTAATAATTAAAATAAATTTTTTAAAAGAAAAAGGCGTGCCGGAGAACGGCTAGGTTCGAACCGCTAGCGTCAGAACAGAAGCCCACCGCGATAGCACCACGCTAAGGATCGTTGAAGACTTCGGCACAAAAAAGCGGTAGAGGACAGTAGCGGTAACAATGGAGATTGTTAGGATTAAGCCCCTAACTTTATTTCTACTGATCAGATATACATAATATATAGCCTATGTCCATCTGGAATAATGTACCTTTCAAACAGTGAAAGAATTTTTCAAATAGGTAGAGTGGTTCTGAAGATTACCCTCCACGTACAAAATCGCTCTCTCTTTATATATAAGTATAGATAATTATGTAAATTAATGTAAGTAATTATGTATGTAAAATGATACAAATGAAGATTGTTTGGATTCACTCGTGATATATCTCCCTCTTACGAAACCATACCAGAATTTTTTAGATCTCATTTTCTAATCTCTTTCCCAAGGCTGCAAACGTAAAAATGTTGGGAATCCCCGATCTAACGTCAACCTTCCCGAAAATATTTTTTAGGTGAATCTAAAATTGAAAATACGACTCGTATTTATTAAGCAATAACATGGATTCCAAAGATTACTAGGCGAAAAAGTTAACAGACAAATTCCTTTTTATACTACACTCCGTCATAGTTGCCACATAACTTCTTCGAAACTTTAAAAAGAAATATTTTTAAATGTCGTCTGCATTAGAGAATCGGCTACAGACTTGCGATCTCTACATCATATAAATATAGTAACACTTGGTGTTTTTATAGCTTTTCCATTTTTTATTTTAAATACCTTTCGTATAACAAACTTTTTTCTTCAAGATTTTAAAGGGCAGGTAATTTTAATGAAGTTCATTATAAACGAGGTTTTTTTTCCTTCCCTTTTCATTTTGTCTGTGTTTACATTAATGCTAAATTATTTCCAGTTATCCAATTTTCGGCAGACTCTCTGCGTTCGCTTATTCGGTTATTCCATAATTTCATCCCTGTCGCCGCATCCAGTAAGCGACTGGCTAATTCTCTTTTGCATGTTATTTACATTGAACGAAATCTCTCTTTGTCACTTCAGCAGACGACGCGAATAGAAAATCCTGGCAACAAGTTAGGAAAAGTGTCACTCACATTGCACTGGAAGCGGGCCAAAGGAGGAAAGAAAAGTTTTTAACTCAGATGTTAACGTTTCCTGCAACCGCAAGATGTAAAAGGGAATTATTTTCCGTTGATGGAACTTGGCATATTTTGGGAAACTTTTGAAATGAAGCCTGAAGACTACTCACTTATCGTTACTTGTTTTTTAAAAGAGTTTTTACCTTTCTACTATGTTTAATCACATGGGGTTATTTGTGAGCATGTATTAGGGATAATATAGAATAGTCGGTTATTTCGTTTTTGAAATAGGGACTGTGAGCTTTATTGAAGTTGAAAGGACTTTAGAATACGCGTTAGCTTTTCAAAAGCAATTAATAATGGTGGGGCGTTATTGCTATATATATATATATATATATATATATATATATATATATATATATATATATAGTGTGTGTGTGTGTAAGTAAGTAATAAATTTTAACCTCCTCTAATCGCCTGTAATCCGAGTTCTCTCTCTTTATGGTAACCTTTCCGTCCTTTACCCCTTTGCCAATACTAACCTACCTCGCCAATTTCCGGCAACCCGTTCTCAGCTACTTGTACGCTGGGAGTCGAGAGTTGGAGATTGCTTTGTATGGATGTTTTGCTGGAATAAATTGCTTTGTTCGTTGTACTTGAATCGCATTGTTTCGCGCCATGATGCTTATTTCAGGAGATGACCATTCGGGTCATTTCATATATATATATATATATATATATATATATATATATATATATATATATATATATATATATATATATATATATATATATATATATATATATATATATATATATATATATACAGGGGCTTACAAAAGTGTTCGTACACTTACGATTTTCAATGAAATAAGGGTCTATCCATTAATTAAAATGAATATTTCAGAATGGGTATTTAGTAATAAGATCTATAATTTATTCTTAACAAAACTACGTGAAATATTTTAAAAACGTAGTAAAACTTTATTTGTAAGAAACCAGTAATCCGTAACCAGTACATCGTAATCATGAGTGGGCAGCTGAAACCATAGCGATGACCGTGGAATTTTCAGCAACATAACAATACTAAGCATATGACTAGGATTTTGAAGAGGTTCTTATATCACGATTATAAATTAATACAGGATTCGCCCCTGCTTAGTGTCCTAACTGCATCGGAGGCTCAATCCTTTTTTAAGACCAGGCTATACAGTGTTTGGAGAGAGCCTCCTAATCATCATTGGTATCCGGCCAAGTACCCTGGTCTGGCCTTACTATTTAGTGGTCCGAGATCATTACAGTCTGTCCTGGCTGGTCTTCGGAGTGGCCGTAAAAAGTATGCGCTTCGAAAACTCTACAAAGGTCTTTCCTCGCTGTTCCTCTGTTCTGCTGCTTCTGCCAATCCTTCCCACATTGTGGACTGCTTAGTTGTCCCCGTCAACATGATTGTAGAAGATCAGGATACTGCTGCCTCCCATTTGTTCACACGACACAGCCTCGTGGACCTGCTGTAGCATTTTCTAGTCCAGAGGCTTAGCAACAACAACATAAATTAATTCCTTCGCTGTCCTCAGGCTCCTGAATTGAATCCTCTTGAATGTATTGCGGACTGTTTAGTTGTCCCCGTCAACATGCTTGTAGAAGATCAGGATACTGCTGCTTCCCATTTGCTCACACGACACAGCCTCGTGGACCGGCTGTAGCATTTTCTAGTCCAGAGGCTTAGCAACAACAACATAAATTAATTCCTTCGCTGTCCTCAGGCTCCTGAATTGAATCCTCTTGAATGTATTGCGAACTGATTAGCTGTCCCCGTCAACATGCTTGTAGAAGATCAGGATACTGCTGCTTCCCATTTGCTCACACGACACAGCCTCGTGGACCGGCTGTAGCATTTTCTAGTCCAGAGGCTTAGAAACAACAACATAAATTAATTCTTTCACTGTCCTCAGGCTCCTGAATTGAATCATCTTGAATGTATTGCGGACTGTTTAGTTATCCCCGTCAACATGCTTGTAGAAGATCAGGATACTGTTGCTTCCCATTTGCTCACACGACACAGCCTCGTGGACCTGCTGTAGCGTTTTCTAGTCCAGAGGCTTAGAAACAACAACATAAATTAATTCCTTCGCTGTCCTCAGGCTCCTGAATTGAATCCTCTTGAACGAATATAAGATGAATTGATGGATTCGAGGCACGTAATAGGAATTTCAAAATGAGAAACCCGAATTCTTGGGAAAGATGCCTTGGAAAAAGACTCAGAATGAAACAACCGAAAATATCGAAAATTTCATTTCTTCAGTGCTCTAAAGATTGCAAGCTCTTCATTGTCTTACAAAATAATAAGCTACCTCTATATTTTACTTAGTTTTCTTTATGATTTGAATGCAATTTTGACGTAGTTGTGACGCAGTGATAAGCTTAAGTGCAATATTGCTATTGAAAGATTTTCTGGCCGCCCACGTTTTCTAGTGGTTAGCTGCGTGAGCTGCCACGCAGTGGGCTTGGGTTCAAATCTCGATTAAGGGTTGATCGTTTCCGTGTCGTTCCTCTCATAGGGAGCAACGCCGTGTCACCTATAGGGTACTCCCATAATAAAGTAGCCAGCAAACCAGCGGTGAATAACAAAAGGTGATTGTCTCCCGACAAAGTGCCTCCGCATTTAATATATATATATATATATATATATATATATATAATTAATATATATATATATATATATATATATATATATGATGCCCGGTATAAAGGGCTTAAGTCAAAAGCAGTGATTTTTAGATACTTGTTAGTATTGGTAAAAAAAACAAAAATATTTCGGCTGAAATGAAAATTTGATTATGAAACAAAAAATATAATATTGTATACAAAATTTATAGATCTAAGCCTTTTATACCAGTCAAAATATTTTTTTTTTTATCAATACTAGCAAGTATCTAAAAATCACTGTTTTTGACTTAAGCCCTTTATACGGGCATCATAGATATATTCTGTTGAATTATCTTTAAGAATCAAATTGTTTTCCCTCCAAAACCCTGTATCCATATCTCTGTCTCTCTTCAAAAATTACATATTTGCTAGGTTCACGTAGATGTTTATGGCTATCTATGTAGCCCCTTTTTGAGGAACTGATTTATGCCTCTAATTTCAGTTAAACATTAAACGGCCCTTAATTGTGTTTATTTGCAAATGAGTCATAGCAGTGAATTATTTCGTTACTATAAAAGTTAAAGAGGAGGGAGAGAATAGTTTAATAGATCAAGTTTTAAATAAATTTTTTCATGCTCAGCTTGTATCTGTTTCCTCAAAACTTCTTTCTCTTTGTAACCCCAATTGAACAAACAAGTTTCGTCGATTAAGTATTCAAATGTGAAACCCACTGGGGTAACTTGAGAGAAGGGAAGAGCAGTTTCGCAGAAGTGGATCGAAATATTTAAATAAAGGGTAAATCGGGGTTAACGTTTATGGAGATATCGAAATTGAAATTCATGCGAGCTTTTTTTTTTTCTTTTAATATTTTCTTTTCTTCTAGCGCCTACAGAAAGTGGGTGGTACTTTTATTCTGTATTTTTTTACTACTTTTCCTTTGCAAATATTGTTTAAAAAATATTGTTTCAAGATTAAGACAATAATTATGTTGATATATTAAACACATAAGGAGAATAAACGCTATTTTCTATCTAGGTGCCCTACACTTAATTTTTTTTCTTTTCATTTTAAGTATTAATCTTTGATGATTATAAAACCTCAGTGGGTTGGGGAAAACAATAAAAATTAAGTTTTTAAATTGATTTTAATGCCATTTTCTTACTGAATAGACAAAAAAAAATATTAAAATCTGCCTCGAAAGGTATTTATAACGGAAATATACAAAGTTTTTTTGTTTTTTTTTTGAGGGGGGAAATATTTTTTACTTTTCATTAATTTTTTATTTTTGCAATATTTTATTTTCATTTTCATTAAGGCTGCTGTGTACTAACCCTATTGGATTCTCTCCCTTCAATGTTAACCTATGGAGAAAATTTGTCTACTATTTGCAGCTACATAAATGCTAATAATCCAATGAAAATTGTATTTTCAGATAGCCTGAACTTTTCTGCACCTTGCAACAGGATTCATTGCATAAATTGCGCCCGCCAAAGGAATTTAGGAGAGTTTAAAAAACACACTAGACCATATATTCCCCCCCCCCGTATAATTTAAATTAAAAAATATTATTTGCATTAAAATAAACGAAAAATGCCCCAAGGTGCCCCAAGCGTTTGAACCACACTATGCCGTTTTGTCCCCCCGAATAATTTAAAATTTAAAATATTATTTGCATTTTTTTAAACAAAAACGAAAAATGCCCCAAGGTGTAAAATTTCTTTCTCTATTTACAGAGTACAATAAAAAAAAACTTTCAATCCAAGTCGATGATCCTTGGACAAATTTTCTCCATAGGTTGACAGTAGCAGATAGAATCAGAGCCTGAGTAAGGCAGGGGCATACGGGGCATTTGCCCCGGGCCCCCACATTAGGGGGGGGGCCCAAATCGAATAGAAAGTTTATTTCATGTTTTCTTCTTTAATGAACTTTTTTTAGATGTGCTATATCCCTTTTAATGATGGACATAGAATTGGCAGAAAATCAATAAAATGGACAGAACGATATTTCGTCTGACCATTGGAGGGGGGGGGGGGGGGGGGGGACTTTATAGCTATTTTAGGTTCTAGTCAATTTTCTTGTTATATATCTATAATGAGGGGAAAAATTTAAATACCTCCATAACATTCGGTTCTTCATTACTGAAGCAGTGAAGCAGAGGGGGGCCCCCAACAAAGTTTTTGCCCCGAGCCCCAATTAGGCTAAGTCGGGCCCTGGATAGAATCCAATAGTGTTAGTACACAGAAGCAGCCTTACACAAAACACTGTTGAGTAAAGTGTTATTTAATGTTTTATAATCAGTAGATTTTTATGTCTGACTTAAAAATATTGTTTTTTTTTTGTTTAAGCCTCACAAAATTCTCATTATGGGAACTATTCAGAAAACTACACTTTAAAAGAAGTTCTGTGTATATAAAACAGTTCCGTAACTGACTGACTGACAGATAACGCACAGACCAAACCGCTGGATCTAAAGGACTGAAATTTTGCATGGCGATTTTTCTTCTAGTGTAGGGGTGCACTAAGAAACATTTTTGAAAAATTCTTCTTAGTTTTTTTTAAATTAAATTTTTCAGCTGTTTTTGTACCTTTTTTTAAGTTTGCATTTAAAATAATAATCCGAGGGTTATAAAATTTATATCACGAGAAAGATTATAAAAATTCCTTTAAAATGAAATCTTTTTCGAATCTTTTATCTCCATTTTCTGATTTTTGGTGAATTTTTAAAGATTAATTTTTAGAATTTAATTTATTAAATGCTGATCACGTGGTTTCTTTTCTTTTTGTGATACTTTAAATTAATTTTGCGTCACGTGCTTAACAACGAAATAAATTGACAAAAAAAATATTTTTTTTTTCTTTCTAATGCGGCAGACGATTGGACATTATCCAAAAAAATATTAAAAGGCAGTAAAAGAAATGTTCCTCAAACTGTACTTTATTCTTTAGTATGTTCTACTAGATTTAATTTCAATATATTCTTCTACATTATTTTGTCTATAAAAATTTCCGTCACGATTTTTTTTATAAATAAATAAATAAATATATATATATATATATATATATATATATATATGTATATAATTTTTAATCAATTCTTCTGTTTTTCATGGATTGTACGGTGTCTGAGTGTGTTTAATGTGTATATCATACTCATCGGAAACAATCCATTGGTTTTTAGACAGTATTGACACCGCTGATGAAGAGATGCTATCTAAAACCTCTTTCATACTTTTCATGTTATTTGTTCCTGGCTGCAAGTAGCTTTAGGGCTATTACTGGTATTCTCTTTCATCTATTTCTTATATATATATATATATATATATATATATATATATATATATATATATATATATATATATATATATATATTATATATATATATATATATATATATATATATATTATTAATTTTCTTTTTTTTTTTTTTTTTTTTTTGGGGGGGGGGCATATTAATTGCAAAGATTGACCGTTGTATTTAATTTGAATGCACTCCGTAGCGAAGCACGGGTATTCAGCAAGTACAGTATAAAGTAGTCATATATATCCCCTGGTTCGTAAAGAAAATCTTTGTACATTGGCAAAATGTTTTGACATTAATTGAATCACAAAGTTCTTCCTATTTAGCCTAAGAACAACTTCATTCTTTTTCCTACTTGAATAAACAACCTTTTCTCTTTAACGTCATAAGTAAACTGAACTTCTAGTAAACGAACTCCTTTCTGCCGCCACTCGCCCTAGATAATATCGCCCTCCAAACAAACAAAAGCGATTTCGAGCAGGTTTGCGCGCACGGGTGAAAAGGGAAACGGAATCTACGGCCGCGACGCAAAGGGACAGATTTCTGTTGGGGGGATACATTATTTCCTTCTCATCCTGGTTTCGCCTCTTCCGGGCGGGTCCCTCAGTACCTCAAATAGTTCTCGTCTCCTCGCGTCTTCGGGTATACTTTTTCTCCGTTTCCTGACATGCGAGATGAATTTGAAAATATATACATTTGTGGAACGGTGGTGCGAAATGAGGCTTCATTGGGGTTAACAAGTAATCTATATATTTAAGTTGCTAAGCCGACTTTTTGGGCAGTGCGTGAGAGAAAACTACTGCATCAATTTGCTGCATTTTGGTCTTAAACGAAAGATTGTAATGTGTAGATTTGTCCAATTTGGATTTTGGATAACCGCAATTTCTATTAATGAGCGATAATTTACAGTTAAAAAATTGATTTCTGCGCGTGCTCAGTGGCATGTTTAAGTTTGGCTTGAGAAACTCACTGTTTTTGCACATGATCAGTGACATGTTTTAATGATAAACACGTTTATTCCGAGCAGTCTCTCTAGATCTCTCTCTGCCGTTTTTACCATGTTTTTATTAACTTGCTTTCTTGTTTGTGTGTGTGTTTGTGCGTTTGTCCAGTACAAATCTTGCAATCGATTTTTAACAAACTTTATGACTAGCTAGACGTTTGAAACTTCTATATTAGCTCAGAACACGATGGCAATGCATTTTTTTAATACTTTTAGCCATTTTTATTAGCTTATTATTTTCAGTTAATTTTGTTTTGTAGACTGGTGCAGCCATCTGTCGGCCGGAAAGGGAACGAAATGTTAAACGCAAGTTAACTTCCAATTAACTTCATTTTCTTTCAAGTTAATGGAATAATTCATCAAAAAAATTTTTAAAAAGGATTTATTAATACATAGAATTGTCAAGTTTATATGATGCAACAGAAAATTTTAAAACATGGTATATAAAAAGTTCTTTTTATCTTGTAATTATTTTTATGATATATGTTTGTGAAATAAAAAACTAAACTTGATGGAAACTGTTCATTTCGCGCTGTTAAATTAGCGATAATTTACAATTTAAAAAAAAAAATTGCTTTCTGCGCATGCTCAGTGACATTTTTAAATCTGGCTTTAGATACTCACGAAGCACGAGGCCGCTTAAACACATTAATTTGTTTCTGCTCATTATTAGGATTTTCAACATTTGGCAATGATGTATTGAATATAATTTGTGTATTAGTACATTTATTTACTATCTAGTCGTCGTTTTGACGGGTACCAACTAGTCGAATATTAAGCTTCATGCTTTCTAAGCTAAATATGTGTATTTATGTATAAGCCGTAGAACGTAAAATTGATACGCATAGCAAGAGGTAGTAATAAGATTGCATAAATCAGTTAATGATTGTTTCTTCATCAGTAGCGCCATCGGTAGTGATCGCCCCCCCCCCCCCCAAAAAAAAAAAATTCTCATTGGTTTAACTTTAAGGATGCTGTGTACTAACCCTACAGGATTTGCTCACCTTGATTTTAACCTATGAAGAAAATGTGCCTACTATTTACAGCCACATAAATGCTGATAATCCAAGAAATATAGTATTTTCAAATAGTCTAAACTTTTTTTGCACCTTGCAACACAATTCATTTTATAAATTGCGTCCACCAAAAGAATTCAGGAGTATTTAAAACACACTATACCCGACTTTTCTCCCGAATAATTTAAATTAAAAAATATTATTTGAGTTTACAAAAAAAAATAATAATAATTACAAGATAAAAAGAACTTTTTATATACCATGTTTTTAAATTTTCTGTTGAATCATATAAACTTGACGATTCTATGTATTAATAAATATTTTTAAATTTTTTTGATGAATTATCCCATCAACTTAAAAGGAAATGAAGTTAATTGGAAGTTAACTTGCGTTTAACTTTTCGTTCCCGTTCCGGCCGACAGATGGCTGCACCAGTCTACAAAACAAAATTAACTGAAAAAGAACTCAATTCTGTTTAAAGATGGCTAAAAGTATTAAAATAATGCATTGTCATCGTGTTCTGAGCTATTCTAAAAGTTTCAAATGTCTAGCTAGTCGGGAAGTTAGTTGAAAATCGATTGTAAGATTTGTACCAGACAAACACACACACACAAACAAACAAACAAACAAGAAAGCGAGTTAATAAAAACATGGTAAAAATGCCCCAAGGTCAAAATTTGTTTCTCTATTACTGAGTACAATTTTTTTTTTTTTTTTTTTTTTTTTTTTAAATCTTCAAATTCAAATCGGCAATCCCTGGACACATTTTCTCCATAGGTTAACATTGAGGTGGTGAACGAATCCAATAGGGTTAGTACATAGCAGCCTTAACACATGCTTATACTTACTTTATCTGCGAGTTCAAGTTTTGAATTTAACCCAACGTTTTCTGAATACTTTAAAGGAAGAATATGCGAAGATGTGGCTGTTATTAAAACGTCCTTGTTCTATAGTTCTACCTTTGCAATAGGTTGGCGGTTCATTTTAATTACGTCTTTCTACGGCAAGATAACTCATGGCTTACTATTATTATTATAATACAACAAATTATATAAGAAAGTTGCGAATGGTAAATGAATTATTTCGTTGAATGCCATGTATATTCGTTCCCCGCTTTCAAATTCAAAACAGATCTTCAGAGTTTATTATATTCGTAGAGCATTTAATATCTGCACCTACACACCAATCAGCTGCTTTTCCTTCCTGTAAAAAAAATAAAACTACTCAAAACCGAGATCGGATGCCGCCAGTTCCGCGTACTGCCGATCACACCATGAACTACGATCACATAAATCGAGTCTGAAAAGGAGGAACTAAAATAATTAAAATAGATTAGTGAATTTTTAGATGTTATTTGGAAATTGCTAAAAAGTGTTCTGATATACTAATGTGAGATTTGCGATGGATTTAGAACACAATTTTTTTTTTATATTGTGACATCATAAGTAGGTAGGCTATTCTCTGAGGCTTTTTTAAAAATTATTAAATTCGTGACCAAGAAAGACAGAGTCCTAATTGTAAATGATAGGCCAAATCTTAAAACAAAAACTTAACAATTTAATAGCAAAGAAATTTAACATTAAACAAGTACAACATAAACATTAAGTGCAGATTTAGCAGCACGCTCCGAGACCCGGATAGTCTCAAAACAGGAGCTTAAAAAACACGTCTGCTTCGGCGGCCGTTACATGAGGGATCTCTTGAAAATAACCAAGTCTCTCATATATACTCTGCTTCAAGTCTTCGTAGAAATGGTTTTCCAAAGCGGGGGCCGGCAGATTAGCGGGTGACAGTTCTTAACGACAAACGTTCCGGCAAACTTTATTACGTTGTAGTGTCAAACTCGCATTGAGTCATTTCTAAGAAAGACAGTTTTACGAGCCGATGGGAGACGCTTCTGTTTTTCAAAACAGTTATCCCCTACAGCTTGCTGGAGAAACCGATATCCCTGGGCTTAACTTTCAGGCTAAAAATTCTGGCGGCATTTGCTGGTATCGTTTTTTAATCCGTTCGGAATCCACACGCGTGTTCAAAACGATGGGATCTGGAAAATAGTATTCCGATAAGCATGCAGCTGTGTGTCGTGCATCCTGTGAGGTCTTGGGAAAAATAATCCCATACTTTCATTACGGTACAATATCAAGCCTAACAGTTGTGGGCTTGAGAGTAACTAATTCATCCTCGGGAACGAGGGCATCGATTTATGTCACAATCTGTCAGGCGTGAGAGTCATTCATTCAACTTAATATTTATTTTAAGTGGACCCTACTAGTATTTTTTTTGTTTGTTTATCCACAATAAATCTCGCGGCACCCCTGACCGATCTCACGGTACCCTAAAGAGTCGCGGCCACACCGGCTGGAAATTACTGCTTTAAATGATACTTTTGTGTTCGCGTTGCTAGAAAGAGTAAATACTTTGCCATCTCAGCCCAGCTGATAAATGCATGACAACACTATTCTGTATTACAACTGATACCGATATCAGTAACTTTATTGCTTACTAGCTGAGTACCCGTACTCGCTACGAGTACATACAAATAAAATACAATGGTCAATGTATGCAATTAATTCCAATCAATATATATATATATATATATATATATATATATATATATATATATATATATATATATATATATATATATGTATGTATATATATATATATATATATATATATATATACATATATACATATATATATATATATATATATATATATATATATATATAATAAATACAACGATCAATGTATGCAATTGATGTAAATATATATATGTATATATGTATATATATATATATTTATAAAATAATCGTAACGGATATTTTTGTAGACAAAATAATGTAGAAGAAAATGTTCAAATTAAATCTAATAGAACATACTAAAGAATAATACAGTTAATATAGTACAGTTTGAGGAAAATTTCTTTTACTGTATTTTAATATTTTTTTGGATAATGTTCAATCGTCTGCCGCATTGGAAAGAAAAAAAATACTTTTTTTTTGTCAATTTCTTTCGTTCTTTTGCACGTGATGCAAAATTAGTTCCAAGTACAGTAGAGCCCCGATTATCCGCGGAATTGGGTGTCAAGGGCACCGCGGATAACAAAAATCGCGGATAACCTGAAAATGTCTAAAGATGAGTTGCAAACACGAAAAAAAAATATTTCAACATTAAAAACTATGTTTTATTGTACAAAAACATAATAAAACTTTTAAAATACTTACATATGTACAGTACAGCAGACACATTTGCTCTATGTCTAAATCACTGATATAAAGAACGGTAAACAAAAAACAATACATGCATACTGTATGTACAAAAAGTGTTCAGTTACACCTTTTTAAAAAATCAGTCACTCGTTTTTGCTTCTTGCTTTGGAAACCCCTTTTCTTTATTCTAAATTGTACTTTCCTTAACATGATTTTTTCTGCCAGATGTGCATCGTCGTCTTGTTACTCTAAATATTGAAGCAATCTGTCTACGTGCTGCAAAGCAGTTTCGTGTGTCATCCGCGTAGGCGCCTCGTCTTCACTTTTAAATTGTTCTTCATTCTCGTTCACTCCCATTGCTTTGTTCGTTATCTCTATGCCAGTCAGTCGTTCAAATCCCGACTCACTTGCGTCGCATTCCAGCCACACTCTTCTATGTTCTCTTCGTCGACATTCTCACCTTCGACGTTCATTTTCGACGTTCGCACTGCAGGGTCTGTTACGTAATGTTTGTCGTAATGTGTCCACCCATTTGTCTATGTACGCCCTCTAGCGGCAAGAATGCATCAGAACGAACTTTGTATCTGTCTAGCACGGAGCTCCTGCAACAAGCGGAGTTTACTATGGCAAGCAATGCTTCGCTATTAAATTTATGTTATATTATTTACAGACCACTGTGCTTATTTTCTTAAACATCGTACACCTCCGTACAGGGTCTATTGTATTTCCCTTGTAAGTTGGCTTGGATAAAAAATTAAAACTGGTTTTTTTGAGGTTTGTAATTAAAATTTTTTTTCTCGGCACTCGCACTCGCGGATAATCCGCACCGCGGATAATCCGCTCGCGGATAATCGGGGCTCTACTGTATATTAAAAAAAAAAAAAACTTGTGATCAGTATTTAATAAATTGAATTCTAAAAATGAATCTTCAAAAATTCACCAAAAATCAGAAAATGGAGGTAAATATTCGAAAAAGATTTCATTTTAAAGGAATTTTTATGATCCTTCTCGTGATATAATTTTTATAACCCTCAGATTATTATTTATTAGCAGAAATAAAATTTGTAATAAAACAAAACGAAAACATTAAATTCAGTAGAAAAAAAACTTAAATTTTTATACAAAACAAACAATACTGTCAAATTATCTGTCTTAATCACTTTCACTAGAATACAGCTCATCTATTGTTGTTGCGTCCACGTCATAAGTATTGGTGCCGTCGTAATATATATCACCATCATCCTCCTCATTTGATGAAAACTGCCTATTCTCCCATAATATGTCGTTCTCACTGTCGTCTCACGTTTAACAATTGATAATTTTTCTGCTGCCGTTTAAGACCGTCTTAAAGAAAATTTGAGGAAAATAAATAAAATAAAATAATAATTTTTTGCACTTGCAACAACCGGGAACTATCACTATTTCAAGGGACCTGTTATTAAACGGGCGCGTGTGCGATACGAAATGTGAGTTCCGTTTGTTTAAAAGGAATACCTGCTTAGTAAACGGGTGGATGAATCACGGAGTCCAGATGCGCGCGCACCCATGTTGCGACAATGTCTTACAGCTGCTGCACGTTCGTTTATCCAATGTTAAAAACTATGATTTGATTTTTTTTTTTTTTTTTTTGGTACGCGAGTATAATACGCATCCTCATTTTTTGCGGATTAAAATGTGAAAAAAGTGCGTATTATACTCGATATTTTACGGTATTCAAAATTCATCTAATTTAGAAACGTCTATCAAACGTATTGCTAACGAATGTGCGTTTGTTTATCCAATGTTAAAAACTATGATTTGATTTTTTTTTTTTTTTGGTACGCGAGTATAATACGCATCCTCATTTTTTGCGGATTAAAATGTGAAAAAAGTGCGTATTATACTCGAGATTATACGGTATTCAAAATTCAACTAATTTAGAAACGTCTATCAAACGTATTGCTAGCGAATGTGCGTTTGTTTCATGGTAGCAGGTGAAGAAGTGATTCAAGCTTCCCGGTGGCATCCATATTTTTCTTTTACTGTTTCAGACTTCCTCAGCTGTTAGCAACAATAATGAAGTCTTCTGGTACCAGTGCATCAGAAAGTTGCATTTTAGAGCCTCACTGCATACGTTGTGGTTTGTCATCAGATTCTTGCTAAAAGGCATGCTCGTTATGTGCTTTTCTCCCATCTAAAGCGTTGCCGTGTGTGCGTTTCTAAATTTAATCTCCCCCTTATTTCAACCGCAGAAAGAAAACAGCATATTTATAGTCTCTTTTTTTTAGTTGTTTTAGAGATAAATTTAATTATTTAAGGTTGTTTTGAGCGTTAATTTTTGAACTGCAAAACTTCTGACAGGCCCAAGACCTTAATTGATATAATTGCGTAGTACAGTTGAATACACTTTATTCGTTTTCTTAGTGGAATTAAAACTTATTTAATGCCCTGTAGAAAATCCTTTTACTCTTTATTCAAACGTCAATAAAGAAAAATTGACGTCACAGATTAGTAAAAATATGCATTTTTACTTTCTGTGATGCTGATTCTTGCTGCAATTCTGATTAGTAAAACGTTAACCATGCAGTAAGAATTTTCCCGTATTTTTGAAAATATGCATTTACTAATCTGCGATTACCCCCCCCAAAAAAAAAAAAAAAGTTTTTTTAGATAACAATTCTTCATAGATTAACATTGAAACTGAAGATCTGCGATCTCAGCTGATAATTCCAATGGAGAATTTTTATCTCGATTTCTTTTATAATCGGAGATTAGTAAATGCATATTTTCACCAATCTGGTAAAATTCTTACTATATAATTGACATTTTACGAATCAAAACTGCAAGAAGAATCGACATCACAAATAGAAAAAATGCATATTTTTACGTACTAATCTGTGATGTTAACTCTTGCTTTATTGACGTTAAAATAAGGAATTTCTAAAGGGCATTAAAAAAAAGAAATGTCTATAACTACATAATTAAATTTTTTTCGTCATAATAAACTTTTACTAAAATAAAAAGATTTTTGAAAAACGCGTGCATGTTGTAGCAAGAATAAATGAATGGAACGTACTGTTGTCCTGTTCATTGTGTTTCGGGTCGTCAGCGCCTTCTACCGGTGACTTTTTTAACTAATTTTTATTTTGCTGCTAAAAAAAATTTCGGCTTCCTTGTGATCCCTTTCTTGCAAACCGCACTTCTTTATCATAATTTCTTCCTTTTTTATGAATTTTTAAAGCTTTTACGAACTTTTGGCTCACCCTGTATATATATATATATATATATATATATATAGTGAAACTTCTGTATGGCGTAAATAATTACAAGATAAAAAGAACTTTTTATATACCATGTTTTTAAATTTTCTGTTGAATCATATAAACTTGACAATTCTATGTATTAATAAATACTTTTTAAATTTTTTTTGATGAATTATCCCATTAACTTGAAAGAAAATGAAGTTAATAGGAAGTTAACTTGCGTTTAACATTTCGTTCCCGTTCCGGCCGACAGATGGCAGCACCAGTCCACAAAACAAAATTAACGGAAAATAATAAAAACATGGTAAAAATATGCTTAAAGATGGCTAAAAGTGTTTAAAAAAATGCATTGCCATCCTATTCTGAGCTATTATAAAAGTTTCAAACGTCTAGCTAGTCGGGAAGTTAGTTAAAAATCGATTGCAAGATTTGTACTTGATAAACACACACAAACAAGAAAGCAAGTTAATAAAAGCATGGTAATAAAAAGTAGCATTTTTTATGGGTGTTCGTCGAAAGAGGGTATCTTCCATAACATTCGCTCTATGGAGTCTTTAGTCGGTTCTGAACAAAAATATGGCCGTCTAGTGAGTTGGCCGGCTACAGAGGTTTCACTGTATATTCGTCAAGCGATAAACTACCAACCGCATTTGACAACAATCTCGCTCGTTTGGCGAAAATTCTAAATTCGCCAAACCCGTAATCCTTTTTCTAGGAAAGCATCCATCACTCCTCGGCCATGTTACTCCTCAGTCATGTCGTGATTATCCTGAATTCCTCCCACCTGTATTTCCTAGAAAATTATTTACATGGGTTGTTATATTTCGGAAATAAAAAGTGCCATTTCGGAGCCTTTGTTAGCGCGCCAAAAGGAAAGGAGCAGAGTAAGATTTCTATTCAAAATGAGTCATTTCGGGTACAATAACGAATGAGGGATCTGTTGGAAAAGGAACAAAAGTATTGTATTTGAATCTGGAAAAGAGCCTGCAGACAAAGTTTCGTCTGCACCCACTCGTCATATATCGGAAGCCATGCACGATGTCAGGAGGATCGCGAAGAGATCAACTAAATTTAAATCGCAGTCGTTTGTCATGCGTACGACGGGCGTTTCCCAACTGTTATGTGGGAAACTTATTAAGAGAAATGGATCTCTACTAAATATTTTGAATCCTTAACTAGTACAACGTGGGACCGGTGAAAATTTTTGTTAACCTTTTCCTTACGGGCTGGGATAGCATGTATCCCAAGAATCGGGCCTAAGAATGAATATATATATATATAACCCCCTTAATGGCTGTTCTTACGAAGGGGGTATGAAATTTCCCGTTCTAAAGAGGGAATCGGAAAAATGGGCCCCGTGAGCTAAATGTTTAGTTGAGTTTGCTGTCTGAGAAAAGATCCCAAACCCCATTTTTTAAAAATCTTGCATTGCACAGGATACGGCAGAATGGTCTTCTGCATTTCTGAAGGTCACTGATAAGGGAGTGGTAGGGAGTAGAGCGGCGCGGGAGGTGGCAGCAGTTCGGGTGGATTTTCTAGTTGTCAGTAGACACCATGAGTTGGTCCGGTGAACATAGCGGTTTCGTTGTTTAAAAACAACGATTCGATTCTCTAACCGCGACACAAATGGCTTTTAGAACGCACTTCGGACTCTGTGCTACTGATGCCGCACCAGATCGAAACCAAATGGTCGTCCTCGGAACACTAGAATAGAAAATGTGCAACGAGTCCGTGAATCCCCTATCCGTAAGGAAGTTGCCGTCATTTCCCCATTGATAACCAACAGAGTGCTGGAAAACTTTAGAGAACAGATTCGGCAGTGCATCGCAGGCGCCACCTGGGTGATGTTATCTTCAAAACCTAGTGGAAGAAGGACTACATTTTAAGTACTTTTCCAAAATACAAAGTTTTTTTTACGTTAACTTTTTCCTTCTTTTTGTATGACCCTTTGAAATGGGGGGGGATGTCCATTCTTCCGCGTCCTGTATCTTAAAATGAAAAAAAAATTTTTAAGTCTTAACAATTAAAGGAAACCTTTGACGTTAAGGTTGCTGTGTACGAACCCTGTTGGATTCGCTCACCTCAATGTTGAAGAAACTGTGTCTTGTATTGACAGCTACTTAAATGCTGATAATCCAATAATAATTTCAAGATAAAAAGAACTTTGTATATACCATGTTTTTAAATTTTCTCTTGAATCATATAAACTTGACAATTCTATGCATTAATAAATACTTTTCAAAATTTTTTGATGAATTATCCCACCAACTTGAAGAAAATGAAGTTAATTGGAAGTTAACTTGCGTTTAACTTTTCGTTCCTATCCCGGCCGATAGATGGCGGCACCAGTCTACAAAACAAAATTAACTGAAAAAGAATTCAATTCTGCTTAAAGATGACTAAAAGTGTTCTAATAATGCATTGTCATTGTGTTCTGAGCTATTCTAAAAGTTTTAAATGTCTAGCTAGTCGGGAAGTTAGTTAAAAATCGATTGCAAGATTTGTACCGGACAAACAAACACACACACACACACAAACAAACAAGAAAGCGAGTTAATAAAAACATGGTAAAATTAAAGTGGAATATATTTCAAGAACATGTTATATTCAATTTCAAGTAAATACCGACTCTATTGCTGATTTTATTAATTTATTGAAAGATATAAGTAGCAAAATTTTTTTATTTATTGAATTAAAATTTTGAATTTTTTTGTGATGGTTGACCGTATAATTTGTAAACAAAATCATATGATAAAACTTCTCATAAAGTTAAAAAAAAAACTTTTAAATTTAATTTTTTTTTAAAAGTGGAGTAGTTTAAAATCGTTATAACTCGAAATATTATTTGTCGAATTTCAAAATTTTTTCCATTTAATTAAACAGAAATATGTAAGTTTTAATTTTCACGCAGCTTTTTTCAAAATATTAATTTAAAAAAAACTAAAAACATTTAGATTAAAATTTTTAAAAAATTATGTATTTTTTTTTTTTTAATTATGTAATTTATTTTTTCTGGAGTGTGTTTGTCCAGTACAAATCTTGCAATCCATTTTTAACTAACTTCTCGACTAGCTAGACATTTGAAGCTTTTAGAATAGCTCAGAACACGATGACAATGCATTTTTTAATACTTTTAGCCATCTTTTGCAGCATTGAATTCATTTTCAGTTAATTTTGTTTTGTAGACTTGTGCAGCCATCTATCGACAGGGACGGGAACGAAAAGTTAAATGCAAGTTAACTTCCAATTAACTTCATTTTATTTCAAGTTGATGGGATAATTCCTCAAAAATTTTTTAAATTATTTATTAATACATAGAATTGTCAAGTTTATATGATTCTACAGAAAATTTAAAAACGTGGTTTATAAAAAGTTCCTTTTATCTTGTAATTATTTTATATTTAAAAAAAATTGAAAACGATAAAATTCTAAGAAGGGTGCCCCGAGTTTCTAATCGCATCCCCTAAGATGCTGCAAACATAAAAATGTTGGGGATCCCTGCTTTAGAGTAAAACAATTAGAAAAATTATACTGCTTTCTTTTCTATTTTCAACTTTTTCTTTTTCACCTATTAGGATTTCATATTCAATTTTTAAAAAATGACACTTTACCGATAATGTGGGTCTAAACCAAGAAACATTGCTGACAGTATTCGAAAATTTATCACTATCACATCAAGTAAAAATTTTATAACAAACAATGTATGTTGAGGTCAGACCAGTTACATGTGAGAATAGAAATCAATTCTTCAATTATCAGTAGGACGATTAGATAGAATTATTTTTTTTTGTTAAATTATCTCGAAGTAAACTCCCATTTCGTGCAACATCAAAATTAGATTTAATTTTTCGTGATTTATGAATATTGGAGAATCTAACGGGTTGCGGTCAGTTAAGAAATGTTATGATTATTTAGCAATAAGGCAATTTCACGCAGCATGTCACTTCTCAACTCGGGAAAAATGAAGAGCATAAGGCTTATTGTTAAATGCGTAGATTTCTAAAACTCTCAGAGATCGTATGTATGTATATGTAAATGTATATATGTGTACGTGTTTATATATACAGGGTGTCTTGCCCTGATTATAAAAAATTCATTACAAAATAACCGTTTAATATATATTTTTTTTTTATCCAATGCGGAGGCACTTGTAATCAAACATTCGCCCTTACTATGCCGCAGTTTTACTGTTCAATTTATTGTGGGGGCACCATATAGGTGGACAGCATTACCCCCTATGAAGGGACGACACGAACGGAGGCATTTTTCGTGGCGCAACGCTGGGATTCGATCTGAGCACCCTCAGCACCGAAAACCAGCGCGCTGTACCACAGGGCCGCCACAAGCCCCAATAACCGTTTAATATAATAATGTAACTTTTGTATCATTGGATAGGTCAGTTTTAGTAGTTTTTTGTGCAATAGAGGTGCGAGTGCTCCTTCAAGAGTGACTCGGGGAAACATTTGTAAGAAAGACATCATTTTCGGCCGAAATGCCGTCGATTTAAGAGAAAGCCCAACGTGTGCTTTGGTTTCACGAAACGAAATCGCCCATTAATGTTCAGCGTAAATTTCGACGTTGTTATGGGTGCAAAACTCCTGATGCAAAATTTATAAAGCGATGGTATGAAAGGTTTAAAGAAACAGGCAGCATTAAGGATTTTCCCAGAAGTGGCAGGCCTAGTGTATGTGAAGCAATTGATCGCGTTCGGCAATCGTATCAACGGAGTCGTACTAAATCAACTCGTGAAGCACCACGGGAACTTCAAATACCGCAAACAAGTATGGTAAGAATTCTTCATAAAAGGCTAAGGTTGCATGCTTATAAAGTGCAAATCGTTCAGGCCTTGCAACCAAATGATTGCCCAAGGCCTGCAGAATTTGAAATTGAGATTCTGTACAGAATTGATGTCAAAGACTTGGCGGGAACTGGAATGCCGCTTCGACATTCTCTGAGCTACAATGGGGGCACACGTTGAAATTTACTGAGGTAAATGGTCTTATAAAAAAATTTATAACAGTACTTACAATATAACCAAACAAACGTATGTCTAATTATAATAGTTTGAGCACAATAAATATTTATAATCAGGGCAAGACTTTTGGTTCACCCTGTATAGATATATATATATATATATATATATATATATATATATATATATATATATATATATATATATATATATATATATATAAAGTAATAAAACTGGAAAACTAGTACATTATTTTTAAAATACGACAAAGATATAACAGAAAATATAACAGAAATCGGATTATCCGGGTTTTTCGATTATGCGTGCTACACATCTCCTCCATGAACCCGGATAATCGAGAGTGCACTGTATGATATTGTTGCGCGCAGACGGAAAGAAGACTGCTGATATTCACAGCTGACTACTTTGTCATAAAACACATTACAACTAAAGTTTATTTAGAGGGCACAACTGCGAAAATATTAGCATTTTTTCCTCGTGACAAATGAGCTGATGCCAGTCGCGATGCATAATTCAGGTAGCTTAATTACTGGCTGGCTGCCAGATCCGTCGCTCTACCTCTGGCATGGAATAATCTCGTCTAAGATCTGTATTTAGCCGCCGTAAGATATAGAAATTACCGCTTGAGACAATGGATTTGGCGGGCGTTAACTCGTTTAATCTCATAAGTGCCCGATGGCAATGGATACAACTAGTGTTAATATTTTTTTTAATCTCCTGATTAAATGTTTTGTTCTATATAATGCAATCTTATCAATGTAATATTTTAAATTACGAAAGACGTTATTCCTGTCTTTATCGAAAACAATTTTTTTTTCATGAATAACAACTTTTCTTTTTGAAATAGTTTAACTTCTTTGAAATTCCACGGCGGTTTTAATTCTTGTGAGGGGAAAACGATATTTAACCTTTTCCTTACGGGGTGGGATAGCATGTATCCCAAGAATACGGGCCCAAGAATGAATATATATATATATATATATATATATATATATACAGTGCCGTTACTAGGCAGGGGCAACAGGGGCACTCGCTCAGGGCCCACATGGAAGGAGGGGCACAAAATGCATGTATTTGTTTTATTATTTTCCCAAACCTAATTAATTAAGGGGCCCAAGTGCAAATTCTTGCCCAAGGCAAAGGAATGTCTAGTTACGGTCCTGTATATATATAACCCCCTTAATGGCCATTCGTACAAAGGGGGTATGAAATTTTCCGCTCTAAAGAAGTAATCGGAATAATTACGAGATAAAAAGACTTTTTATATACCATGTTTTTAAATTTCGCTATTACGTTAATAGGTTCAATATTACGTTAATAGATGGCGCCTGTAGCGCAGTTACTTTTGGCTGCAGACGCTGCTCGTATTTTTACGTAATGGATTTTAAAATATGGAATAAAGAGGGCTAAAAGTATTAAAAGAATGCATTGTCATCGTGTTCTGAGCTATTCTAAAAGTTTCATATGTCTAGCTAGTCGGGAAGTTAGTTAAAAAACGATTGCAAGATTTGTACCAGACAAACACACACACACACAAACAAGAAAGCAAGTTAATAAAAACATGGTAAAAAAATGGGTCCCATAAGCTAAAGTTCAAGGCTGGAGTGTACTAACCCTATTGAATCCGCTCACCTCAATGTTAAAACGTATGAAGAAAATGTGTCTACTGTTTACAAATGCTGACAATCCAATAAAAATGGTATTTTCAGACAGCCTCAACTTTTCTGCACCTTGCAACAGCATTTATTTTACAAATTTCGACCACCAAAGGAATTTCGGAGCGTTTAAAACACACTAGGCTAGATTTTTTCCCCCAGAAAAATTTTAATTTAAAAATATTATTTGCATTTTTTTAAACGAAAAATTGGCCAAGGTGTAAAATTTATTTCTCTTATTACGAAGTACAGTTTAACCCTTCAGCGGTCGAGCCAATTTTTGGAACACCAGCAGGAGCGATTGGCACAAAGTGCAACGTCTCTTTCAAACTTTATTATTCCTTTTGTAATCAACTTTTATTTTTTTTTTCAAATTGAAAATAATAATTCTGTGTTTTATGACGAGGTATAAAATCTATATATATAAAACGCGTAGGTATGTGGCACAAAAATTGACGATATTTCTACATTCCGAATGGCAACGGCTGCAACTACCAGATGTAAACATTAGCGGCCGACCGCGTGTGTGTAGTGGTTTATTCTTTTACTAGATAATTTATTCTTTTGTTCCATCGGTTTTTCTAAATGTATGTTAGAGGACAAACTTTTGACAAAACATGTTTAGATCTATGAAATCCAGTGTTTAGTCATGGACAGTTGTATGTAGGTTATCTAGAGTCTGTTCTTTTGATTCTGTCACTGTACTATCTCCTATTTCTGAAATACTCAACTGTGTATATCAAGAAGTTTGAGGAATATCATAATAAAATATTAATAATTGCATTATAATATCTTAATAGTAAGTAAGAGTTAAATGTCTACACATTTTTAGTTGTACTTGCTGAATTTTTACTCCATTTTATAAGTGAAGAAATTTTCCCAACAGTTTTTTATTTGGTATGATGAAGTGTAGATATCTGAATTGTGAACAAAAGTACATATAAAGAGTGATGTAATCCACACTATATTTTAGTACTTGCGGAATTTTTACTCCATTTTATACGTGAAAAAAAATTTCCCCCAACAATTTCTTATTTGATGTCATGATAAAGTGTAGATATCTTAATTTTGAAAAATATTACATACAGAGAGGAATGTCATTTTTAAAAATCTTTGTTGTTGCGTTTCTCAGTCTTATCTTTAACTCTGTTCTGAAGTAATGGAAATTCATATTTTTTTAATCACGTTGTTTTAGAATCATATGATTCTATGGATATCCTTATAGAGAATTTTGCAATGATTATAAATTTTTTGGCTGAGATCGCACAACCACTTAACAACGTATATTTATGATGACAGGTAATAGTAACATTCCTTACAGACGTTTCTTTCAGTTGAGTTTTTTTGCAAAAGAAAATATAAAACTAAAAGCGACCATCCTGGTCGCGCAGCGGCTAGTATTCATAATATTGAGCTATATTCATAATTAAAGGACAAAGAATGCAGATACAATCGCCTTATTTCAAAACTGTCCGGTTTATTGGATTTAAGGACAACTTGCGAATGGATTTCTACTATGTCCCAAAACCTAAAAAAATAATGAGATTGTCCATCTTCGGGATATGCGGGATACCGTGTAATAGCTGCACATTTCGTCGAGTACATCAACTCCTGCTTTTCTCGTATTGTAATCCAGTATAATCGTTGGTTTACCACGGTGAAATCACGACTACCAATGAATGGAAAGGAATACAAGGGTCAGAAAATCAGACCTGCGTTAGAAAGGGTGTACCTGTAAATAGAAACTGCTTAGAACATCCAAACCTTACATGTAAAAACAAACCATTCAGAATTACGAAAATGTTGCCCTTTGTACACGGGTACGCACGCTGATGAGTAAAAAAGAAAATGTTTCAATCCAAGTCGGCAATCCTTTGACACATTTTCTCCATGGGTTAATATGGAGGTAAGCGAATCTAATAGGGTTAGTGCACAGAAGCTTTAAGAGCGCAATGCTATATTTTCATAATTTTTAGGAGTTATGTATCTCTCTAATATTTCCTGGTCGTAAGTTACTCCTCACAGTTATGTTAAAGTAATTGTTTTAATAATTACAAGATTAAAAAGAACATTTTATGTACCATGTTTTTAAATTTTATGTTGAATCATATAAACTTGACAATTCTATGTATTAATAAATACTTTTAAAAAAAATTTTTTGATGAATTATCCCATCAAGTTGAAAGAAAATGAAGTTGATTGGAAGTTAACTTGCGTTTCACTTTTCGTTCCCGACCCGGCCGATAGATGGCTGCACCAGTCTACAAAATAAAATTAATTGAAAATGAATTCAAATCTGCTTAAAGATGGCTAAAAGTATTAAAATAATGCATTGTCGTCGTGTTCTGAGCTATTCTAAAAGTTTCAAATGTCTAGCTAGTCGGGAAGTTAAAAATCGATTGCAAGATTTGTACGAGACAAACACACAAACAAGAAAGCGACTTAATAAAAACATGTAACTAATGAAATTGCTTTTTAGAGGACTTCCTTATAAACAATATTTTTTCTTTCTTCATTCGGTGGAACTTATATTACCAGGTTCGTCCGCGAACCTACGCGTGAGCAAGGTACATAAAACTGACCCTGGGAGAAACAATTTTCTCTTAAATCTACTTCAGAGTATTTTAAAGTTTGACTTTGAGACTTATTTATCGTCATGGAGTAGCATACTTTGAGGAGAAATTGCAGTTTTATAGATAGGTTTAATTTAATATCCATAAAACATACTAATTTGAATTAAATTCTTAAAAAAACTTCTATCTCAATTAGTTAAGTGGTTAAATTTTATCTTTTACCGTATTTTAGTATTTTTTTTTGCCAAATTATATCGTTGTTATGCACGTGACACAAAATTAATTTGAAGTATCACAAAAAGAAAAGAAATCTCGTGCTCAGCATTTAATAAATTAAATTCTAAAACATAATCTTTAAAAGTTCACCAAAAAATCAGAAAATGGATGTAAAAATTCGAAAAAGATTTCATATTAAAGGAAATTTTATGATCTTTCTCGTGATAAATTTTATCATGAAATTTCCTTTTGATAAATTTTATAATAAAATTTTTTTGGTGAACTTTTAAAGACTGATTTTTAAAATTTAATTTATAAAATGCTGATCACGAGATTTCTTCTCTTTTTGTTATACTTCAAATTAATTTTGCGTCACGTGCGACTACTGCGTACGTTGCGTACTTTTGCGTACGTTGCGTCAACGAAATAAACTGACAAAAGAAATATTATAATGCGGTAAACGATAAAATTTAACCACTAGACTAATTGAGATGGAAGTTTTTAAAGAATTTTATTCAAATTAGTATGCTTTATGGATATTAAACCTACAGATTTATTGCATATATTGACCGTTGTGTTTAATTTGAACATTTTCTTCTATATTATTTTGTCTGTAAAAATATCCGTTACGATTTATTTATATATATATATATATATATATATATATATATATATATATATATATATATTGGCATCAATTGTATACATTGACCGTTGTATTTATCATATACATATATACTAGCAGAAAACCCGCACTTCGCTACGGAGTACATTCAAATTAAATACAACGGTCAATATATGCAATTAATGTCAAAAATAAATAAATACAGTGATTTCCGCTTATAAGAATCACATTTGTTATTACTGTTTTTGATTCTTATAAGCGGTTGATGCTTATAGCCGAAATTTAGGTTTTTGGACAGGAACACACACACCTATATATACATATATTAGATAATCTATATATATAAAACAGTTCCGTAACTGACTCATTCATTCATTCATTCATTCATTCATTCATTCACTGACTGACTGACATACAACGCACAGACCAAACCGCTGGACCTAAAGGGCTGAAATTTTGCATGGCGATTCTTCTTATAGTGTAGGGGTGCACTAAGAGAGATTTTTGAAAAATTCTTCTTAGATTTTTTTAAATTAAATTTTTAAGCTGTTTTTTTTACTTTTTTTAAGTTTGCATTTAAAATAATAATTTGAGGGTTATAAAATTTATATCACGAGAAAGATCATAAAAATTCCTTTAAAATGAAATCTTTTTCGAATCTTTACCTTCATTTCCTGATTTTTGGTGAATTTTTAAAGATTAATTTTTAGAATTTAATTTATTAAATGCTGATCACGTGACTTCTTTTTCTGGTACTTTAAATAAATTTATCGTCACGTGCATAAAAACTAAATAGACAAAAAATAATTTTTTTTTTCTTGCTAATGCGGCAGACGATTGGACATTATCCAAAAAAATATTAAAATACAGTAAAAGAAATGTTCTAGAAACTGTACTATATTAACTGTACTATATTCTTTAGTATTCTTTATATTAGATTTAATTTGAATATCTTCTTCTACATTATTTTGTCTATAAAAATATCCCTTACGATTTTTTTATAAATATATATATATTTTACATCAATTATATACATTGATCGTCGTATTTATTATATATATATTGGCATTAATTGCATACATTCACCGATGTTTTTACTTTGAATGTACTCCGTAGCGAAGTGCGGGTTTTCAGCTAGTTTACTATAAAATGCTTTTTAATTTACGTTAGTTATCTTTTATTAAAATTATTTTTATAATTTGAAAAATACAACTTAATTTCTAGACCTATAAGTAGATACACATGATTATAGTAAGAGAAGAAAAAAATCCAATATTTGTTACAACATACCTGCTTAACAGTTTAACATTTCAACTACAGGAAGGGAGCAAGAAAAAGTTTTCTATGGTAGTTTGACGTAATGAAGTTTTCGGGAGGCTGTTTATATCTCTTTCAATACCAATAGTCTCAGACCAAGATTCACCATCTAGCTTACGTTTCACGGTTTGATAACGTGCTGAATCTAATAATGTCACGTTTGCCTAAGTGATAGTGGACACGTCCCCGAAGATTTATGTGTTTCAGGGTTCAGGAAGCCGCAACCAGGATGTGGGAGGTGGGAAAAAACTGTCCCTGTCTTTGTTTGTCAGTGGAGAAAAGTGAAATCGAATCCGCACGGTTAGGATGCCCCTTGGTCAAGCTAATAGGACAGTGTTTAGCTAAAGCGTTTAAGGGGAAACTATTATGTTATGTCTAATAAAGAAAGGGATGCATTTTAAGAGTGTATTCCATCCCATCTTATCACTCTTTATTTTAAAAAGAATAAAGGAAGAACTTCGTGCCTTTTGAGGGTTTAAGTGGCTTTTTTGGAAAAATGAAAGGAAAGCGAAGAGTGTAAGTTGATTCTTAAAACTGGTGGATTGATTCTTTAAAGCGAAAATTTTAACATGTAAATAATACTTTTGTTTTTGCGATATTGATTCTTATAAACGGTTGATTCTTATAACCACTGATCACTATAAGCGGTGGTTACTGTATATATATATATATATATATATATATATATATATATATATATATATAAATCGTAAGGGATATTTTTATAGACAAAATAATTTAGAAGAAAATATTCATATTAAATCTACTAGGACATACTAAAGAATATAGTACAGTTAATATTGCACAGTTTGAGGAACATATCTTTTACTGTATTTTAATATTTTTTTGGATAATATCCAATCGTCTGCCGCATTAGCAAGAAAAAAATATTTTTTGTCTATTTAGTTATGTACGTGGCGATAAATTTATTTAAAGTAGCAGAAAAAGAAATCACGTGATCAGCATTTGATAAATTAAATTCTAAAAATTAATCTTTAAAAATTCGTACCTCCGCATTGGGGAAAAAAATCTTTAAAAATTCACCAAAAATCAGAAAATAGAAATAAAGATTCGAAAAAGATCACATTTTAAAGGAATTTTTATGATCTTTCTCGTGATATAAATTTTATAACCCTCAAATTATTATTTTAAATGCAAACTTAAAAGAAGTTACTAAAACAGCTTAAAAATTTAATTTAAAAAAATCTAAGAAGAATTTTTCAAAAATGTTTCTTAGTGCACCCCTACACTATAAGAGGAATCGCCATGCAAAATTTCAGCCCTTCAGGTCAAGCGGTTTGGTCTGTGCGTTGTATGTCAGTCAGTTACGGAACTGTTTTATATATATATATATATATATATATATTGATATTGGCATTAATTGCATACATTGACCGTATTTTATTTGAATGTACTCCGTAGTGAAGCACGGTATGTATATATATATATATATATATATATATATATATTGATATTGGCATTAATTGCATACATTGACCGTATTTTATTTGAATGTACTCCGTAGTGAAACACGGTATATATATATAATTCAGTGTTAACGTTGTGTCTGTATCCCTTTGCAGGTGACGATGTCTGACCGAGATGCAGCGGAGCGGGCGGTCAAAGATGCGAATCCAATCATTGATGGCAGGAAAGCGAACGTCAATCTTGCCTACCTAGGAGCCAAGCCAAGAATAAACGCTCAGAATGGTAAGAAACAGCGATTTTCTTTCCAGCTTACGTTGATGCTTCATTATTTCTCATTGCCTGTTTCTGAAAATTTTTTGGAACACTGTTTTAATTCCAAATCAGTGTAAAGAAGCAGGTATTGAGAAACTACACCAGTTGTAAGAATTTACATCTCCAGTAGTTTTGGACTTAGGTTTCGCTGTTGTTGTGGTCTCCTCGTCAAGACATAACCTAATAAATTTCCTCAATTTTCCTAATTAATTTCTTGGATTTCCTCTCCCTCCTCGCTGGAGGGAGAGGAAATACAAATTCGGAAATTCTCTAAATTGTTACTGGTGGAGAAATGAAGTTAATGTGTATTTGTTGCTTATAACAATTTTATTCAGTTTTTACCTTTTATAAAAATCATAGAACAGTATGATCTTTATAAAAGATCATAGAACTGTATTTTATGGTGTTCTGTTCTATGATTTTTGTAAAGACATTCATCAGAAAGTCATACAGCATCGTCTATCACGAATTGTAGAACAAAATTTAGAGTGCACAGGGATGGAAAAACGCCCAGAGCACGCCTTGATGGGCGGTCCTGAAATAAAGAATATACATCTGGGGCGCGATAGCCCAGTTGGCAAGAGCAGCGGGCCAGTGATCTGAACGTTCCTGGTTCGATGCTCGTCGTTGCAAATCTACCGCCGTGTTCAATAATGGTGGGCGGGGCACGTAAAATAGGGCGTGGCTACAATGTCCTCCAAGTTCTGAAATTTGCCTCTGGGGTCAAGTGTTCCGGTCTCGTCACTTGACTCGGTTCAAAATTACGGGACCGGTCATTTAGCCAAGCTTGACTCCGACCCTTGTGGTGCTAATTCAAAACAGGAGCCGCACCTTCATCGCCCATAGTCTTCGGGACTTGATCTGATATTACTGTCGGCCAAGGGGCAAAAGCAACAACAACAAGAATACAGTCGAACACCGTTATAACGAACTTCAAGGGACGAAAGGTTTTGTTCGCTATTTTCGAACCGTTAAGAAAAATGTTACAAAACGTATAACGAGTATAACGAAATAATGAGTTCACAAAATGTATAACTCATTAGTTGCTATGTGTATTCAATAATAATGTATTGAAAAAATTATAAATTCTATTAAAAATTGATCATTAATGATTCACTGTTTTGATACAGAAATAATCGGTAATCTTCTGCTGACGTGATTACGATTTCAAAAACATTTTATGGATTTCTTTGTCCAGTACATCAAATGACTCCAATACTCTTTCTTTCACTGTTTGTGTAGACAGAAACTTAATAATAACACTCATCGCTGCTGTAGCATCTTGGATGGTGGAGTTTTCGTCATTTATGTGCACCTATTCATCAGAATCAGATGCAGAATCTACGATTTCAGAATGATTCATTTTAATTTCTCCCTCAATATCTTCATCAGTCATATTTTCACATGTAATGACTTCATCATCACGTTTCAAACAATTGCATGTCACAATCTGTGAATGATGAAATTTTGTGCTTTTCTATCCACATCGCGATAGGTAAATCTTCATCATCTTTTTCTTCAACATTCTTTGCTTCTTCAACATTCGTTGTATCTTCAACATTCTTAAAAAGTTTAAAAAACAAAATTTTCAGTAGTCGTCGGAAAAAAAGGTTCGTTATAGCTGATTCTTAAGATTTCAGAGGTTCGCTATAAAAGGATAAATTAGCATTAAGTACAACAGGAAAACGGCGGGACCAAAATTTTCGCTCGTTATATCCGTCAGTTCATTATATACCGAATTCGCTATAACGGGGTTCGACTGTATGCATCTCCATCGGGCAGGTAACCTTAGACCTAAATTTCGCCCTTGTTAAGGGCTCCTGGGTTGTACATCAGTTGTACCGTAATATATATATATATATATATATATATATATATATATATATATATATATATATATGTGTGTGTGTGTGTGTGTGTGTGTGTGTGTGTGTGTGTGTGTCTGGAAGCTATGTTATTCTAGAAGATACTGGACAGTATCGAATACACATTCAAGTGACTAAAAAGAGCGAGGGATCGAGGTTGCCTTGTGGTACCGCGCTGGCTTTCGCTGCTAACGGTGCTCGGATCGAATCCCGGCTTGCGCCATTAAATACCTCCGTGTCTAGGCCTGATATAGGCTAGTTAAATCCGTAGACTGGAAAGTCCCTCTTTGAAGGTCAGTGAGAGTAGGAGAGGGTACGATCCCCCCCCCCCCCAATGTGTCGCCCCTGGGGTTGCTCGGTCAAAATTGAGGTGGCAATTAGCTAAGACGGACCCTTGTGGTGCTATTTGAAACCAAAGCTGCACACTGCAGTCCGAAGCCTATATGGACCTGGCCGGGAACTTCCAGCCAGTGGGCATAAGAAACAAGAAAAAAGAGCGAAGGGCAAGAAATAAGTTGAACCGGTGGAGAGAAAGAAGAGGGAAGAAGTTCATCTCTATATCTACAGTGCTGCAGGACTAGGATAAGTTTTCCCACCACTTCATTAATGGCCTCTCTGGTTGATTTGTCTCTTCCACAGTTTCGTCTGCAGTTTCTACAGATGACTTTGATTGGGAACTGCACTCTAGATAATCTCCAAATGGACCACTATCGCGCTCCAACTTGAATCGTACTTGCTTCGTTGAATCAAGCAAGCAATTTTGCCTCCAGCAGGGCGGAAAATCAGTGGGAAATCAAAATTCCTTTTTTTTTCCCTAACTAGGAAAACTGCATTTGATTGGAATTTAGGCTAAGCTTAGTAGCGAATAATGAAAATTTATTCACCATTTTTTTTTTCAATTGAAGCATTCCAAACATTCAAAAATTAACTGGTTAAAACTTACAAACAAAAATCTATTGTACTGTAAGAGGTGGTGAACAATTGAGATTCATTTTCAAGATTGGACATCCCTCGTCAAATCGTGACTACCATCTCACATAACCGAGCTAACCGCGACCTCTTTTCTATTAACCAACTTGAGACCCCACCGCATTTACATAAAAATGCAATTTCAATGCGCTAAAGAATTTACGCTAAAAACAGATTTTTCAAGAAAATAATTTTAACTTAATATTAATCTAACATGCCTGAACTAATACCGCATTTTTCGGACCATATTACTCACTGTACGATAGGACGCACCTCAAATTTATGGGTGGAATTTTAGAAAAGAATTTTTTTTCGCATTTTGTTAGGTGTATAAAGATATTTTCAATTTGTTACTTAATAAAGATAAAAAATATATATAATAATTATAATAAATAAATAAATACAGAAGGTCGTTCGCACTTTATGGAAACGATTATTATAGTTAAGTTTTATGTATAAATGCCGTATTTTTGCGGCGATTTGCTTCTACCTGATAGCCACGACAATAGCTGTAGGTTCTTGACAATAGTTGTAGCTCGAATTTTCCATGAAAGTAAACTTTTTCTTACCACTGTCATGTCGATTTTCCCCCATTCCTCTTGGACCGTTTTCCAAAGTCCGTTCATTGTTCTTGGATGCCGTTTTCCTAAGGCTCGTTTTATTAAACCGAAAGTGGTAAAGTCCATTGGAGAAGCGTCACGTGATTTTACAGGTATTTCATTAAATGGGATACACTTTATTCCTGTTTCTGTATCTTTCTTCGCTAACTAAGCGGCAGTTGATTTAGACGTGTGACTAGCGGCTTTGTCCATATGAAGCTCAAATTTATCAATGTCCTTTCCATATGAGGCTGTAATTTCTTCTTCAAAAATTGGTTCTAAAATATTCTGCCGATAGTACAGCGAATTAATTTTGGCCTTGACTTGAGAGTTTTTTTATTTTTAATTTAGCATTGTAACGAAATCCTGGAACTATCATGAATCCCTTTGGGAACTTTTCCGTACACCGACGAAGCCATTTCGTACGATCATTCCCGTCAGTTGAGCAATAGAAAATTGATCTTCTTTTATTACAGTCATTTAAATACACCCATGCCTCATCGAGTGTTACCACAAATTTCCATTTTTCGGCAGCTAGGTGTTTTTCATATAATTTTCTACTGTTTGTTTTTCTTTCAGCAATATGCTTTGGCAAAAACAGATGAACTTTAGGAATTTCAACAGAGCAGATGAACTTATGAAATATGGAATTTCCATTCCATATTTTTTTTATGATTTAAAAACCATATTTTTCAAAATAAAAAAATTCATCGTAGGTTTAATGATAACGGGCGTTAGATGATAGATGCAACAAAATAGTAAAGAATTCAGAAAACGTCTGAAGGTCACCAAGTTGCATTTGAATATTTCTTCTGTGCTTCCTGCAAAATAACCCTTAGCTATTTAAGGAAATAACTAACACCACTATCATCCTAGGTTTCTTCTGCACAGGTGCTTCGTGTTACGCTATACATGTATGGTGACCTTACGGTCGTAGCTCTGTTATATTATGTGTCAATAAATTTGAATTACTTCTCAGTTCTGCAGTGTATAAAATTTAAATACAGTGATTTCCGCTTATACGAATCACGTTTGTTATTACTGTTTTTGATTCTTATAAGCGGTTGATTCTTATAGCCGAAATTTAGGTTTTTGGACAGGCACACACACCTATATATACATATATTAGATAATTTACTATAAAATACTCTTTAATTTACGTTAATTATCTTTTATTAAAATTATTTTTCATAATTTTAAAAATACAACTTAATTTTTAGATCTATAAGTAGATACACATGATTATAGTAAGAGAAGAAAAAATCCAATATTTGTTACAACATACCTGCTTAACAGTTTTAACATTTCAACTACAGGAAGGGAGCAAGAAAAAGTTTTCTATGGTAGTTTGACGTAATGAAGTTTTCAGGAGGCTGTTTATACCTCTTTCAATACTAATAGTCTCAGACGAAGATTCACCTTCTAGCTTACGTTTCACGGTTTGATAACGTGCTGAATCTTCTAATGCCACGTTTGACTAAGTGATAGTGGACACTTCGCCGAAGATTTATGTGTTTCGGGGTCCAGGAAGCCGCAACCAGGATGTGGGAGGAGGGAAAAAGAGTTCCTATTTTTGTTTGTCAGTGGCGAAAAGTGAAATCGGACCCGGACGGGTAAAGATGCCCCCGGGTTAAGCTAATAGGACAGTGTTGTGCTAAAGCGTTTAAAGGGAAACTATTATGTTATATCTAACAAAAAAAGGATGAATTTTACGACTATATTCCATCCCATCTTATCAATCTTTCTTTTTTACAAAAAAAGAAAGAACTTCGTGCCTTTTGAGGGTTTAAGTGGCTATTTTGGAAAAATGAAAGGAAAGCGAAGAGTGTAAACTGATTCTTAAAACCGGTGGATTGATTCTTTAAAGCGAAAATTTTAACATGGAAATATTACATTTGTTTTTGTTTTCCCGATATTGATTCTTATAAACGGTTGATTCTTATAACCACTGATCACTATAAGCGGTGGTTACTGTATTTTCTTTGAATTATCGATCACATCGAATGATTACTTTTTACAGAATTAAAAGTGTTGTGTCATGCTCTTAGAAATGCTATGTAATAAATTTTTCGATCGGCTGAGTCAAACTGGTTGATATGTTTCATCCTCAAAAACGAACGAAAACTTTTGGATTGAAAATTAAAATTAAAAACAAAATTCAATATCGAAATTGAAGCGACTGGAGAATTCGATTTAATCCTACAAAACAAGTCTGCACAAATCGAGATGTGATGAGGACCATATTACTTTATGGAAAGCTGCTACGGGCCGCAAGAAAATACAGTAGAGTCCTGATAATCTGAACTTCGGTAATCCGAAAGTCCGCTTAATCCGTAACCAAAAGTCAAAAAGAACTAAGGTTACATTAAAACCACAGTAATACTAAGTAATATAAAGTATATTTCTGAAAATTACAAGAAAATTCAAAGTTAGACAAGTAATGAACTAATTATTACTGAACTACATTGGTTTGAATAAAATATGTTACATTTTGTTGTCGAAGAGAAGAATACCTCTCCGTTGAAGCCAAATTACGCCAGTGTGTGTGTCCGCTGTGGTTGTGGCGGAGTATTGCTCTACGTAGCGTAGCGCTACAACAAATACAGTCGCCTCGTCTGAGTGGGATACCCTTTGCTCCCTGTCACCGTCTACTTCACCTTCACTCTTGTCTGAGACGTTGACAGGTTCTTTCAAAACCATTTCAACAATTTGTTGATCGTCTAAAATCTTACACTGTACTGTACTGTACTAGGCAGCGTTCCGCTCTCTTATCACCCATTTCGTCCTGAGATTTGGCAATGTTTAGACACACCTTATAAAATAAACCGTGTAATCACACGTAATATGTAATATCTATGTAATAACATGTTATTATGTAATTTAAGTTTATTTTAAGAAGGATTTCGCTTAATCCGAAAAATTCGATAATCCGAAAAGGGTCTGGTCCCAATCGTTTCGGATTATCGGGACTCTACTGTAGTATAGAGGCGAAAGTGAAAAATATTTTATCCACCAAAAAATAAATTGCTGATTATCTTAAAAATTAAATAAATATTAAAATTCATTGCTTATATCTTTGAAGTTCGGTATAAAAGGCTTAAGTTAAAAACAGTGATTTATAGATATTTGTTAGTATTGATAAATTAAAAAAAAATCTTTTGACTGGTATAAAAGGCTTAGGTCTACCAATTTTGTATACAAAATTACATTTCTTTGTACAAAAGACTCAAGTTGAAATTATAGTTCTACGATTGGTTTAAAACTCGCAAGTCGAGTTATGCCTTTTTGATTACTTGGTGTAAATTTTACATAAATTTTTCGACTTGAGTCTTTTGTACAAAGAAATGTAATATTGTATTCAAAATTGATAGACCTAAGCCTTTTATACCAGCCTAAAGATTTTTTTTTTTTTTTATCAATACTAACAAATATCTAAAAATCACTGTTTCTGACTTAAGCCCTTCATACCGGGCTTCAAAGATATATTCCTCTAAATCTAAAGAAACACATTTTTTAGAGTTAAAATATTATGCCTCTTCACCAAAGGCTTCGCGGGCCACAGAAGTGCTGGCTGTTACACAGGCCTACTCAGTGACGTAGCGAGCATATTTGGCGCCCGGGGCACGATACCTTTTTGGCGCCGCCCCCCCCCCCCCCCCGAAAAACATATAGTAATATTATATATAGAATTAGTGAAAAGGACCATTTGGCGCCTCTTTACGAGTAGCGCCCGGGGCATGATAGACCCCTTGCCCCCTCTCGCTACGCCGCTGGGCGTACTTTAAAATGTTTGTGAAAATTTAACTCCCTCAAACTCAACTGCACTCACTGATAAACTAATCCTAAGCGTAACTGTTTTCAGACGCTCCTAGCTAGTTAATTATAACTGTTTGAATGACTGTATACCTTACTAATACTGGTGGAACTTTTCGGCGCAGTAGCCAATAGTATACATTTATAACCTAAGCAGCTTCCTGTTTGCGTATTGTCTGCTCCTACCATGCCATGGCTGGGAGCCAACGGCTACATAGCCAGTAGGAAAGAGCTCTTATAAAGAAAAAAAGTATATAGAACGAGAATAAAAAAGACCTGTGTGCTTTTACATCAGCCAACAATCGCTGACGCAGCTACCATACTCGATTGTGATCGCCGCGTGAGACTTCATTCTTTGTCTAAATTTAAACGCAACACCTTTTTTCCCCCCGTGCTTGTTGGTTCGCTCATTTAAAAATTCTGTTGTTGTTACTGCTCAGCCAGTGATTCTTCTTCTTGAATAGCTATGCAACATTTCTTTTGTTTTTTTTCTTTTTTACGTCTCTACTAAGTTCATCAGCACGTGCAGAAATTGAACTGAGTGAAATTTCTTGTTCTTCTTTTTTACAGTGTTTTTCATTCTCGTTGAATAATAATCCGAGGCTATAATAGTTTTAAAAAACGGCGCCCCTACAAAATTTTGGAAAGACTCTTAAGTAATGAATGTATCTCTATTAGAAAAAGTGTGCTTAGTAGAATAATGGAAATTTTCGGAAAAATATGTATTTGCTTTATAAAAAACATAAAAATTTTAAAAAATGACAGAACTTTAAAAAAGTAGTAAAGTTTCAGGTAGAGTTATTATATTTCAATGTTAGGAAATTGCATATAAAATATTGTTAGAAAACATGCAATAAAAATTTAATTCTCATAATCTCATAGTATGCATGTATTCATTTATTTATATATTCTCATAATATGTATTTATTTTTTTAAACAAAAATTTTTTAAATTACAGAACTTTTAAAAGTAGAAAACGTAAATAAATTTGAATATAATTTGATATGTCATAAAAATAATTTCTAAACTAGGTGGCCCGTCGATTAAAATACGATAAATTTTATAGCGAGGTTGGTGGTTTGTAGCAGGATGAAAGAAGAACCGGTTCATTTGTAGCAATTGTTTATTTGTCAAATAACAATGGTGCGTAAGGATAATACAAAACCAATTACAAAACGCCTTTGGCCACAATATTGGAGGTTAAACATAAGACAAAACAGGGGAACATGAGATATGTATGCGTCTAGACACCTTTGTAAACAATATTAAAAGTTAAATATGACTCAAACTCGTGGAAATTGTGATATTTTCATTACAAAACCTCTTTGTGCACAATATTTCACTCTTCCGTTTCGACGCATCCAGAGAAAGAACTTTAGGGCCAAAAGTCAATTTCTCACTTCAATTTTTAAACAAACGATACAATATGTCATTCTGAATTCACAATTCGTCAGAAGCGGAGAACTTAATCTTTAAAATGGTACCTCATTTATCGATTTTGGTTTAGGTATGAAGGGAGAGAAAGGGATCGTCACAAAAAACCACCTTCTATAAATAATATATATTGTTTTTCCATTCAAAAAGAATAATGTACACCTACGCAGATGTTGCCAAAAAAGAAACTCATTAAGGAAATCACAGAATGATAATAAAATCAAACGATTTTTAAATTTAAAAGTTCAGTGTGATTGATAATGATAAAATGAAAAAAGCTAGCGCGCGCCATCTAGGGGAAGAAAAATTGTTTATAATGTTTATACTTCGGTTTTTAAACAAACGATAAGATGTGTAATTCTAAAATAAAAATTCGCATGAAGCGAAGATCTCAATCTTTAAAATGGTACCTCATTTATCGATTTTGGTTAAGTATGAAGGGAGAAAAATGGAGAAAACAAACAAAAAAAACCTTGTAGAAATAATACATATAGATCATTCTGATCCTTTATGGCAGCAAATTGTTTGATTGCATCTCTATATTTTTTTTGTTTTTTGTACTGTCTTTTCTATAGAAATCATTGCTAGATCATTTAATCGCTCTTGAGTTGTTGTTGTTCCTAGATAATTCTTAAATATTTTCAGTTTAGTAAAACTGCGCTACAGTTACAGGTGAGTTAAAAGAATTCTGAGAGCTACAAATAGCGTTTGGAAATAGGTATTCAAAATTTAATTCTCATAATCTCAAATTCTGTAGTTTATTAAAAACAATGTCTAAATATTCGCTTATATTTGAATATTTTTATGAATTTCTTCATTTATTAGATTAAAGTGTTAATATTTTTTCGTTATTCGTTAAAGTTTTCGCATTTTTACTGTCTTATTTTGGTGCCAGAGGCTGTCGCCCCGTCGCCTCATGTATGAGAACGCCTCTGTCCTTGCATATGCATTTTTTTTAAATATTAAAATCAATCAGTAGCGTATTGTAATCAGGGCTTCCAGAGAGAAAAATGGCATCTCGAAAAATCCCAAATTCTAAATTTTAAAAAACCAGCATTTTTTTAAAAATATTTTTTTACTAGTAGGTAACCCGTCATTTTGACATCATAATACTAATAATGACGTCATAATGGAAAAAGTATATGAAAGTTAAAAAATATCCCGAATTATTTAACAATATTGCATTTAATCCCCACCTTGTAAAAGCAAACATTTTCATTATTTTTTTTTATTTAGTTTTTCATGCGATTGGAGTAGTAGACTGCCATCCAGTTTTTTGCAGCTATGAATGCTTGAGCTACTTGATTCATTCACATTCAAGTTTGTTTACTTTCAGAATTCATCGCAAAAGTAAACAGATTTTTAAAAACTGTTAAATATACAGCTAAAAGCATCCAATTTTTTTTACCTTCTGAATGTTTTATAGAAAATTAGGCTGAACAAACGTGATTTGATGGAGAAGATATTAGTTTTTAGGTAAGAAAAAATTCTGATCGAGATCTGAAATTGAAATTAAGCCTAACCGGCTGTTTGTTTACTGAGGGCTTCAATTGAAAGATGAGTACAGCCGGGAAGTGTTATACAGAGACAACGGCTATTATATATATAATTATTATTAAAAATGATTTTTAAAAAGTACAGTAAAACCTCGTTTATGCAGACTAACTGGGACCATACGCAATCCGGATAATCCGGGTAATATGGGTAATAAGCAAAACAAAATCCTTAAGGCTGCTATGTACTAAGAAAAAAATCGTATTTCTCTTTTCCTCTTTTTGCAGACTCTTGTAGTGGGAGGAGTCCAGTTGACAGTTCGAGAATTCCACCCCCCTTAGGATTGACATTTTGAGGGATTGTAATGGCTCTCTCTCTATAGGGGGTTAAGCGCTGCCCCCAAATTTTTTATTTACAATATATTTTTGTCAACTATTTACAGGTACATAAATGCTGATAATCAAATAACATTCGTATTGTCAGATAGCCTGAACTTTTCTGCAAAGCGCTACAGGATTCATTTTATAAATTTCGTCCACCGAAGGAATTTATGAGCGTTTAAAACACACTATACCAGATTTTTCCCCGAATAATTTAAATTTTAAAATAATTGCGTTTAAAAAAAACGAAAAATGTACACAAATATAAAATTTCTTTCTCTATGACGGAGTACATTTTTTTAAAAAAATCTTTGAATCCAAGTCGGCAATCCGTGGACAAATTTTCTCCGTATGTTAACATTGAGGTGAACGAATCCAATGGCGTTAGTACATAGCAGCCTTAACTAAGCAGACTTACCATTTATTACGATAAAAACTATGTTTTGTAACCAAATTACATGGTATTGTTTACAAGACATTATAAAATATAAAAATAACTTTTCACATCATTTCCTAACAAAGAATTGGTTAAGTCTAGCAAAGCTTGCTTAAACTCAATGCAAAAGCTTTTTATTACCATGATTTACTGTACAATCTATGCAGGAAATGTACATTAAATCAAACTAAAAAGCGAATAGTTAGCGTACTTGTAGTCACGTTCTTGCTACCATACGTAGTTTAAAATTATTATCTAATGTGAACATTAAATAAAAATAATGTCTACAAATCTGATCCGAATCAACGAGAGCCGGATAAGAGAGGTTGTACTGTACGAATTAGATAATGCGCACCCCATTTTCTAAGGTTACTTGAAGTTAAGGTATCTGACCACGTTCAAAAACTTTACTTTCGAAAATTATTTTTTTTTTCGGAGGAATACAGCACCAAGAATAGAAAAATGATGAAAAAAATAGTCCAAAATTGTGCAACTTTTTACAAAATTGAAGATTTTTAGTCGAAATGTAACTAATTTTTACATAAATGCCACTAGCTCTGAAAAACAAAATAATTTTGCATAAAACATTAATTTCTCTTTGTCATATGTACTTTAGGGCCCTCCTTAGTGTAACGAACTAAAAACCAGGGCCGCCCAGAGACTTTACGGGGCCTGGGTGAAACTTTTGTTGTAGGCCCCAAGAAATCTGATTAATCGAATAATTTTTAAAAATTTTTTTTTTGGGGTGGGACCTTTTTTTTAGGAGATTATTTTGAATTTTGAAGTACGGTACAAGTTTCATAATTTTTTTTCGGAGGAAATCTAATAAATAATTTTTTAAAAATTTTTTGGGGCCCCTCCGGCCATTGGGGGCCTGGGGCAAAGTGCCCCAGTTGCCCCCCCCCCCCCTCTCTGGGCGGCCCTGCTAAAAACTAATCGATATCTCTGAAAAAATACAGGGCATTATATGCTATTACATGCAAAATTTCAGTCATTTCTCATGAGGTTTTTTATGAATAGCTAAAAATCAACAAATAACATACCTAGAGCCTAATCTGTACTTCATTGCATTCTTAGTACTATAATAAACATACCTAAAATTTTTCGTAGATATATAATGACTAGCTGAATACCCGTGCTTCGCTACGAAGTACATTCAAATTAAATACAACGGTCAATGTATGCAATTAATGCCATAAAAAATCAAAAAATATATTTATAAAAAAAATCGTAACGGATATTTTAAAGACAAAATAATGAGAAGAAAATATTCAAATTAAATACAACGGTCAATGTATGCGACTAATTTGTATGTTTAATATCTATAAAACATATTAATTTGAATTAAATTCTTACAAAACTTCCATCTCAATTTATCTAGTGGTTAAATTTTATCTTTTACCATATTTTAATATTTTTTGTCAATTTATTTCATTGCTATGCATATGACGATAAATTAATTTAAAGTATCACAAAAAGGAAAAGAAACCACGTGATCAGCATTTAATAAATTAAATTCTAAAAATTAATCTTTAAAAATTCACCAAAAATCAGAAAATAGAGGTAAAGATTCGAAAATGATATCATTTCAAAGGAATTTTTATGATCTTTCTAGTGATATCAATTTTATAACCGTCAGATTGTTATTTTAAATGCAAACTTTAAAGAATGTTTCAAAAACAGCTTAAAAATTTAATTTAAAAATCTAAGAAGAATTTTTCAAAAATCTTTCTTAGTGCACCCCTACACTATATGAAGAATCGCCATACAAAATTTCGGCCCTTTAGGTCCAGCAGTTTGGCCTGTACGTTATCTGTCAGTCAGTTAGTCAGTCAGTTACGGAACTGTTATATATATATAGATTATATATTTTGATTTATCACAATAGTGGTATTCATCTTTGATGAAAAGTAAGTTCTTCAGAATACACAATTAAAGTTTTCACTTGTATTGAAAACCTACAGAGGCGCTCATTTGCGAAAAGATCAACTTAGAAAGTGATAAAGCCGCAGTTTGACCACCTCAGGTATCTAGTGACCAAGCCAAACGTTGTTGTTGTTTCTTATGCCCCTGGCTAGGTCCATGTAGGCTACGGGCTGAAGTGTGTGGCTCCGGTTTGGATAGCACCACAAGGGTCGGAGTCCGTTTTAGCTAGTTGCCACCCCACTTTTGACCGAGCATTCCCAGGGGCGACATCTGGGGGATCGTACCCTCTCCAACCCTCGCTGACCTCCAGGCCATCTATCTAATGGCCCATGACAAAAATGCGTCGCCGGGAAATCCAAACATCCAAGTAACACAAGACTGTTGGGAAATAATTTCTGGGCAGCCGTTTAGCATAGTTGGTAAACGGTTGGATTTGGCCGTTGGGGGTTATGTTGAAACAACGGTTGGCATTGCAGCTCACCCACGGTTGGCTATTTGTTGGCCCAATCGTTGGGAGAGCAGTTCAACTCTCATTTGCAGTTGGAACAACAACATTTCATAATTGCTGGCCCAGCCTAAACATTTTGCAGTTGGTCCCTATTTGTTTCTGGAAGTTCTGCCAACGGTAACCCTTATCCAACAATGTAACGAAATTTTGCTTCAGGGCCAACGATGAGTGTTACTTTGGAAATACTGAGGAAACAACTGAAAGACGAGATAATGAAATACAGCGACCAAAAATGGCAAAGGGGCGAATCGAAGACGAACTGGGTGGAGTCTCCGCATTCTATACCAACCTACGTTTAACGCGGATTCAAAATTTCTCCAAAAGGATCCAAATTTTCTCCAAATCAGCGAAAGATTTGGGGATTTTAGAAAGAAATAAGCTGACAGACAGGACTTCATTTTCACATATGAAGACTGTAGTGAATCAGGCAGCGAGATGCCAAGAACCAGAATGTGATTTCGTAATTTCTAGAAGATGAATCAATCTCTCACACACATGCATACATGTCAGATCAAAATATCTACCAAATGAATGTGTGCGGGTGTGTTGTCAGACAGCATTACGATTACCTCCTAGAGCAATGGCTCCAACTTAGTTTGTCGACAGATCCTGGGAACAGTGTTAGAACTCGACCCCATTCAATAGATAGCGGCCAAGTCTAAAGCCTGATTTCTCTTGAATCACAAATCGACCGTTAGTGACGGTAGATGGCGCTTTTATCCACCTAACCGAAGCCTTAAATATCTCTTTCTTTGAAAATACGCTCTTCTTAAATTAATTATTCGGGTTATAATTAATTTATCCTGAAAATTCAAGTTTCAGCACATTTTTATAAATAAATTTCACTTATACTGCTCTGTGAATTATTTTCCATGCGGAACTGTTAAATACTTATTTTTAAGTCACAACTAATATAAAATACTGTAATAACATTTGGTGGATTTCAGGGGGGTGTACTATATAATGCCTAAAATAAGTATTTATGCAAAATAAATAGATTTATAAAACTTCATTCCAGTAAAAAAAATGTAATTAAAATACATTATAAAGGGATATATATATACAGTGGAACCTCGCTTAACGAGCACCTCGCATAACGAGCAAAATAAATCGTAAAAAAAATGGCTCGCTTAACGAGCAACATTTCGCATAACGAGTGGAATGGAAGGATCTTCACGTCACCAGGATCATCGACGGCCGAAAAATAAGTATTTAAGGGTAGTCATGGATGGTTCGAGAAGCAAATATCATGGGACTGGAGGATAACAATGATAATGAGGAGCTTGTGGAAGAGCACAACCAAGAGCTGACCATCGAACAGCTAATAGAATTGCAGTCTCTTTCACAGCAAGCAGTTGTAGAGTAGAATTTGTCAGTGGAGAAGGACGAAGAAACAGCAAAGAAACAATCTTCTGGCGCAATAAAAGAAATGATGAAAGCATGGGAATCTGTTGCATCGTAAGTTACAAAGCATCACCCTGACAAGACGGTGGCTATGTGAGCTATAAATTTATTCAATGACAATGCGGTGACACATTTTCAGCAAATTTTGAAGCGCCGAGAAAAACAAATGTCGCTAGATAGCTTTCTAGTAAAAAATTAGATATGTGTCATAAATTCGTAAATAATAAACTACATATGGATGATTTTGCTCCTTAAGAATTTATGTATAAGTAATTTTCTTTAAATAATAAACGTTACGTCTAAAAAATTTTGAGTATTTTTTGGCATGGAACGCATTATCGTATTTTACATTAATTTATATGGGAAAAATTGTTTCGCTTAACGAGTGTTTCGCATTACGAGTAAGACTCTAGAACGAATTATGCTCGTTATGCGAGGTTCCACTGTATATATATATATATATATATATATGTGTGTGTGTGTGTGTGTGTTTAAATTTATTCCGCATTCTCTAATACTAGCTTGAATTTTTCCTCTCGGTGAACGCTATGATACTGCAAAATTTTCATATTTGTAAGGCAGAAAATTTTTCAAATTCTAGAAACTGTCAATATTCATAATCCGAAGCTTTTCGATCGGCAGTGCCTCGTCTGTATATTGACCCCATCGGAACGTTTATATTTCTCTGAACGAATCCTACCTCTTGTGTCGTATAGACTAGGTATTGTGAGAAACGAAAAAAAGAAGAAAAAAACTGGCTGCTCGTTGTTGAGGAGTACTGGCAACTCGCCGTGCTCCGGTCGTATAACAGGAAGATGTTGGAAACGCTGAATGAAAAGAGACGCCTGTCCGTTCTAGCGCAGTGATTTGGGACGCGAACACTTCGGTGACAGCTTACTGTCGCGCGATCCAAATGAGCTATTTAGAGCCAAAGACGCAGGAATTGGTTAGGGTTTTTTTTTTTTTTTTACGCATTCGTCCGTATGTGAAAAGTGTGAATGACTGATTATCTATAGAGGTTTCGTTTCATTTTGCGTTTTATCATTCCTACGTTTAGCGAGAAACGAAGGAATTTTGCCGTTCAAAACGAGGGGAGTTTGTTTTCATAGATTTTGCGAAGACCAAACAACATTACGATGAAAAACCAAACTTTAAAGTTCTGCTTTTGGAGTTTTACTTCCTTGTGTTACTGAGCACTGATGTCCCTTCGTGGGGAGAGGGGGGGCTTTAGGGGTGGAAGAAGAGTACGAGCCCCCCCCCCCCCCCGAGGCCGCGCCTGAAATTGCTTGATATAAATTGTAGAGTTCCGGGTGTGGCGTCACGACAAGGCTGATAAACTCTCTGAGGCATTTTGAAGAAATTTCACAACTATTGATCCATACCAAAAAAAGACAGAGTTCTAATTAAAAGCGAAAGCCAAATTTTTAAAACAAAAACTTAACAAGTAGATTTATTTACAAAAAGAATTAAACATTAAACACTTCCGACATAATCACTTAATTTACGTGCAGATTCACAAATGCACGCTCCAGGGCCCATTCTCGGCCCAACAACACAGGAGCCTAGCAAAAACACGTCTATCCCGCTCGGATGTTATACACCGTCTCTCTCCAATGTCTGGATTTTCAAAAGGGGTGGGGGGGCCGGCAGATTATCGGCTGACAGCTCTTCTTAGACGCCGAACTTTATTACATTGCCGAAACGTTAAGATGACAGCTTTAGTGGCTGCATCTGTGAGGACAACGGTTTGTAATCCCCCCACGTGTTCCGAACTGGTGGAACCGAACAACACATTCCTCGAAAAACACGAAGCTGTGTTTCAAGCGCTTGTGGGGTCTCGGGAAAAAATAAGACCATATTAACAGTACGCTACACGGGCAAAATGTCGGCCTCCGATTTTTGTGGAGCCTAATAGCCATGACTTAAACAGGAGCTGTTGTTGAGAAAGTTGCAGTTAGGTAGCGCTACTGTGCTTAAATGATTAATGATGACTTTTGGCGGCTCTGCTTGACTGAGATAACCTCGTAAGGACCACAGTTGGTCCACGAGAGCCTCGGGAGTGGTCTGGCACCACATATAAAAAAGTTGCCAAATAGATGGGGATTTTGAAGGCAATGTTCATTCAATTATTTCCGATGACTATCATGTGATGAATTGAAATTTCTTAAAAGTTTAACATAATTATTTTATTATTAGAATATCATACCTTAGAATGCGAGTACGTTTATCCTGTACCCCTTTTGCCTGAGGGATATTATATACCCCCATACCCTCCGGAAGTCCCCCCCCCTCAAGTCGCTGGAGGGTGGTGGTGGTCGGCACGTGGTTCAATTTCTGGCTTAGTGGTCCGCAGAGTACGGATTGAGAACCACTGGTTTAGATTATGATTCGAACTAGAGAGAAGATTTTGATACGGGACGATAGGTCTTATTTCGAACGGGCTTGATGCTCGTATCCTTGATTGGGTTTTTAACCCTTAAGTTCGCCATTTATTTTGTGTGTTCTTAAAACTGTTTGTCATGTTCAGCCGTGCATCTGATTATTTGATTATTCTTTGAGTTTACCACTGAACCACTTTCGATTTTGGCAACACTGCGTCTCTTCGTCCTGCAGCCTTCAAGGACATGGTTAAAATTTATCCGATCTGAGGGCATGAGTAACAACAACAATTGAATATAAGTAAGCGGTCACTCGAGACGTCCATATAAATTCTAGTGTTCGAATTTTACCATGAATGATACGATACAACTTCTCTCATGAGTTCGGCGCAAAAGCGCCAGTTTCACGATGTCTTCTGTAAATATTAAAAGCAACAAACATATAAAAAGGATTTTGGGTTTGGCAAGGTAATCATTCATGGTACCTTTTGTATTTTGGGACGGTTCGCAGACGGTTTGCCACTTTCGTTGCTAAAGCTAGAATTCGCCATCTTGTCACGGAGTCCTACTTGCCCCGATTCCACCTTGCAGCCTCTGATATTTGTCCAGTGTGCTCAAAATATCGGGAGACCCTGGAGCATATTCTGCTTTTCTGTACCGGAAAGAATTGTTCAGTGTCTCTAAAGCTATTTTTACTATTTTTTCGGATCCTTTTTATATGTTTGTTGCTTTTAATGTTTACAGAAGACATCGTGAAATTGGCGCTTTTGCGCCGAACTCATGAGAGAAGTTATATTGTATCATTCATGGTAAAATTCGAACTCTAGAATTTATATGGACATCTTGAGTGACCGCTTACTTATACGACTATTCTTGCGACCGACAGGAAAAGACGTTTAAATAAGAGGTTTTTATAGGTGAGAGGTCATATATTTTAAGCAAAAAATAATATCTGTAAGTGGTACAGTGAGTGAATAGCATACCGAGTATAAATGACTTCGGTATGGATTGATAAATATACAAATTGGAACTATTTGGTTCTTCAGATTTTTTAACGAAGTCCATTTTAAGAGAAACTGAGAATTGTTCGTTCCCCAGATCTAAACAGCAAATCTCCTAAGCGTGCGGTACTACGTGAAGTAAAAACAACCATTTATCCTATACACTCTGTCGAGTTGCTTTGGCTTCTCTTTCATTACGCATGAGACCTCTCCAAGTGCATTCCCCTGCATGGCGATACTGACCAATGAAACACCAGGCGTGTCGACGTTTATACCAAAAAGGGGTAGGGTACATGGCAAGAAAGAGCGGAGCTTCATTCTGAAATGAGGCCTTCGCTGGGTTAAAAAAATTCATTACCGAAAAAAAAAAAAATCATGGAAAGAATTTATTCAACAGCAAAATTTCTATTAGGTGTCCGTATGGGAAATTTTTGCGACCCTTTCAAATTGTGACATTATAAATTTAATAACGTTATTTACCTGTACACTCGCTTGAGAACATCAAAGGTCGTGCCGTTCCACCCACGTTGTATAGTAGTTAGTAATGCGTGGGCCTGGTTCCAATCCCGGCTTAGGCATGGCTCATAACGTACCCCTCATAGGGAGTAACTTTGTTTACCCAGTAGGTGTTTCCCTAATCAAGTAAATCAAGCGTGTTTCGGGCTGCATGTGTACGAACGTCTTCAGAAAAAAGACTGCCGAATTATATATATATGTGATAATAACGGCCCACCATTATATAAAGCGTATTTAAAATTACCCTGTTAATAAAGCACGACCCCTTTTTCCAAAATTGGAACCTAAAAGTAAAATAAGATAAATTATATTATCCCTGCAGATCATTATACAGGCATGTGGAGTAGCTGAACTCAATAACATCCCCAGATATGAGTGTTAGAAGTTATGAGATTCCGAATGTCAGTATAGTGTCAAAAATCTTGAAGAGCCCTCGAATCACTCTGAATTTATAGGTTCTGTAACGTCAAAAACCACACTTTGCAAGAATTTTATGGCCACTTATCCTACACTCAGGTCAAGAGGTCGCGGTTCTAGCAAGCGCGGGATCTAGCAGTAAAATCCCCGATAAACTTAAGTGGACACGTGAACTCCACGAATCTAAAGTCGCCCAATTAAAATATTAAGAAGTTTTAGGCCCTTTGGCGTCAATATCGCAAAGCACTTATTTACGATGTGCGTGAAAAGAAGATTTCTTCTCTTGGTGTTTAACTCTCGTTGATGTCGGACCTGCGGTCCGCTTCTGTCTTGTAATGTAAGACGCGCCCTGTAAGGCCAAGTCATGTGGCCACTGCAGCTAATGCCTTCAAATAAATAAAGCAAGTCTTCGAAGTGGTGTATCTCATCAATGGCTCCAAGAGTGCGTGTCTCGCCTAAGGTTCGTAAGTGATTCCCTGGATCTACAATTCGCCCGACTGCATCACTCCCTCGTGCCGGCTACGCCTCCGATAAGTGCTATGCCTCTCCTCCGCGGCGTGAGGTACGGGCATCACACACACACACACACACACACACACACATATATATATATATATATATATATATGTGTGTGTGTGTGTGTTTCATCACTAAACCTTTTTTGGGTTTAGTGATGAAATTGGAAGGGGGAAAACCAAAAATGTTCCTACACCGGTCTAGAAAAATCTATAATTCCTAGACCGGTAATTAGACACCTGGGGGAGTTTATGTGCGGTTGTAGTTTTGCTTCCACTAGAAATGGAGTAAATGGGAAAGACGAGAAAAACTTTGTAAATTTATTTCAAATATATATAATGTGCTTAATTAATGTTAAATAAAGAAAAAGATTATGCATTATTGTTGTTATTGTTTCTAATGCGTCAGGCACTTATCTTTCGACATTCGCCTACTCCGCAAGGCAAAATTATCGGTTGCTTATAGTGGGCATACGATACAGGTAACCCAACACCATTTCCCTTGTGCCACCACAATTTTGACCGAGCATCCCCAGGGGCGACATCTTGTGGGCTCATACCTTCCTTTCCCCTTTCCTTCCTAGACCCCTACCACCACACGGAGGGACTTGTCTGTCTACAGATTTAATGTAGGCGGCGTAGACCCGAAGGCATTCAGAGGCACTTCTCGGAATTAGAACAGAGCACCCTCAGTACCGACAGCCTGCGTGCTAACCACTAGGTGGGGTGCAATATTGTTAGTCATTGTTGTCAGTTATCGTTAGTCATTGTTAGTCAATATTGTTAGCCCATCAGTTAAGATATTTTCTCACGGTCGAAAAGGGAAATCTTATTGGTCATTAGGTAGTAAAAACTTGTACTACGCCGTTTGTCGTTTAACGAACGGTAAATTCTCTAAATAAAGATGGTATCTCTGACTGAGGTTTGCAAAATGTATCTCTTTTTTTATTAAATCTGTTAACACTCGGAGGCCCCTGACTATTGGAGGCGACTGTGCGGTGATCCGCCACTGATCATATTTATCGATTATGCCTTGCTTAGGCGCCCATAACAAGGGCGAAATATAGATTGAAGACTACCTATGGCTATGTATATATTATTAATGATACGTTTGCACTTCGTATACTAATTGATATAAGTAACTGGTATAACTGACTAATTCACTTGTTTGTTTTTCAGAAGCAACGAGAAGGTTAGGTCTTGTGATAATATGTTTGTGTCTGTGACTTGTTTTTGTGATGATAATATGTGTCCGAGTATTTCTGACTGACCCCAAACAGGTTTTTTACTTTCAGGCTTCGCTTCTCCTCTTAGAACGACCTATCCACTAATGATTCCAAGCCAATATGGGTAAGTGTGATCAAAACTTTTTCATCTCCTTCTTGAAGCCATATTTATCATCTCCTGTTCTCTCATGTAGTGACAAAGTACAGGGGTGGCGAACCTTTCCTTGCGTGCGTGTCCAAAAAATTTGAAAAACGATATTCCTTCGGGTGCTAACGTGCCAGCTAGTTTATTGATGGAGAAGGACAAACTTCTGAAAGATATAATTATTATTTATAACAAATTTCTGTTTTGTATCAACAGAACAAGAATGATACATGTGTAATATTACCAGAAATTGCATAAAATAAACAATTAGAAATTAATGTTAATAATTTATTTATGGAAATTTTGGTTAATAAACATTTGATATCAGACTCATATTCAGTCAGTTAGAGAAAAACACTTGAAGAACTAAGTACATAGTCCAGTTACCTCTGGTTCCGAACGTTGACCTACACCTGTGGGTTCGAGTCCTACTCAGGGCCCGATTTAGAAAATTCTTGACTATAGGCACAACTCGGGATGGGGCCCCCTAACACTGATGTGGGCGTAAAATTTCCAAAATTGACACACAAAAAAAATAATCATGAATCATTGTGAAAGTACCATTTTACCAAGAATTGGCTATTTGAAGTGTAGAAGCCTAGAAAATATCAAAAAGCAATACAACATATTAACTTCATCGTTAAAACACCAATACAATGCAACCAGAAAAACTTATTAATCCCTTATATACACTATAACATACATATCATGAACTATGCATAAACTATACATATGATGAACCAATCAATCAAATTTGAAAAGATATATATAAAAAAATTGCTATTAAAAAAGATAAAATAAAAGAAAATTGAATTGGGAATTCTTTTTTTCTTTTAAAATAAAAATTTTGGGGAGCCCCCAACATTCGGGGGACCTTAGGCCCGGGCCTAATGGAAATTTAGGGCATGGTCCTACAGTCATCATAAATGATTGTAGCCGTTCGGAATCGGCTTCAAACTGTAGGTCCCGGTCTAATTAGTCCAGTGTTGCCAACCTCTACGAAGCGCCTCCCCCTAGAGCCATCTCGAAATCCCCCTGTTTCTCCCTAACACCAACTTGAGATCAATCACCCTAGACCTTCCTAAAAGAAATTCTGGTTCCAAATAGGCAACCTGTTTGAGAGATAAATTGAAATAAATAGAAAATACACAGTTACATAATGAATGGAGGTTTATTTATTTTTGACATATTATGTATGGAACTTTAATCTAATAAAAAAACGCGTCTCGATTGTACAAAATATTAAAAAATGTTCCCCCCCCCCACACACACACAAAATTCCCCTAAAAAAATGTGGCCCCTAAAAGCACCCCTTTTCATCTAACTTACCCCCAAATTTAGGGGGAATATCCCCAAGTTGGCAACACTGAATTAGTCCTTGTTTAGAAACAGTTGACCATAGCGCCAAACATTTATTACTGAAATTCTGTTTTAAGAAGCTCATTTCGAAGATAAAAGATCCGCATGCTTATGAAAAAAGAGTTATCACATAGCCATTGGTCATTCAGAGGCGAATGGAGTTTTCGGCTTAGGAATTCAAAGTACTCCAATACACTAGACTGGAGCTGACATAGCAACTAAGGCCTTACGACACTGAATCCCTGCCGATGAACAGGAGGAGAATTTAGACCGAGCACCCTCCAGGGGCGACATCTGGTGAATCGTCCCTCTTGCCACCCTCTCTGACATCATAGAAGGACATTCAGGTCTATGAATTTAACGTGCCCATATCCGGCCTAGACACGTGTTCTATCACAAACGTCCATCTGTCTTTATGTTTCGTCTGAAAATTAATGGAAAGGTTATCTTCAGACAGCGCTTGAGAATACAACACCTGGCGTTAGGACTGTATTATTTATTTTCATTCCAAAACACAGCATTGCTGTAAGTATTTCCCATGTGCGGAATTATCGTGTTCATAAGTAGTGCATGCAGTCAGTGGTGCACTTCATTCCCCATTTCCTGATGACCGTCTTTCATGACAGTCGAAGCACTCGGAAAGGAAAACAAATAATTCCACGTATTCTCGGACACATCTCCGTTTATTTTTGTATGTCCGTTTATAAAAAAAAAAAATAAATAAATAAATAAAAAAAAAATAAATTTAAAAAAAAAAAAAAAAAAAAAAAAAACGTCTCCCCCCTTCGAACCGTCGCGTGACCGAGAAATAGTGTGCTCGATCACGGACGCAAATAATAAATACTCAGGATATATACCGGTAGGCATTAATTTCTTCTTTTCGGCCTGCAAAGATTTTGGCGCCCTTCCAGCGATACCAACCGATTTTGCAAATTTTTTTTTTCCACAGAGAAGTCATGCTAGATACAGATTGGTCGTGTGACATTAAGCAAGTTTCATTAATTACGAGCTATTTTTAATTCCCTCGGCTTACGTAGATAGCCGCATGCTTAGTTTAGTTGTGAAGAGAGTTATAGTAACGCTTCAGAATCAAGAATTTTTTTTTTTTTTTTTTTTTAAGATTTGCTTAACAGGGGCCTCAGAGGTTCAACTGGAACACCGGCCATTGACCCATGGGAGATCCCTCTAATGATTTGTACATATCAATAATACAGGGTGTCTTAAAAAAAAACTTGACACATTTTAAAAATTTATTTAAAAAAAGTATACAAGGTAGTAACTGGAAATTCACAGATGTGTTACCGCATAAAGTTTTTTTTTGTGTGTCAAAAAAGTTCAACAGAGGGCGCTAGTTGTTCCGTGAAAGCGAAAGTTGTAAAATGGCTAAAGTTGTAAATGGCTATTTTGCTGTCCTACAAATTTCTTATTTACATCCCCAAATCATTTGGTAATAAGACGTTTGCACCGTCTCATTAGGGTAAGATTGTACAAGACTTTTTAAATGAGGAATTTCCAAACAGGTGGATTGGACGAGATGGTCCTATCCAATGGCCAAATCGACCTCTAGACATTACTCCTCTTGACTTTTTTCTTTGGGGATTTGTCAAAGACAAAGTTTATTCGACAAAAGTGGACAGTCTTAAAGAACTCAAAAAACGCATAATTGCTGCAATTTCATGTGTTACGGAATCCATTTTGGAACGCACATGGGCTGAAATGGATTACCGAATGGATATTCTCCGTGCCACAAAAGGAGCACATATTGAAATTTATTTTACTAGACTAAAAATATATATAAGGTAACACGTATGTGAATTTATAGTTACTACCATGAGTATTTTTTTATATAAATTTTTAAAATGTGTCAAGGTTTTTTGAGACACCCTGTACATTTAATCAAAATTCTTATGCAATACTAATTTAAACTGTAGTTGTGACGAAATGTATGACGTAGTGACAGGGCCCGATTTAGAACATTCTTGACTATAGGCACAATTCAGGATGCCCCCCCCCCCTAATACTGATGTGGGAGTAAAATTTCCAAAATTGACACACAAAAAAATTGTGAATCATTGTGAAAGTACCATTTTACCAAGAATTGGCTATTAGAAGCGTAGAAGCCTAGAACATTATCCAATAACGAAAAGCGATACAACATATTAACTTCATCATTAAAACATCAATACCATGCAACCAGAAAAACTTATTAATCCCTTATATACACTATAACATACATATAATGAACTATACATATAACTATACATATGATGAACCAGTCAATCAATCAAATTTGAAAGGATATATAAAAAGAATTACTATTAAAAAAGGCAAAATTTAAAAAAATTGGATTGGGAATTGTTTTTTTTCCTTTTAAAATTAAAATATTTTGGGGGGCCCCAACATTCGGCCCAGTAGGCCCGGGCGTAATGGAAAATCAGGGCCTGCGTAGCGAGCAGCACCCCCATCGTTGTTTAGAATTCGACCACACAAAACTTAGACTTCGCCATGAAAGCGGGCTCTTAGATTTGTGGCATTATGTAGACCCCCTTTAAGTGTTGCAAATAAATGTTTGTAACTGAACCTTTTGTTGATTTGTAGACCTCTAAATTCAGATTAAAATTGAACTAATCCACTAAACCAAAGTAGACAAATGTCGCCTAATTAGGCTTGGAAAATTAGAAATTTTCGATCTTTTTCTTCAGTAGTAGTCATTGAAATTGATGTCCAATTTATCAAAATAAGGTTTAACTCATCTGAAAAATAGTGAATCCTCGTATATTTTAAAACGTTTAAAACTTAAATGTATTCATACTTTATTTTTGAAATATTTAACGATCTTTCAACTGGCAAATTTTCGTAGAATGGCTGAGGTGATAACTTTCAATGGATTTTCGAAATTGATATGCAGATGTGTTTAGACTTCCCTGGGACATTGTTGTGAGAATAATTTATATGATTGACTTATCGGCCCCATTGATGCCACCACAATTTAACTCGAGCACTCATAGGGTCGATTTCGGGGTCGGCTCATACCCTCCTCCCACTCCTACAAACCCCACGAAGGGACTTTCCGGCAAACAGATTTAACGTTTTCATACCCGGCAGAGACAAGAGAGCATTCAGTGGAGCCTATCGGGATTCGAACAGAGCGCCTTCACTACCGATCTCAACATGCTAACCACTAGGTAACCCATTTATGATAAACTAGCTGAATACCTGTGCTTCGCTACGGAGTACATTCAAATTAAATACAACGGTCAATGTATGCAATTAATGCCAAAAAAAATACATTTATAAAAAAAATCGTAGCGGCTATTTTTATTGACAAAATAATGTAAAAGAAAATATTAAAATTAAATCTAATTAAACATACTAAAGAATTTAGTACAGTTTCAGGAACATTTCTTTTACTGTATTTTAATATTTTTTGGATAATGTCCAATCGTCTGCCGCATTAGCAAGAAAAAAAAATTTTTTTTGTCAATTTATTTCGTTGTTATGCACGTGACGCAAAATTAGTTTCAAGTATCACAAAAAGAAAAGAAACCACGTGATCAGCATTTAATAAATTAAATCAAAAAAATGAATCTTTAAAAATTTACCAAAAAATTAGAAAATGGAGGTAAAGAGTCGAAAAAGATTTCATTTTAAAGAAATTTTTATGATTTTTCTCGTGATATAAATTTTATAACCCTCGGATTATTATTTTAAATGCAAACTTGGAAAAAGTTACAAAACAGCTTAAAAATTTTATTTAAGAAAATCTAAGAAGAATTTTTCAAAAATCCTTCTTAGTGCACCCCTACATTATAAGAAGAATCGCCATACAAAATTGCAGCCCTTTAGGTCCAGCGGTTTGATCTGTGCGTTATATGTCCGTCAGTCAGTTACGGAATTATTTTATATATATAGATGATCACTAGTCAAAAAATTAGAATGATAAAATTCTTGAAAAAAGCGTAGATCAATCGGAGGAATAATTACTTAGGTGGAACTTTCGGAAGGCTGCAATTTTTTAGAGCAATGTCTGAAATTTTGATATAAATAGAGGAGTCGTCAAAAATATCCAGGACTATGTTTGCTTCAGCAGAAATATTGACATGAAAGGCATGAGCCTCCCAGAGTGAGAGGAAGCTAAAGATATGGTGCAATAAATTTTAGTGTATACAGAGAAAGATGCGTCGCAGAAACCAATCAGAATAATTTCTAAATGAGATTGGAGGAGGGGGGGGGGCGTAATCAAGTTCCAATCGGGGAAAGGAAATTAAGTACGGAAACTGAAACGTGATATTATTCCTTAATGTTCTCTCTACGAAGAATAACTGATATCTGCCCAAAGTTAGCATTTAGTGTTCTAATTTTATATTTGCGATTTGCTTTGACTATACTATCTATATAACAACATACATTCCGTTCTGAATGTTTAAAATTTTGACTTCACATATGAATTTTTGTTTCACATACATCTATTTATCCTGGTTTATGTTTCAGAGATCAAGGCCCAGGGCACCTAGTGGTTAGCACGTCGGGATTCGGTGCTGAGAGAGCTCGGATCGAATCCCGGCATATGCCTCTGAATAGCTTCGTGTCTACGCCGGGTATAAGGTCATTGAATCCTTAAACCGTAGTCCGTGTGGTTAGTGGGGGTGGGAGGAGGGTACGATAGTCGTAGATGTCTCCCCCCCTGGGGGTGCTCAGTCTAAATTTAGGTGTCACCAGGGGGGGATGTTAGTTCACCTATACGGTACCCCTTTTAAGAGAAACAAACAGTCTCGCGGTGTTTATGGCCTTCTCTTGAAAGATAACTAGCTTGCCGCATTGGAAAAAAAATCAGAGGTCTCTTCACCTTATTTTATTTTTCTCCAGTGAGAATTATTCAAGTCGTACAGTGAACAAAGGCCAATTTTATTATGTGTTTGCCGATACTGCCGCATTTTCTGTCATCATCATTTCTTGTTTATTTATTTATTTATTTATATAGCCCCATTGTCGTATCACGAAACACCTGCTCGATGCGAAAGTGTTTGCCTAGAGATCACCGGATAGTTCGTGCAGATAGCCCATTTTATGCATTGTTTGGTGCAATGCATATTTATCATTGTCCTAGTTTGCATTTCTTTTACTCCTCCTGGAGGAAAGAGGAATAATGAATGATAATATAGATCGACGGCGCTGTGCATTAATAACATGACGCAGCAAAGTTTTAAGAAGCATTACGATATTATGGTTATAGTGAGGCTGTTCATTTGAACATGAAATTTAATTGTAATATAAATAAGGTTAATTCCTTCCAATCACCAGGACGTGCGAAACCATGGAAGCAAAGGCTTTGTGCCTATCTCGACAGCAATTTGCACCTGGAATTATTTCAGACAAACTGTTTTCAAATGAAAACCATTTCGACCGAAATCGATTGAAAACAAACTATAAGACGTTATTAAATTCAGAGGCAAAATTTTAAGTGACTCTGATAAGGTTCCGCCATTTGTCTATATTTTGAGCGATCTGCGGCCCCCGACGTAAAAGAGAGTTTAACAGTAATTATTTCAGCATCTGTGAGAAGAGTTGTGTTATTTTATCAACTTTAGTGGGCCCAAGGTAGCCTATCGGTAGCGCGTCGGCTTTCGGTTCCGAGGTTGGTCAGGTCGAATCCCGCCAAGCGCTGTTAAATACCATCATGTCTAGGCCGGATACGGACACGTTGAATCCGTAGACGGGGAAGTCCTTCTATGAGGTTAGCAAGTGGGGCAGGTACGATCCCTAGAGATGTCGCCCCTGGAGGGGGTGCTCGGTCAAAATTTTTGTGGCACTAAGCCAAGTCTGACTCCGACTCTTGTGGTGCTATTATAAACCGGAGCCGCACTACTCAGCCCACAAGCCTGTATGGACCTGATCCGGAACATCCGACCAAGGGTCATTAGGAACAACAAAGAACAACATCTACTTTATTAACTACAAGGTGTGTTGAAAAGAACCTGATCCGGAACATCCGGCCAAGGGTCATTAGGAACAACAAAGAACAACATCTACTTTATTAACTACAAGGTGTGTTGAAAAGAAAAGACAAAACCTTTGTTCTCGAGGTATAAACAGGAAATCCAACGTAAATAAAGCACAAATAGCAGTAAGGTGCAATTTTGCATACTGCCGTTTCGAAGCTGCAAAGGAGTTTCTTCAGCCGAAAACTAAGCGCTTTTGAGCTGCCACTAAGTTCTTTGCACTGATGAAGAAACTCCTTTGCAGCTTCAAAACGCAGTATGCAAAATTGCACCTTATTACTATTTGTGTTTTATTTACGTTGGATTTCCTGTTTATTACAAGGTATGACCGATTAATAAGGTGATTGATCCCAGAAAAATTACAGTATTATATATTTTTAAAAAAAATAACCTTATTGTCTTTCGAAGTACTCCCTGCAGGATGTAATGCATATCCGACAAAGTTCCTACAAGTGTCGGAAACTTCTGGAATAGTCCGCCTTCGCTGCAGCTTAAGTTCCCTGGTAACAGCAGCTTGGATATCTGAAATGTTTGCAAGTCTGTGTCCTTTCTGTGCCGATTTCAGTCTTGTAAAATGTCTGGCCTGAAAGATCAGGGGAGTATGGAGGGTGGGACAACTCAGTAATCTGATGCTTGGCGATTAATCGTTTCACACACATCGCAGTACGAGGTCATGCATTATCGTGCAAAAAGGTACCACTTGCATGATCCCGTAGCAGCGAATTGCAACCGTACAAGACGAATACGCGCCAAAATTCGCTTGAGAAGAACATTTCAGTAATAATTACAAGATTAAAAAAACTTTTTATGCACCATGCTTTTAAATTTTCTGTTGAATCATATAAACTTGACAATTCTATGAATTAATAAATACTTTTTTAAAATTTTTTTGATGAATTATCCCATCAACTTGAAAGAAAATTAAGTTAATTGGAAGTTAACTTGCGATTAACTTTTCGTTCCCGTCCCGGCCAATAGATGGCTGCACCAGTCTACTAAACAAAATTAACTGAAAATAACTGAAAATTAATTTAATTCTGTTTAAAGATGGCTAAAAGTATTCAAAAAAATGCATTGTCATCATGTTCTGGGCTATTCTAAAAGTTTCAAATGTCTAGCTAGTCGGGAAGGTAGTTAAAAATCGATTGCAAGATTTGTACTGGACAAACACACAAACACACACACAAACAAACAATAAAGCAAGTTAATAAAAACATGGTGAAAATCAGCATTAACTGCTTGTCCTTCTGGTATGAATTCTTTATGGATTAATCCCTGTGCGTCCGAAATGGGTAATCAGCATTGTCTTAACCTTTGAATTTTCTAAACGGATTTTTTCGATTAATTTGAAACAAAATTTCATATTTACTCTCTGCTCTATGACGCCATGCACTAACAACTGTTACATTAGAGCTACCGCATGAACTAACACCTGCAGAGAATTGTTGAAAACGAAGTGCAAAATTTACATAAGACAGGGAAGAACGCAATGCGCATGTGTCAGCGCGTCGGGCTGATTTTAATTTCCGAAAGGAGGGGGATTCACCTTACTTATCAGTCTCACCTTGTAAAAGAATTTTCTCCACTCAAAACTACATCTTGTTTAATATTTAAAAATGATTTAAATTCAAATATATTATTTGCATCTTTTATCAGAAATTTTAATGTAGGATTACGTTCCTCCGTAACGGTCCAAAGGAAAGCAAAATTTCACACGCTAAAAAACCGTTCGTCGTACACAAGTTATAATTTTGGCAGCGTGCCAAACCCAGTCTGTATCGCTTGGGCAATCAGTAAACAGTTAAACCGAAAAATACCAAAATGCGTCAAAATTTTGACATTATATATATATATATATATATATATATATATATATATATATATATATATATATATATAGTGCTAGATTTCTAGAAATAGATTTGCCGGAACGATAATCTTCCGTGGTGTGTGGGGGGGTATTCCAAATTATTGATAAAGAGAGGTACCAGAACGCCGTTCCGGCGCGTTACGCCTCAAATCTAGCCCTGTATATATATATATATATACAGTGGTATCTCGATCTATCGTTTTTCAAGGGTCCGACTGAAGTGAACGATAAATGCCATAAAACGATAGATTCAGGAGCATAACAAAGCAATATAATCGTCGGGACTGGGTAAAATAAACGACATATACGGGAAAATGATGATTCCACTATATATATATATATATATATATATATATATATATATATATATATACGTACATTTATATAGATACATATACATACATACAAAAGAGGCAAGCGACGATAAGTAATCTTACGTTAATAACCCGCGGTAGTTTCTTTTGAAGAGACTACCTGAATTGTTTTTAGAATTTCCTTCTCCACTATAGGATGCAGCTATTTTTGTGATACATTTTACTGGAAGTTGACAATCTATTAAAATTCTTACAGTTAATTTAGGTTTCTACACTCATTGAGTAGCGTACAGATTCTAAATGTCACCGTGGCTCTAGTTACTTGGACTACACAGCTAATCAGTTACTTTAACTTCTCACATCTAGGGTAAAACATTTTCCTCGTGTTTCGTTGCCAAAATTTCAGAGAAAAAAAAATTAATATTAGTCTGGAAGTCGTCTGCATTTCTTACTGGCTTATATCTCTGACATCTTAAATGTTTTACTCTCGCAGAAAGAAAGTTGCACGTGAGAAAATTCCAGGAGGAAAAACCACAGACTTAATACAAATAAAAAGGAATTCAAAGCACATGCACGTTTCAATCTGTTTGTCAAGAATGAAATTTTATTTTAGTTTCATTACCGTAATAATTTAGAAATACGTGCGGGTTTTATGAATGCTACACTCTAAAATATATTCACATATCAGCAATGCTATTGTTAAAAAAATGTTAAAAAACGTGTTTAGCAAAACACTTAATTGAATATCTGTATGTTAAGGCTGTTGTGTACTAACCCTATTGTATTCGTTCACCTCAATCTTGACCTATAGAGAAAATGTGTCTAGTATTTACAGCTACATAAATGCTGATAATCCAATGAAAATGGTATTTTCAGATACCCTGAGTTTTTCTGCACCTTACAACAGGATTCATTAATAAATTTCGTCCACCAAAGGAATTTGTGAGCTTTAAAACACACTATGCCGGATTTTCCCTCGAATCATTTAAATTTTAGAATATTTGTATTTTTATTAAAAAAAGAAAAATGCCCCAAGGTGTAAAATTTTTTTCTCCATTACGGAATACAATTTAAAAAAATCTTTAGATCAAAGTCGGCAATCCATGGATAGGATTAGTTTTCTATTCGAAGTTCCGCTGTTGGTACGGGTATATTCGTAGACGATCAGAATCGGCTTTAAACTGTTATGTCCTGGTCTAATTATAATTAGCCTTGTATAGCAAAAGTTGACCATAGCGGTCTAAACTAATCAACCAACCAACTATTCGAAGTTCTTGTTTGGTGATAAATAGGTAAATTGGTGATAATTTTAGATTTTAAAAAAATCACTCGTACTGCGCAGAAATTTGAAAAATTCATATATCAATGTATGTTATGGAAAAAAATTAAAATTAGTTTCATCGATTTTGTAGTCGAAGAAGTTCTTTCCTGTACCGCATTTCCTCTTCCCCTCTATCTTTCTTGTTCTTTTTAGTGTACCTCAGGTTTATGAGTCAATATATATTCTGTCACTTTGTAATGAAACATCTGTCATTAATAAACTTTACGCTGTTTTGTCTGACGAGTTTTACGCTAGTTCTTGTTTTCGCGAACACCCCTCTCCCACCTACCCCACCCTCCAAAAATAAATAATTAATTATACTTTTACGAAAGATAGGTACGTAACTTTCGAGTTTATCGTGGCAAAGGGTCTTTAACCTTTCACGTTCGCGGACCACACATCTGTTGAATAAGTTGTATAGGTAGAGGAAAATATGTGTTATTTCCAAACGAACTTCCAGCCTTTGAGACGATTGCTTTATTTGCTTTTTATAGCATGACTAGCTGAATACCCGCGCTTCGCTACGGAGTGCATTCAGATTACATACAACGATCAATGTATGCAATTAATGCCAAAAATATATATATATTTATAAAAAAATGGTAACGGATGTTTTTATAGACAAAAAAATATAGAAGAAAATATTCAAATGAAATCTAATAGAACATACTAAAGAATATAGTAAGTTTGAGAAACATTACTCTATTTTAATATTGTTTTGGATAATGTCCAATCGTCTGCCACGTTATCAAGAAAGAAAAAAAAAATATATATATATATATATATATATATTGTCTATTTCGTTGTTATGCACGTGACGTAAAATTAGTTTAAAGTATCACATAAAGAAACGAAACCACATGATCAGCATTTAATAAATTAAATTCTAAAAATGAATCTTTAAAAATTCACCAAAAATCAGAAAATGGTGGTAAAGATTCGAAAATGATTTCATTTTAAAGGAATTTTTATGATCTCTCGTGTGATATAAATTTTATAACTCTCAGATTATTATTTTTTAAATGCAAACTTTAAAAAAGTTACAAAAACAGCTTAATTTAATTCAAAAAATCTAAGAAGAAATTTTCAAAAATCTTTCTTAGCCTACACTATAAGAAGAATCGCCATGCAAAATTTCAGCCCTAAAACACGTCAAGTTTTGCGTGTATGATGTGTTTTAAAAAGTATTTTGTACTTTTATAACTATTATTAATTTTAAAAAAATGTATTATTTTCTACAAACAACAAAAAATGGGAGTGGAATCAATGTATTTTGTACTTTATATTAGATGAAACAGAATGAATGCAGGAGGACGAGACGCACGTGAGGTTCTGGAAAGAAAGTGCCGCGGCATGCTGCCTTTTGCTTTTATTTCGACTTAAGATTCTGAATACAATTACCAGTTTATTATTTTGACAAGCCTATGTTCCGTGGGTTACATTTTCCCGTGCATACTTGATATTTTTTGTCTGAGAGGACTTGTCGTTCTAAGGTATTTTTTTTTTAAATTTATATCAAACTTTCGGTGGGCTACGGGTTGAAGACCCACCCCTAGTTTAGGCAATACAGACTTAGGCCGTCTGCACACGGAGCAACTCAAAAGAAACTGATAACTGACTCGAATCACAAACCAGTCCGTGATGAGTCGCAACCTATGTAAACCCGTCGGACGGGTTTGTAACCAGTTGCGCCGTGTGCGTGGCTCCATTCAATTACATAGGTTGCGACTCATCACGGACTGGTTTGTGATTCGAGTCAGTTATCAGTTTCTTTTGAGTTGCTCCGTGTGCAGACGGGCTTAGACGGGCCTGTTCACATAGTTTTCGTCTTGTGAGTGTGTGTTTTTCGCTATTTTAAGCTTCGCTGAGAGAAGAGAAAAGAAACTATCTGTTCAACTCTGCATCCAGAGCGTTAGGTAGCGTCAACGTTAAAAATTTTAGCAAATCGTACAGCTCAATCATTGACCACGTGATATATTAAACCAATAACAGGTCGTGTCAATAATCTCTGAGTTAACAAATAACAGGTCATGTCAATAATGCAACACAGCGCTCCTGATGCAACGGCAACAGGCCACGTTGATGAAATATTAATTGTTAATGTTATTAAGTGTTATTAACGTTATTAAAATATTAATTGCAATTTTTAAAAAAACGAAAAATATCTGCCCATGTAAAATTTCTTTCTCTATGACGGAGTACAATGTAAAAAAAAATCTTTGAATCCAAGTCGGCAATCCGTGGACAAATTTTCTCCATAGGTTAACACTGAAGTGAGCGAATCCAATGGGGTTAGTACATAACAGCCTTAACTCGCCACTCGCATTCTGTGGATGCAAAAGCTCGGCTTCCTCGAGCTTCAAAGCCATAGTTATATGACTAGTCACTGAATAATCAGTGATATTATTGCATGGGATGTGTGCTAAATGTGTAAATGAGTCATGAAAATCATTTTTAAAAAAATGTATTTTCTTGACTTGAAAATTAGAAGTCAAATTTTTCTGAGCGGAAGGACACACTATTAGAACTTCAAACTGAGCGCAGGGAAAAGGGCTGATCTCATACCACGAGTCTGAACGTCAGTGACTACCAAAAATACTTACGGTTAACCTATTCGGGTGACAAATAAGCTGTTGTGTTGGCCGTTTTGCTCTTTCCGACTGAAACAGGGCCAAAGAATAGAACGGATACAGTAGCTTAAATTAGTAAGTTACGACTTGTGATAAACATCAAAAATTGGTTGGTCTCATAAGAGTGTTTAGTGATCTACAAATGTTTGGATCTCGAACGTTGTCTCGAGACATTCTTGTCCACGTGGACAAGAATGTCTAGACTAGACAATTGGCTGTTTTGTCAGTTGAGAAACAAGATTCGTTTAAGTTTTAAAGAGTACCCGGAAGAAACTCTTCGGAGAGTAACACTGAAGCTAACATAATAAGAAAGAAGAATAAAGTTCTTCCGCAAATAAAATACATAAATTGTTAAATCCTTTCTCTAAAAGTTATATAATATTATATTAGCAATAACATTATTTAATATATATATACTAGCTGAAAACCCGCACTTCGCTACAGAGTACATTCAAATTAAATACAACGGTCAATGTATGCAATTAATGCCAAAAAAATATATATATATATATTTATAATAAATACGACGATCAATATATACAATTGACGTAGGAAAAAAAATATATATTTATAAAAAAATCGTAAGGGATATTTTTATAGACAAAATAATGTCCAATCGTCTGCCGCATTAGCAAGAAAAAAAATATCTTTTTGTCTATTTAGATGTTATGCACGTGACGATAAATTTATTTAAAGTACCAAAAAATGAAGTCACGTGATCGGCATTTAATAAATTAAATTCTAAAAATTAATCTTTAAAAATTCACCAAAAATCAGGAAATGGAGGTAAAAATTCGAAAAAAATTTCATTTTGAAGGAATTTTTATGATCTTTCTCGTGATATAAATTTTATAACCCTCAATGTAATATTTTAAATGCAAACGTAAAAAAAGTTTAAAAAACAGCTTAACAATTTAATTTTAAAAAATCTAAGAAGAATTTTTCAAAAATCTTTCTTAGTGCACCCCTACACTATTAGAAGAATCGCCATGCAAAATTTCAGCCCTTTAGGTCCAGCGGTTTGGTCTGTGCGTTGTATGTCAGTCAGTGAATGAATGAGTCAGTTACGGAACTGTTTTATATATATAGATAAATGGATGTATGTGTGTATGTATGTATGTTCCAGCATCACTCTGGAACGCCTGGAGAAATTTCAACCAAACTTGGTACACATAACACTTACAATCTGGAAAGAAACACTGGGGGGTAAGACACCCCTAGGGGGGAAAGGGGGCGCATGTAAAAATAATCGAAAACGACTGATATTAGTGTCGAAACCATAGTTTTTGGGGTCCCTAAGATTAATAGTGACACTCCCGATGCCGTTTAAATGCAAGCTCAGCCCCCTATCAGCATTGGGGGGAGGCGAATGGGGAAGAAGGGGTTAAAAATAAAATGTCCAAAATGGCCGAGAGCAGTGTCGAATCCATAGTTTTGGGGGTCACTGAGACGAATAGGGACACTCCCGATGCCGTTTAAGTGCAAGTTCAACCCCCATCGGCATTGGGGGGAGACGAGGGGGGAAGAAGGGGGAATATGAAATGTCCAAAATGACCGAGAGTCGTGTCGAATCGATAGTTTTCGGGGTCGCTGAGACGAATAGGGACCCCAAATCCCGATGTCGTTTAAGTGCAAGTTCAGCCCCCATCAGCATTGGGGGAGGTGAGGGGGGGAGGGGTGAATATAAAATGTCCAAAATGACCGAGAGTAATGTTGAATCCATAGTTTTCGGGATCGGTGGCACGAATAGTGACACTTCCGATGCCGTTTAAGTGCAAGTTCAGCCCCCACCAGCATTGGGGGGGAGGTGAGGGGGGAGAAGGGGTGACTATAAAAGGTCCAAAATGACCGAGAGTAATGTCGAATCCATAGTTTTCGGGGTCGCTGTGATGAATAGGGGAAACTAAAAATGTTGTTTATAATCAAGTTTTGAGTTAAATTAATACTATAGTGAATTTGTAATTTTACTTTATAATTTGTACACTGTACATATACTTTTAAATATTTGTAAATAAAATTACTTAGATTTTACACTATAAGTAGTAGTCATTCCTTTTCCAGAATAATAAAAATATTGGGATAAATAAATACCCGGGCAACGCAGGTTAAATAGCTAGTGTATTATAAAATATAACTTCTTTTACTTTACAAATGAAAAATAAACGCTTATTGTGAGGGAGAAGAAAGATATATAGCGCATACCTTGGAGCCAAGATACGTGCCATTGCTGCAGATGTCATTTCCAATTCATATATTAGCTCAAGTATATTCATCTTGATCTTTACTTTACTATACAGAGGCTGTTCGCACATTTTTTAGACGATTTTGGTAAGCGGTAATAAAAAATCGTTTGCTGCAAAAGAAATAATTGCAATTGTACTATGTTTTTAAAAGTCAAAATTATCGTCTACGGCTTGAAAGTTTTGTTTTTATTCAAAATGGCGTTTTTAACAAAGCAGTGGTTCGAAGGCTACATTTATGCTCTTTCCGAAGAGAAATATGCATACTCCGTTATCCAAAAACGATGTGAGAGTCATGGTTTTGTGATATCTAAAGCGTCGATAGGTAATATCGTCATTAAGAAAGTAAAAAAACGTCAAATTGGAGCCTCAAGTGGGACAAAAATTCCAAACAAGTATCCAAGGAAAAAACGGACATCTTCGACTATTGCAAAGGTACGTTGTTTAATGTTAAAAGAAAATCCCCCCTAGTCAAAGGACAGTTGCAAAATCATTAAAATGCTCGGTGTCCACTGTAAACAAAATGATAAACGTTGATTCAAATCTTAAGAAAGCGAAAAAACGCAATGTGCATCGTCTTCTTCCAAATCATATCGCTGAACGCAGGACACACTGCAGAATTCTATATGAGAAACACTTATCCAAAGAAAAATGGAAAACAATTGTCACAATAGATGAATCATGGGTGTATTTAAATGATTGCAACAAAAAAAGAGCCATTTATTATCATAAAAGGGGAGAAAAAAATTTAAGTACATGGTTCAAAGAATCGAACGAAAGTTTTTCTAAGGGATTCATGATTTTTGCTGGTTTTTCTTATAATGGCAAGTTAAAAATAAAGAGAGTGGAAAAAAATGTCAAGATTAACTCCAAATACTATCAGGAAAATATTTTATCGCCAATTTTTCTGAATGAAATACCATCGCTTTACCCACAGTGCCATCAATCTGTGAGACTCCATCAGGACAAAGCTAGCAGTCACACATCAAAATCCACTGTAAATTTCCTAAAAGAAATAGAACAAAAAACTGGTATCAAGGCCATACCCTTCACAGATATCCCTACTAAATCTCCCGATGTATCACCTATGGATTTTTGTGCTTTCGGACTTTTAAAATCTGCATTATCCAAACGTCGTCCCAAAACCCTTACAGGACTCTGGAAAGCTGTTCAGGAGAAATGGGATAGAATACCTCTTCTGATACTTCAAAAGGCATTATTATCCTGGAAATTGCGGTGTTGAAAGATAGTTCAGAATAAGGAATGTCAAATAGAACATTTAAAACACAAGAATTTTATGTAATTTAGTTTTGTGAATACAATATACATCGTCTAAAAAATGTGTGAACACCTCTGTATATTGGTGTTATTTTAGGTTTAATATATTTCGTCTGAATCCTAGATGATATTTTTAGGTTTGATAACGCAGTATCAGACCATTTTCCCTGCATAAATGAGTGGTAATTTCTTTTCGCGTTCACCATTTCCGTTAACAAAAATACATGAGTAATTCATAGGAATTTTCAATTTTGGGATAGCTGGAAATACCTTCAATTAGAAAATAAAAAATCAGAACCACGCCTTTTCACTTACAGGAAAACAAAAATGTAAGTTCTTTCCTTTCCCAAGAAATCGTTAGAAATGTATGATATTTTAATAGTGTCACTTCGGTGGTGATACTGCTGTCTAATAGTAACTTTCATGCAATGTGGACAATGTACAATGTCAACTAGGGTCCAGAACAGCTAGTTAGCGCGTTGAGATTCGGTACTGTTGGTGCTCGGTTCGAATCCCGACAAGCGCCACTGCGTGCTCTCTTGTCCATGCCAGGTATGGGCACGTTAAGGGGATGGTGGACTTTCAAATTACCAGAAATCGAACAAAAATTAGAATTTTTTTTATTTATAAAATATGTTAAAATATTGAAATAAAATGCATTTAAAATGTGTAGGGAAAAGTAAAATGAAAACTTGGTGGCTTTAGAAAAGTAAGTATTAAAGGTAGGTGAATAAAACATCTTTTAAATGGCTTTTCTCAAAATGAGTCATTTCCAGATTTGCAAGTGTTTGAAATCCTCCTCGCGTCATAATTTTTGACGAAATTTTATAAAAATTTATAACAAAGACCCCCTCCAATGCATCAAAATAAAGTTATGTATCCATTTTAGGTTTCGACATCATTCAGATTATCAAACTTTAACTTAAGTGTAGAAAAGTACAAAAAAATTCACGACAGAACAAGCATAAAAATATTTCCTAAAAATTAACTATTCAACGAAAGCCCAAAGTAATACATAACTCTGTTCAAAATGTATTTATTAGCAATATAAATGCAAAATTAAGGGGAGAAATTAAAAATTGGATCACAAAGAGCATTTAAAAAAATTAATTTCAATTTTTAAAAGATTAATTTTTTAAAAATATTTATAACATTTTATAAGGTGTTTTTAATATAGTTATAATGTAATGCAAAATTTCATGTCTCTCAGGTAAAAATTTCAAAAATCGCTTTGTAATGTCCACCATCCCCTTAAATCTGTAGGCTGAAAAATTTCTCTGCGAGGTTTGTAGGGGCAGGAGGACTGTATGTGCCCTCAAATATAAATTCTGGTGTCAGCATATTCACCGGCAGGCATTCAACACCGGAAGGTCTTAGGGCCTGTTCACATAGAATCCGCCAGCATCAGCGTTACTCGCATTGAAATATACCTAACCAATTACAAACCGCCAAACGATTAGCAACGACATTGTTAAGGCCTGCGATTGGGTTAAAATATGTCAATACGAGTAACGCTAATGCTGGCGGATTCTATGTAAACAGGCCCTTAGTCGCTATGTTGACGCCCGGGAAAGTCTTAGGCCCTGTTTGGAGCAATGAAATTGCTCCAACAGCGTTCAACTAACGCTACAACGTGTAATTTACCTCTGGAGGTGCGGGGTCAAGTGTTCCGGTTTCGTCACTTAATTCGGTTCAAAATTACGGGACCGGCCATTTAGCCAAGTTGGACTCCGACCCTTGTGGTGCTAATTCAAAACAAGAGCCGCTCCTTACAGCCCAACAGCCTATTAGGACCTGGTGAATGGAACCTCCAACCAAAGGGCATTAGCAACAACAACAACGCGTGTTAGAAGCGTTTGTAACTTTATGCTTGTTGTAATATATAAATCTATATTATTTCTTCTTATCTCTCTCTACCCCGGTTGGATGTCCGTAATCGGCTTTGAACTGATGGTTCCAGTCTAGCCCTCTTGCAGTAAAAAGATAGCGTATGATTCTCCCTAATCAACCCCTCCACTTTCTATTCCATCCAAAGTTTACTAATGAAATTTGCGTGAACAATATTGTGGCTGCTCCGCAATACATGACGGTGCGAAAGGGAAATTTTACTTCACGGAATACGTACTGGGAGATTTACTCGGGACGTTACCCCAAAACAGCGGTATAATTCTAAATAGGGAAAGTATTTCAAGGTGAAGTTTGAATGCAAACTGTCTTATCTCTTCACGATCACATCGATATCACAGAAGATCCTGAAAATGTCCGATATTGGCATCGAAACAGAGATCAACCTACAATGTCAAATCATCGCTTCAACATGCTGGTATTTATTGCTTCAATTTCCTATGTCATAGGATTATAGCTGCTTCTGTGATATTGATGGGAATGGGAAGAGCTAACCCTTCAGCGGGCATGCCAATTTTTGGAACACCAGCAGGCGCGCGTGGCACAAAGTGCAACGTCTCTTTCAACCTTGATTATGCCTTTTGTAATGAACTTTTTTTTCCTAATTGAAAACAACAATTCTGCGTTTTATGGCAAAATATAAAATGTTGATAATATTGAGATATAATGAAAGGCCAAAGAATGCAGATACCATCGCCTTATTTCAAAACTGTCCGGTTTATTGGATCTAAGGACAATCCCATTATGTCCGAAAACCTAAAAAACAATGAGATTGTCCATCTTCGTGATATGCGGGATACCGTGTAATAGCTGCACATTTGATCAAGTACATCAACTCCTGCTTTTGTCGTATTGTAATCCAGTATAATCGTTGGTTTACCTCTGTTAAATCACGACTACCAATGAATGAAAAGGAATACAAGGGTCAGAAAATCAGACCTGCATTAGAAAGGGTGTGGCTATAAATAGAAACTGCTTAGAACATTCAAACCTTACATGTAAAAACAAACCATTCAAAATTACGAAAATGTTGCACTCTGTACACGCGCGCCCCCGCTGAAGGGTTAAGGCTGCTATGTACTAACCCTATTCTATTCGCGCTACTCCATGATAACCTATGGAGAAAATGTGTCCATGGATTGCAGATTTCGATTGCAAGATTTTTTTTAAATTGTACTCCGTAGTAGAGAAAAAAATTTTACACCTTAGGGATTTTTTTAATGCAAATACCATTTTAAAATTTAAATTATTCGGGGATAAAATCTGGTGTAGTGTGTTTTAAACGCTCGTAAATTCCCTTGGTGGACGAAATTTGTAAAATGAATCTTGTTGCGAGGTGCAGAAAATTTCAGGCTATCAACATTTTTATTGGATTATCAGCATCTATGTAGCTGTAAATAGTAGACAAGTGTTCTCCATGGGTTAACATTGAGGTGAGCTTATCCAATAGGGTTCGTACACAGCAGTCTAAAGGCACTTTGTATTCAAATTTTAGCATGAAATGTTTTCCCCTTTCAAAATTATAGCGATCTTGATTAAAGTCCCGAGTGAATCACCCTGTATTTCATCCGAGCGAAGTGATAAAATGTTTCAGCTGAAAATAAAATTACATCATGCGAGATGACGTCTCATTTAGAGGAAAATTTTGGCTCCGGCGTCTCCAGGAATTGGCCGTTTTCCCGAGCAAATTATTTCGCAATCGAAGTATGCTAAACTATCGCACTCACATCTCTCTACCGGTGCAGATTGCAGAGCCTGTTGCAATGTTAAATAGCCTCCAAACTGAGTTGCTACAGTCGATGTTGGCAGTACTTATTGCTGCTTAATTGATCGACATTGAACTTAATGTTAAAAAGACTGTTGAAGTGGGCAGAGGTTAGGTAAGCTGTGTACGGAGAGATAGGTTTGGAATGAAGTTTATGAGTGCGTATCATTTGGTAATAATAGAAGAAAAAGAAGATTTAATAAGACCTGGGTCGGATCATTGCACAAGCACGAAGCACTTCTTGCATTGCACAAGCAGTGCAAGAAGCACGTGCATTGGGGCCTCCAGTTGTTAGGGTTGGACTACTGCACTGTGTGGGCGGCTTATATATTTCAACTCTTAATTTGTTTCAATTTTCTGTATCTTTTTGGATTAAAAATTTAAGGAATGATCGAACGAAAACAAGCCAACTGCTCTATAATTGAGAAAAATGCTTAGTCATTTTAGAATTGTTGAAAGACTTCTTCAACTGCTACTAAAAATGCTGAAATCCATTGTGGAAGAATTCCTTGGTTTGCTACGGGCAATGTCCGAATTATTGAAAGACTTCTTCAACTGCTACTAAAAGTGCTGAATTCCATTGGGGAAGAATTCCTTGGTTTGCTACAGACAATGTCCGAATTATTGAAAGACTTCTTCAACTGCTACTAAAAATGCTGAAATCCATTGTGGAAGAATTCCTTGGTTTGCTACGGGCAATGTCCGAATTATTGAAAGACTTCTTCAACTGCTACTAAAAGTGCTGAATTCCATTGGGGAAGAATTCCTTGGTTTGCTACAGACAATGTCCGAATTATTGAAAGACTTCTTCAACTGCTACTAAAAATGCTGAAATCCATTGTGGAAGAATTCCTTGGTTTGCTACGGGCAATGTCCGAATTATTGAAAGACTTCTTCAACTGCTACTAAAAGTGCTGAATTCCATTGGGGAAGAATTCCTTGGTTTGCTACAGACAATGTCCGAATTATTGAAAGACTTCTTCAACTGCTACTAAAAATGCTGAAATCCATTTTGGAAGAATTCTTTGGTTTGCTACGGACAATGTCCGAATGGCTCGGGCAATCGCATTCGGAGCAAGTCCACTGTTGGCCGGATGTCTGTAGCCGTTCGCAATCGGCTTTCAACTTCTCATGCAGCAAAAGATGATTGTAGCACTTCCATTGCTGAGAATCTGACGGCTCCAACTGGCAACTTTCACGTATTCTTAACGTGGCTGAAAACGGCGCGTTTTTCCCCAATTAATAATCATGTTCAGGAAATTGCGCTTGAACCGAATCAAATGTAACCTATTCGATGGGGTGTCAAGTAAGGAGGGACCAATATTCTCAGACACAAAATATTTTCTAAGAATGGTTTGTACAAAACTAAGACCGATACCAACATCTGCTTTCTTCTCCAATTCTCGGTTCGTTTTTATTTAATCCTACGCTTGTATATACGAATGTATGTCAGTGGAGGAACACGTTTTGCAGTGAACAACACTTAACAACATTCACTTACTTGTGGTCTGTGAGAAACCCATATAATGGCCAACCCACGTCTCTGTCAGCTGGTTACGCTAGATATATTTAAATAGAATATTATATCTTTGTAGTAAATTAAATTTTAGGGACCAGGATTTTATTTCTTTCGTACTCTTATGAAACTGAGCTGGTGCTTTTTATAAGCAATGGTAATTATCTCTCCGGCACGTCAAGCCAATAGCCTACAATTCTTCTAGGCAATATTTGATTTTCGCGTTGCGACCGCTGTTTACTTCTACTCTATGTCGTACGATTCAAAACGTCGATGGAAATAAATGCCCCCTGGAGTGTAGAAAGGTCGTCTTTCTACGCCATGTAACTGTACACTATCTGCCTCTAGAGGTTAGAGTTTGTTCTTGAGTCAATCATCGCCTTTCTGTTGAATCGCAAGTGCAGGATTTGCATCATCTGCCGACTCATTTACAACCTTGCCATTAATTTTTAGACGAAACATAAAGACACATGCATGTTTGTGACAGAACTTCCTAATGTCTTTTGCAAGCCGGTTAAAAAGCGAAATGTTTGTTTGACAATGTTGGGCAACGTACAGGTGAATCAACACCACCCCCTGTTGCCAGTTCCATTTTGATCGAGCACCCCCCCATTGACGACATCTGGGGGATCGTACATTTTCCTTCTCTCTCTGACCTCATAGACGGACTATCCCGTCTATGGAGTTAACTTAACCTCTATCCGTCCTAGACACGAGGTATTTAATTGCGTTGGTCGGGATTCGAATCGAGCGCACCCAGTTCCAATCCCGACGCGCTACCACTAGGCTACCTGCCGCCTCAACCCCACCCTAAAAAAAAAAGTGAAATGTTCGCTGTATCTGTTCTTTGAAAAAGAGATGTCATTTTTGTATGACTAGTCTTTCTTTGTAAAGTTACGAAACTGTTCTGCGTACATATAGGGGTCAGTAATGGTGCTATTAGGATTTAAAAATATTTCCTAGCAGCCAAATCACACTTAAAATAAAGTGTGCTGAAGAGTATCTAATGTCTTCTAACAGTTTTAAAATCCAAGACTATCTATTGGGCTGAAAATTTTCCTCTCGTATACTGCTGATAGTGCTTTTCTGACAGATTTAAGCTGCTTCTTCTTCTTCAGAAGCACAACAGCCTCTTACAGGCCTTGGCTGCCTCAACCACGCGCTCCTTCCAGCGTCTTCTATCTGCGACGACTCCTCTCCAATTTTTAATTTTCAAAGTTTTTAAGTCTTTTTCAATGTCATTTAACCATCTAGTCGGTGGTCAACCTCTAGCTCGGTATCCCTCATGTTTTTTAAATGTCAAGATCTTAGTGGGATTATCTTCCGAGCTTCTCCAAACATGGCCAAGTGTTATTTGAGGTTGCCTATAAAGCCTGTACAGTTCAAAATTACATCTAGTTCTCCAACGTCCTTCTTCCTGCACTGGGCCCAGATAGCCCACAGGATTTTTCTCTCAAGCATCAGATTGAAGCTAACAACAGATATTTTCTATCCATCCGTGCAAATAGGACTCCCCTGAAATAAAAAAATGGTTTAAAAATTAAGGCACAAATAAAGAAGTAAGAGGCGTTGCAGGTGGAAAACTTTTTGCTGAAATATTGCGATGAAAGAAAAATACAGCAAAATTTTGCTGAAAAATCTATAAACGATGCTGTGAAAACACGCCAGAAAAAGATTAATTCATGTCTCAAATTTGTTTCGAAGGCACTATATTGGATTTTTTTTTCAGTATATAAGTTAACGCTAGTGTTTACCGGACCAGTTTGTAGAGATTAGGCCCGTTGCCAGAAAATCTGGGGAAGGGGGGATCTGACAAAAGCGTAATATACCTCCATCTTTAATTAATACTCTACAATAAGGCTTGAAAAAACATTATTTCGAAGGAAGCCTGTCCGTGGTCGAGATCGGTTTAATTGTTTCCGTACAGTTTTCCTCGAGCCTTCCATTTGTTAATATTTCTGCAGCTGCTGCAAGTTTTGTTTTATCATCAAGTACCAAAGGTATGCGTTTTATGCCTTTGACAGTTTTCAAAAAGTGAAATGTTCGCTGAACCTGTTCTTTGAAAAAGAGAAGTCATTTTTGTATGACTAGTTTTTCTTTCAATTGATTAAAATACGATTCGATTAAAATACAATAAGTTATATAGCGAGGTTGGTGGTTTTAGCACGATGAAAGAAGAACCGGTTCATTTGTAGCAATTGTTTATTCTTGACAGGCTTCAAACTATTGCTACTGGTCTGATCGCAGCATTTTTGTATTCTTCACGTAGCATTCTTCATCTATTTTATTTAAATCAGATCAACTGATCGAGTAATGATTTCATAATTAAACGAAAAAAATCATTTGCTAGAGCATTTTTCCAATTTTTTTTTTCTTTCGTGCTCAGCCTAGAGCTCGTCTCTTAAACGCTCGATTTTCGATGAAGCCACGATCAGATGGTGCATTTCTAAAAGGCTTAATTGTCATCGGGAGATGTCACTGCCCTCGAACGTCACCGTGAATTGAGACCTGGATACCGCTCGTCACCATTCCGAATTGCGAACGTCGACTAAAGAATTCTAGGCATAGAGCCAAGGTAAAAGTTCGTCGTGCATTCGGGAAAGGACAACTTCCCTTCCCCCCCCCCCCTCTCCTCCCCTTCACTGTACTTCCTTTCGTTCCTGCTGGTACATCAACCGAAATGTCTAGTCTTTAATTCCATCTGAACATCCCCCCTAGGAAGTTCTACAACGTCTGGCAGAGGACTGTTTAAAAATAGATACCCCTGTCTCCGATGTTTGTGTTTGTCTTCGCATGCATTATGACCGTTCTCGCAGTGGCACTTTTTTATGGTAAAAAGTGCGCGCAAGAAAAAAGCTGTTATAAATAAATACGACGAGAACGAGCTCTCTTTTATGCTAGCTGCCGAGGATTTTTTTTTATTTTTTTTTTTATTTTTATTTATTATTATTTTTTTTTTTTTTTTTTTTTTTGGGGGGGGGGGGTACGTGAGTATTGTGATGTGGAATGATTAGTTTGCTCGGGATCCATAATGATACTAGTACTGTAGAAAGCTGAACCAAAATATGAAGCTTGCTGAAACGAAAACAAAAAAGTGCAGAGGTAGCAGTGAGCTTAACGTCATTGTTTACACGCACTATTAATAAACATGTTAGTTTAAGGCAACTGCAAGATGTTTCGAAATTCCGTTAGAGCTTACTCTAGAGAAGACAGTAAATACATCACTGTTGCGACACCTAAATAAAGTTTTCTGCTTACATAAATTAAACATACTCTGAAAAGTAGGGGTTAAGGGTGTTTTGATGTTCGGAAGATTTACCAAATATTTTGGACCATAAGACGCACCGGACGATAAGATGCAACTCAAATTTATGGGAGGATTGTTAGAAAAGAATTTTTTGCGTTTTGTTAGGTATATAAAGATATTTTCAATTTCTTACTTAATGAAGATAATATATATATATATATATATATAATAAAACTAGGTGACCCGTGCGACCCTTTCGCATGCGATTAAAATACGATAAATTATATAGCGAGGTTGGTTGTTTGTAGTAGGATGAAAGAAGAATCGGTTCATTTGTAGCAATTGTTTATTTGTCAAAAAACAATGGGGTGTAATGATAATACAAAAGAAATTACAAAACGCCTCTGGCCACAATATTGGAGATGAAGCATAATACAAAACAGGAAAACATGAGATATGTACACGTCAAAACACATTTGTAGACAATATTAAAAGTTAAGTATGATACAAACTCGTGGAAAATGGGATATTTACATTATAAAACCTCTTTGTGCACACTATTTGATCGTGCCGTTTCGACGCATCCAGGGAAAGAACTTTAGGGCCAAAAGTCAACTTTTCACTTCAACTTTTAAACAAACAATACAATGTGTCAGTCTGAATTAACAATCCGTCAGAAGCGGAGAACTCAGTCTTTAAAATGGTACCTCACTTATCGATTTTGGTTAAGTATGAATGGAGAGAAAGGGATCGTCACAAAAAATTATCTAGAAATAATATATATGGTTTTTCCATGCAAAAAGAATAATGTGCATATACGCAGATGTTGCCAATAAAGAAACTCATGAATGAAATCACAGAATGATAATAAAAGCAAACAATTTTTAAATTTAAAAGTTCAGTGCGATTGATAATGATAAAAAAAAACTAGCGCGCGCCCCATCTAGGGGAAGAAAAATTGTTCACAATGTTTATACTTCGATTTTTAAACAAACAATAAGATGTATAATTCTAAATTAACAATTAGCACAAAGCGAAGATCTTAATCTTTAAAGTGGTATCTCATTTATTGATTGCGGTTAAGTATGAAGGGAGAAAAAGGGAGAAAAACACCTTTTAGAAATAATGTTTATAGATATTCATTTTATTTTAATGTTATCTTTGGGCCATACGACGCACTCCCAATTTTAAGTCGATTATTTAATGTAACAAGGTGTATTTATTATATATATATATGTATGTATATTAGCATTAATTGCATACATTGACCGTTGTATTTAATTTGAATGTACTCCGTAACAAAGTACGAGTATTCAGCTAGTATATCCATAAATATGAATAAGATAACTTTATTAAATTTTAAATTATATAATTCTAACTTTAAGTATGGAATTTAAACTGCTTTAATTGCTATTGCATAATACCTGTATTTTAGAATACATTTTTGACCTGCAAGTAAATACCTTAGGAGCTTATTATCTGTAATACTAGTTCTATTCTATCGGTGCTAGGAATTTTAATTATTCATTTATCTATGTTTTATCCTTTTACATTGTTTTCTCCGTTCTCAGTTTCCACCTTGTGTAAACTTACTTTACAGGAAGGTTTGGTGATAATTTCCTAGTTACGTTTTTGTCTAAATGGCAACATCAAAAACAATGCAGGAACTCGAAGTTTAAAACCAAGTACAGTGAAATCTCTGTATGGCGACCAGTCATGGTACCGAAAAAAAAGCGGCCGTTTTAAGGGGTGGACTTCTATAGGGCTTCTAAGTGGCCGTTTTGGGGCTAGAGAAGTTACTGTATTTTCATTTGAAACTCCCGTTATAAATCTATTACGGCGGGAGAAAAATTATGACGCGGGATTGGTTCAGCTGAATATTTCCCTCAGCCAGGGACCAATAAGCGATAAGTGACGTCACGCCTGAAAAAAAAATGCCATGGGTCCAGTACCGGATGCGTTGCGAGGGATGATTCTGCATGAATTGGATCATAAAAATTGAAAAAAAGAATCTATGCATCATTTTTATGTATATTTTTTTTTCCTTTGCAGAAGCCTTCCGCCGCATTACCTCTACCCATCCGCCTACTTACCTGCTCCGGGGCTCATCCTTCCTGGTCCGACTGCAGCTCACGCCCCTCTCTCGCCAGCCACCGCTGCCGTGGCCAGCCCTTTCTACGCCGACTACGCCTACCCACCGCAGTACACTAACGGACTGGAGGCCAGCTACGCCCCATTCGCGGCCGCTGCCCTCGCGTCCACCTCGGCTCACCACCATCCTCACAGCAGCGGCGGTGGCAGCTCTGCAGCTGCGGCTGCCGCTCTGCCGCCCTACCTGTCTCCAGCTGCCGCTGCCTACGCTTACGCGCTGCAGCCGCCGCCCCCGCACCACCAGGCCGGCATTCCGGCGGGGGCCCCCGCCCACTTCCCGGTGCCTTATCCGGCCCAGCCGCAGGACGCAAGAATGCAGTAGACCTGTGTGGGGGGCGCGGGGGTATAACCGGGTGGCTCTTGCCTCGTGAGTTGGACGTTATATGCTGTGTAACAAGCCCGTAGTTTCATCAACCAATTTAAGCTGTTGATGCATGTCGCTTCTTGTAGGAATCCCAGACAGTGAAGATTGTCCAACGCGCTCAGAATTCAAAACAATAACATGAATCAAGCAAGTGCAATGCTCATGGTTACGTCATCTGCAACGAAGAAAATTGCTGGCACTGCTACAATCAATGCTATAGATATCCCCAAAGTGGGAAACTTTTCTGAAAGTTTGTTCTGTAGTAATCAAAGTAATTTCTACCAACCAAAATGCTCCCTCCTTAGCTTCAAAATATTCCGTAATCTAACTCTCATCATTTCTTGAGTATATAACTAGAAATTCTTTGATATTTCATTGATTGAAACTAGAACTGTCGTCTGAAGAAAAAAAACACTTTTTCCTTCGTATGTTCTTCCATCCCGAATCTTCGTAGTCTAGAACGCCATTTCCTACCGTTATCCGTTCAACTTGAGTACAGCCATTTGCGTTCGAATGTAAACCATGCATTCCTTTAGACCAGACATGACATGTTGCATCTACTATGTTCTCCACTCCGCCAAAATAAAAGCAGAAGAGAAGAGCGTTATTGGAATGCTTTAACATAATGAACAGCATCGCATTTTGCGGCTTATTTCTCTTTACATAGCATATAAATGTGTCGAGATGAAACCGGGAGCGCTTTCTTTCTTACTGTACGATGGTCAAGTGTTGGCCCCTGGTATACCGCTGAAGCCTGGAAATCTTTTTTAGGTGCCTTATTGTTTTATACAAGAAGTTGATGAAATGTTTATAGGCGAAACAATACTATGTGCTTTTTACTGTCTATATTACGTGCCGTTCGTAGATTAGATCTATGTTATTATTATGAGAGAGAGAGAGTCTAGATATGTATGAACGAGTTTTGACACTTCAGGTTTGCTAGAACGAAGAAAGATAATTTCTGGAAATAATTTTGCTAGTTCTGGAAAGAATTGTAAATAAGACTCAGCATAAACTATACGAGCGGAAGTTTTCGACTGATTTCGTGAGTAGCGAAATATTTCTATTGTAAGCGAGCGATATATTTCTATGGCAAATGAATCTGCGTTAGACGTTTTTTTTTCCTTCTCAGCAACATGAATTTCATTTTTGAAGTACGATAATTGTCTAATATTTGTACCGAAAATTGGATTCTACAAATGAACAGGATGAAACACAAAATCAATAGTATTTTTACAAGATGAAGACGTTTTGCAATTGCCGAAGGGATTGTTTTAACAAATTTTCTAAGATTAAAATCGCAAACACTTAAAATGTTTCAAAGACGTTTTTCGTAATTTTGCTTGTAATATTTTAGGCGTTTCGAAAACTGATTTTTTATGACCGTTAGTTAGATATAAAATTAATAATGAAGTTACAGACTATAGGATCAATAGAATAGAGATGATAAATATATTTTGCCTATTAAGTCTCCAGAGGAAAAGGAAAACGCCCAATGAAATCTATGCCATATTCATAACAGAACTCTAGATACTTTTTTAAAAGAATGTATTTTTAAATATTCTTAGGTATAAGAGAAAATGCTGGCATTAATATTATTAGATACAAGAGAGAATGCTAACATTATTAAATAAATTAATTTATAATCAAGTTGCTCTTACTAATGTATCAAGTTTTTGATCGTCAAATTGAATGGTCTGAAATGAATAATTCAAATTAGTTAATAAAGAAATAAATTGGAAAAAGAATTATACAAAATTTGGAACGACTTAAAGTATATTGAAAGATCAGCAGACTTATTTTCTTCTGCCTTTTTCACTTATTAAACTAATTCCATTGACATATTCGCTCGATATCTGTACAAGACTAGAAAGAGTAAAGTGCCATTTGAAGTCTGTTCGTTATTTTCAGAGACACAACTGAAAAAAAAAACCGTCGCTCACTTTTGTATAGTAACCTGGAGCTAATGTTCAGTAAGATCACTTTTTATAAAGTTCTGATTTTTAATAGATGCCAGAAGCATGATATTGCAATGCATCGTTTATAATTTATAAAAGTTTATTGAATATACAAATATGTTAGATTCTAGATAAATGTGTCGTCATTATTCGTAACTGTCCTATTTTTAAAATGTTAAAAACTTCATTGTGCTGAATCGTTTCATTAGCCATATCATTCATCATATTTTTTTTTTTTTTTTTTTTTTTTGTGAAACATGTATTAAAGCTGCATGTGATACAGAAGTTAATCTCTAGTCGAAAGGGGGAAAAAAACAGCGTTGTTGTCCTATTTCAGTTGCCATTTCATATTTTGCTAACTGCAATTAAAATATTTGCTCACTGAACATGAAATTTTATCACTCAACTTTTTTTTCCCCTGTGTTCTTCCACTTGAGATTAACGTCATGATCATGTAAGATTTTCAAATAAGCGTAGCTCAAGTGTGTCGATATAACTTTGTTCGAATGATGTTCGAATGATAAATAAGTTCTTTAAAAAAAAAATTGGTCCGAGTCCTTATCCAGTACATCGACTTTTTCTGTTTGTTTTCTCAGATTTATTATTATTGTGAATATTATTTCAAAAGCACGAAAGGGTTGTCTTGGCATCAGATTCATAAAATTATTTAATATCTTCTGATAAGCCCAGAGTAGATATAAAAGGAGAGTGGCCCTGACCACAAGTTTTTAATCTCCTGAAATGAAGCCAGTTTACTATATATGGTTTGTATGCCGTAATATCGCGTCATCCAAAACGTGCGGCCTATTTTTCACGAATCTTGGATGCTTTTGAAAACAATGAACGAACCCTTTAATTTTCTCTAATCTTAATTTCCCTTTCCTTATCGATAAGCAAAAAAAAAAGCTAAAAAAAATAACAATGCTGTGATACCTGGATGCCAATAATGTGAATGCGATTGACTTTAGTTTTTAATATTAAAGAACTTTTGCAATATGCACTCTACGCTGTTATGTGGCACTCCATGGGAATGAACAAAAAATGTCTGAACTGTTTCGAATGGAAATCATACCTAAGCTATTAGAATCATGACAGAAAGCAGTTGACCCTTGTAAAAAAATTTTGTTTTACGGTGATTACGCCTGAGATTTTTTTTTTTTTCCTTTTTTGAGTAGTGACATCTGCTCTAGGTGCATGGCCTGGTGTATTTTTCGCATTCGAACCGATGAAACCATGGAAACAGAAATGCGACTGCAACTGTTATTTTATTTTCAATATTATTTCCTTTTGCATAGTTTTAAATAAATATTTGGCCTACTTTCTGAAATTATAAAATAGCTACAGTTGCAATTCATACTGAGCAGCAGAAGGAAGATAAGAAATGTTTGTCATACGACCTGATAATTCTTATTCTTGTTATTTTCTAAATGTATTTTATTCGTTTTCTCTAGTACGTAAAATTAGCTTCCAAGACACACCTCATTGTTCATCTTGCATACTCACTTATTTAAATCTAAATTTGACTCCTCTTATATCTTGAGATAAGCTAAGTCTTACGACACACGGGAAATTTTCTCATTCAGATTAAAATCAGAGTGAAGACAACCGATATCTCAAATTGTCTTTTCAAGAAAAGTGATCTGTTATCAATCATTGATTCAGGGCGAAAGGAAACAGCCATTTTAGTGTGTTATTAGTTTGCTTATATAGAGTGACCTCACATTCACTTCATCAATTCAACGATTAAGATAACTAATGCAGCACTTCTGATTGCATTCATCTGCTCAAAATTTTCTCTTCTTAATTACCAGTATCTTTTTAAACTGATCATTTCAAGATCGACAGTGATTATGCAATTAATTTTCCGCGGTGATTAACGTAGTGAAAAGGTTTTAAACGTCAGTAAGGATTATCATTGGAATACAATTACAGTAAATTTCGCATTTTCTTATTAACTTAATTCTTATGTATGAGTATGTATATGTGCATAAATTATATATATATATATATATATATATATATATATATATACATACATACATACATACATACAGGGGTCTATCTTGGGTTAAACCAATTTTCTAACCAATCATCGTCCATTCATTTCTCTCTTAGACATTCTTTGTCGAGAGTTAAAGATAATTTGAATGTCTATAAGAGGCCCAAATGCTCACACATTTCTCTTGTAAAATTTTGTTATATGGGACTATATACATTTCATAAAGTGGCACGTGTTGTTCATATATATCGAAGCATCATTTAATTATAAATTACGTATGAATTGTTTTAAATTAACCAATCAAAAACCTCCATAGCTTCCTCGTAGAAGAATTTCTGTAGGAAAAAAAACAGTAACTTGGATGTCTCTATTAGGTTTATTTTATAAACATTTATAGCTTTCTTTTTTCATTTTTCTTTCTTTAGTCTTACAATATGTGTATGACCAGTTTATAAATTTGAAGAACTTATTTTTAGTTTTACTTATATATCTTTATATCTGATATTGTTTGTGTATTTAAATGTTTCATTTTTTTTCTCATCGTCATTGTTACTATCAGTCATAAATTATAGAACTGTGTAAATGTTATTGTTTCGTCATTTGTTTATAAGTTGCTCATAGATGGAAAGAAAGAACTTCGTGAACGTGTGTTCGAATTTTATAGTGCCATTAAAAAAGGTGTCATATCTAACTTTTAATTCTGAGAGGTCAGTGTCTGAAAGACAAAAAAAGTCTTGTCAGATGTTATAAACTACATGCATCCTTTGCATCGTTATTAACATTTCTTTATTATACATAGTATTTATTTTTAAAATGTTAGCATATTGTATTTTTTTATTTTATTAATCAACTGTCAGGTTGTTGTTTTTTCCCTCTAAATTATTACATTTAACTTTCAGGCCGTGTTCCCTGATTTATTCCCTTAATCTCCCCACAGTCAGAAATTCCAATCAGTTTTACTTGTTAAAGAAGAAATTTTAACGATAAAATATTGGATTATTTTACTAAAACTTATGGCAACATCAAGTTGTTTGTCAATATAACTTTTTCACTGCAATCAGATTTAGCCGGAAAGATTTATTCTTTTTTCTCAAATTTAGTATCGTCTGTTATCACCGTTAGACACCGTTTCATCTGTTGCGGTGAATTGGGTATTTTCGCACACATCTGCGAAATATCATTGAAATATGCTGTTCCTGTATCATGTCAATAATTTACGATCAAAATTTATTTTTATTTTACACTTCTCAGTTTTATAGTCATTGGCTTTATACTTCATTTCGTTCACAAACAGTCATGTGATATTAATGGGGAAAAAATGTCTTAAAGAGCCATGCTTTAAAATCAATGATGAACCTAAGGTGAGAATTTCTGATGAAGAATGAATGTACATAAGTTTCGTCGAACTTTTTCGTAATATAGTTTCGAACACATTTCATAAAGATTCTGACTTTCGTTTGCTATGCGATTTTGTTAAGTGATAAGACGTATGTGCATTATTATGAAAGCGTTTATTGTAATTTATTGAGATGTATATTTTATAGTCAGTGCATAGAACAATATCAACCAAAGATGTACTTAACGTTGCTTAGCATGAAAATATTTCAGTAATCCTTAACTTTTACTGCATATCTGAGTTACGTGACAATGACAGACCCTTTAACTGTGAGTAATCTCAGTTTTTATTTGCTCACTTATTTCACTTTCTCAACTACAGTGTGTTATCATGAAATGTAACATGACAAACTTTTTCTTTGCTAAAGATTCCTTAAAATATTTTCTGCGAGAAATAATAGAATTATAATTATAAAAAGTTTTAATATACTGTACTTCTAGATAAAAAATATTTTATTTTCTTATTTAGTGATCATAGGTGGCAACATGATCTTTATAATCACGTGACTAAAAAGGTCATATGTGACTAAATGAATTTAACCAAATGCCACACAGAACAAGCATGATTTTACGCTGTCGTTAAAACTTTATTTTGTCACTAATAAATGGTCTTTTCAAATTCACGAATCTTGTGTCAGGTTTAAGAAAGCATTTCAGCAAGGTTTGAAATAAAAAATTATCTAAATGCTATTAGTCTGAGACTTTTCAGCAGATCGAACAAGTATAAAAATTATAACCTACCTTTCTGCTTCAAGTTTTTTGACACCTTAGTATTAGTTTCATATGAGGTTGAGACAAAATACTGTACTAAAAATTATATGGAACATATTTTAATAACATGAACTTTACACAAAACAGAACAATCCTCTATTTTAAAAAAACTAGTATATACTACATTGAAAAACTGGAATACACGCGCATGAGCTTTCTTTTCTCGCGCTCACAACTTTTTTTTTTCAGTTCAGTTCGTTAATGTTAAAGTAAAGAGTGAGGCAAGCGACCTAGTTTACAAGATGTCACTCCTTGATCTATTGCAACTCGAAGTGCGTTTAGTTCTCTAAATACTTTTCACTTTCTCAGCATTAAATTATTATCTTAAAGGGAGTTGTGCCATTTCGTTTTGGTCTGAAATGAACTTTGCTTCTTGACAGAGTAAAATAAATTTGCTAAGTCATACTTTTAAAGTAAAATAATGCAAGGAATTATTTTCTGTTAACGCAGAGTCAACAATTTACCATTTTCTTTGGAATCTACGAAAAAAAGTGATAAAAAATAACCTTATCTCATTGGTTGTTAGAGAAAGTCATATATACCTAGAAAAAATATTAAGAAAATTTTTGTGGCATGAATGTTTTATACGGCTAATCGAGAACAGAATATTTATTTCCTACTAACTGATCACGTTGTGGTCAATGGAGCCATTTCATTTTTTTCAGACTGGATGTCACTTGTCATTGATTGGTCCTTGAATGTGGGAAATATTCCGCTTAACCAATCTAACGTTAAATTTTTCCCACACAGCCTCTTAACAAAAACAAACTTTTCCTACCGCAATGAGTCCATCGAATTTCGAAATCTTTCCTCCAGTTCGTAAAATATTGAAAAAAATGAAGTCGTCTGTCACGTATTTCTGTATGCGAAAAGAAAAAGGAAAAAAAAGTTTAAGGATTACTTAACTATTGTGCAATGACAAGAGAAATAATATCTATGTTTTCATTTGCTGGCTTAATATTTTATATAAATTGTTTTTAGAAGAGTTTACAACTCGATCTAATTAAATGATACTTTTTTTTAGTCTTTTATGTTATTTTATACTGTGGCTTCATGTAACATATAAACAGAGATTCTGGGAGGTTAGTATTTTGGTGTGTAGTCTCTACCATAGACCTGTAATATATGCCCTTATTTCAGCTCGATGGTCTCTACTCAGTCTATATCTCATTGTTGTAGGTATTAAAAAGGAATATTGTAAAAATACAGGATGCTTTTAATTATGAATAATTTTGAGATTTTTTTTATCTATATCTACATGATTGAAAACGGAATTTTAAAGCATTTTTTTTTACCTATTTATGGTTTATCTCAATGTTTAAAATAACAAAACAGATAAATTCATTTTTCTTTAAAGAATGAATTACTATTATATATGTTGAAAAATAAAATGTATTTTAGTAACCTTAAAACGATAAAAATTTTAATTTAATATAGGTCTAATTCTTATGCTAACTTTTATTAAAATGAACTCTTTATGCTGAGCGTCTGTTATTTAAATTTTTGTTTTTGTTTGAGGCCCCACTGCTAAAGATAGTAGATCATTATTTTTTTATATTTTTGTAAGTGTATTTATTGTACATCCTATATACGAGATATTATATACTATACTTCACTCAAAGTCTAATCCTGTATATCCACTAAAAGTGATATCATCGGAACTTCTTGGAGCTCTATATCCAAAAATTGGTGAACTGCATTCAAAGTTTTCGCTTACCACAAATACCGATTTTGGCCATAATTGTTAACGCTCTCAAAATACGTTGATTTTCCTTTAGAACATGCTGATTCTAAATATTAGAAAAGGGAGTATTGTCTATTTTTATTTAAATATCTAGATTTCTAGAAACAGAATTAATTTTTGTCTTGTAGAACCACCATAAAGTTGTTAGCTGATGTTTTGTTTCTTTATACAACATTAAAACAACACACTTCAGGCTGATTCTAAAGGACAACGTTTAAAAAGTCCGCACAACATTCTGCCATTTAATCAATACAGTTTTTCTGACAAGAAACTGGAGCTCTTGAAATTGTAGGGAATGTTTTTTTTGTACGAATAAAAAACGATTTTTGATGCTGTAAATTTCCATCGATGCAGCATACTTGCAACTAATCTCAGCTCGCAAAATTTAGAATCTCTGTTTAGTTGAAACTTGAGGACATTGTAATAGTTCTTTTTTCTATATGATGTTATATCTTTTGTAAACATTAATGCATGTTTCTCCTTGAAGAATGTGTACATAAGTGTAGCTACTGGGCAAGAGCGGAGAGCGAGATTATCGCATTGTACAGATTATCATGTATGCTACTTGCGTACACTTCTTAGCATTTCATGTCACAAAACTTCATCCAAATATTTATATACTTCATGTGATGTTTTAATTGTATATTATATGCTTATTCGTAGTAGTTAAAATTAGTTATGTAAAGTGTCTAACGTATCTACTGTGTCCTATTATAAGATGTACTTATACAGATATGTACAAATAAGTTAAAGGAAAACTTAATAAATGTTCCTTAATTCATATGTAATAACGTTAATGAAGATTATATAAAGCTATTTTGCAATGCATTATTGTTTTTCTTTTTTTTTATGTTTTGGTACTATTCCTATTTAGCGTTATTACAAAGTTGTGCGCACAGTAAAATTCAACCTTACACCACTGATAACATTAGTTTTCGTCATGTGTTCCAAATGTCACAATTGCACAGGGTGGTCCAAAATTATTGAGCGCATTTCATGTTTGAAAAAAAAAGAAGTTACAATGGATTTGCTTTCATGGAACCACAAAACGCACATTGCTTTTTCCTGTACGGTAGCCATTTGTAGACTAACGCAATTAGTAAATTTTGCTTGCGAAATGTTGTTGCGCCACCTACCGGTTTATGTGGAAGTTGTTTAAAGTTTAAATTTTTGTTGTGTAAAACTGTTTTAAATTGCCTTTCTAAGAAAACAATAAATATGTACGTACCTCATTTTGTTCCTTTTTTTTCAAACATGAAATGCGCTCAATAATTTTGGACCACCCTGTATTTTAAAGTTTATATTAGTCTTTCTATTTCTGAAAGAAAAGTATGTAATGATAGCTACTGAGATAAATTTGGATGTTTCTTTTCGACAATACCATTGTTACATAACTTACACCAGCACCTAACTAAGGGTCTGTTCACGTAGAATCCATCAGCGTCAACGTTACTCGTATTGAAATATATATAACTTATTAAAAACCTCCAAACGATTATCCGCGAAAATGTTAAGGTCTGTGATTGGCTTAAAATATGCCAATACGAGTAACGATGATGCTAACGGATTCTGGGCCTGTTCACATAGGAGTCCGTTGCGTTGCGTTAAGGAAAAGATGACGTTAAGACGAAAATAAACCAATCACATGCCTCCAAACGATTAGCAATGAAATTTTTAACGCCTATGATTGGTTTATTTTCGTCTCAACGTCATCTTTTCCTTAACGCAACGCTACGGACTCATATGTGAACAGGCCCTAACTCAACGTCTGAATATGTACGACCTTGTTCAAAATGCATCTACAGCGGAGCTTCAGCGGTAGGGCCTGTTCACATAGGTGTCCGTTGCGTTGCGTTGAGGAAAAGATAACGTTGAGACGAAAATAAACCAATCATAGGCGTTAAAAATTTCATTGCTAATCGTTTGGAGGCATATGATTGGTTTATTTTCGTCTCAACGTCATCTTTTCCTTAACGCAACGCAACGAACTCCTATGTGAACAGGCCCTTACTCGCATCGAAATATTTTTAACCAATCTCAGACCATAACAGTTTCATGGCTAATCGTTTGAAGGTCTGTGATTGGTTAAAAATACTTCTATGCCAGTAATGCTGACGATGCGTTCTGCTTCGGAAGCAATATGAAGAAGGCTTAACTTTATAAGCGCAAACTTCATTTCAACTTATTGTATTAAAATTAGTTTCTGAATCTTAATTCCCACGATGGTGTTCTGCGAATGAAATGTGCGAATTCCTGTCCTCCTTCTAATGATGCTCTCGTGATGTAGTAAAACAAGAATGTGAAGAGGTTTAGTTGTAATTTAATCGATTCTATACTTGATGGATCATGTCCAAGTGACGTCGTATAAATACGTAGCATTTCCACGTGGAATTTTTCAAAGTAAAACATTGCCTTTTACTGCGTATAAAGAACGATGACACAAAGACAATCAAACACAAAAATTATTTTCTTTCATCTTTCAAATAATTCAGCAAATCCCAAATTTTGTATCAACTCTCTAAGCAAGTTAGAAACTCGTAAAACATCGAATCAAGGCAAATGTCTTGGAAATACAATCTGCGTATTGTCACAGCGTGTATGTCCACACCTCCGTGAACATGATATACTCTTCATCTTTATCAACCAATTGTACTGTTTTTAGCCGTGACATCACTTATTTTATAGTAGTCCATGGTTCTGAGAAATCTTCAGCCTAATAAATGCTTGCGTCCCTCAGTTTTCTTACAACCTTTTGAAAATATTCTAAGGGCCTGTTTACGTAGAATCCGTCAGCGTCAGTGTTAGGGTCTGTACACGTAGGAGTCCGGTAGCGAAAGCGTTAAAGTATTGCAATTTATTTAACCAATGACAAACCTCCAAACGATTAGGAACGAAATTTTTAACGTCTATGATTGGTTTATTTCCGTCTCAGCACCATCTTTCCTTTTACATTTCCGCTACCGGACTCCTATGTGAACAGGTTCTTACTGTATAGGTGAATCAGCAAAGCATATATTGTGATATCTTCAGACTCCGGGTAGCTAAAAATGTTCAGAGTCAGTCTACTAAATTAAAATACAGTTTTATTAAATTTTAGTCGGAAACTTTTTACACAGGTGTTGATCTATTACACTCTTTACACAGGTGTTGATCTACCTCTAGACATAGAGGGAACTGGCCTTCGTAATAACCAAATGATATCGATGATAAGATGCACGTACAGTCACAGCGGAACTAGAAGGTCGGTACACAGCCTCTAGAGCGTACAGCTCTGAAAATAGATAACGAAGCCTGTAGAGCAGGATGCTCTGAGATAGCTATACTTCAGGGTGAAGTATTCGTTGACGAGAGCTTCGAGCGGCTGCTCTGAAAATAAGTCAGGGTCAAGTCGGTCGCTCCAGGACAACGTAGACGATAGGTGCTCTCTAGATGAGAGTCTCGACCAAGTCTGTCCAAAAACTGGATTTCTTCTGCGGCGTTGGCAACCGTGCTTCCGGTCACGTGACTACACAAGTCTTGGTTGGCTGGCACTATTTTGTGACATCATGTCCGTTGGCTGTGATTCGCCTGACCACGAGGCCATGTGTTCGGTTCCCATGATTCAGCTGATCTGAAAATCATTAGTTCACGTCGAAATAGTCATTAGTTTACGTCGAACTAGTCATTAGTTTACGTCCTCCCAGGCCCGGCGGCTAGAAGCAACACCATTCTTTGTGTGCAGACACCTTGACGCTGAAAGATAGAACTGTTCGCTGGTCACCTGCTGTGGGAGGTCCGGCTGTCTGGGTGATTTATTCGGAAGGGTCGTAACAGATTCTTACAACCCCTCCCTCCTTGAAGGAGATTTTGGCATAATGGCAAAATCTGAAAATCACGGTTAGACACAGCTCACCTGATACATCATTAGAGGCAATGCATTTAATTTACTACACCATTAATACATTTATTCTAATACATTATGATTACTAGGTTACCTAACACCTTAATACACTAAGTTATTTACACAATTCATTAATTATTTTCACACTCTACATTAATTTATTTACAACATTACGCCTGACTTAAGGTTTCTATTCTGCCATGAAACGGCTTAGGCAATCGGCATGACCTATCAATTTACCAGATTTGTGGACAATCTGATAATTGAAAGGCTGTAAGGCAAGAGCCCATCTCATAAGCCTTGGGTTATTTCCCGCATTCGTCTTAAGAAAAACGAGCGGATTATGATCCGTCTCGATGGTGAATCTCTGCCCATCCAGGTAATGTCTTAGTTTCTTTATGGCGTATATTATGCCTGCGCACTCTTTTTCGGTGGTGCAAAACTTCTTTTCTGCATTAGTAAATTTTTTACTAAGGTACAACACTGGATGGTCAGTATTCTCCGGTCCCTTTTGTGCCAATATTATACCGATACCAATGTCGGATGCATCGGTTTGCAGGATAAATTCTTTGGCGAAGTCCGGGGCGTACAAAACAGGTTTCTCGGTCAGTTCCGTTTTCAATTCTCGAGCCGCTGTATTGCACTCCTCTGACCATTCAACTTTCTCCCTAATTTTAAACTCCCTTCTCACTGACCCTTTATCATGATTAGTTTTCCTGTTAAGTTTAATCTCCCGTTTAGTTTCGGAAGCGATGTTCTGATAGTTCCGTAGCCTATTCATGAACTTAAAAACATAATCTGTAACCACATTAGTCTCCGGCGAATTCCTATACCATTTTCCGAAAAGTAGTGTTTCCGGCACCCTTAAATTCTTCCTAAATATCAGTTCGGCGATGCTAAAAACCATAAACATATGAGTCATGTTTCCAAGTGCAAACATGGCTGAGGGTAACCCTACCTTCCAATTCTCTTTTGCCTTAAGGCAGATAACTTTTAAGAGTCGTTCAATGGTGCGGTGAAAGCTCTCGACGGGGTTTCTTTGCAGATGAAACATTGAGTTCCGCGTCACCTTAATATGAACTTCCTCCAGAAACGTGGTCGTTAATTTGCTTGTGAATTCGGTAAAATTATCTAATTGCAATTCCTTCGGAAGCCCTATCCGACTGAAATTTTCTAATAGAGTATTAGTCACATGTTCTAAGTTTAAAGTACTCAAAGTTATGGCTTCCGGATACTTCCACAAAGCGTTTAAAATATACCGGTTTCTTTTCGGTGGGGTCTGCATACGACCAATGGTCTCTACGTAAATTCCCGTGAAAACCTCCGTAATTTCTGGGACTAATTTCAGCGGGGCTTTCTTCCGTTCTCTCGATCTCTCTACTCTTTGACACAGGTCCCATGACCTAACATTGTCCTTACACTCTTTTATGCACTGGGGCCCAAAATAATACCTCACTAATTTGTATTTACTTTTTGACATTCCCATGCGCGATCCGATGCCATCATGGCATAAACTTAAAACTTTAGACCTGTACTTAGTTGGTATAATCAATTGTTTTCTTTCCTCCCCTCTGTGATCTCGCGATTTCCTAAAAAGTAATTCGTTTTCGACCACAAATTCCAGGGTTTTCTGTTGCTTAACTTTTTCCCAAATAGGTGCAAGTTCAGGACAATTTTTTTGCTCTAAAGCGAAAGTGTCGGCACTCACTTCCCCTAATGAATCGTCAGTTTCTACCACTACCGGTAATTCTATATGTTCTAAGTCATCCGGCGAATTAACGTCGGACTCTGGCGACTCCGTTAGTCGTTCGACCGCTTCCCCGTTCTCTGCAGAATTTCCCGTTTGAATTTCCTCCTGCTTACCTCGACTTCGGGTGACTGCATTAACCCTAGCTAGTTTTAATATTTGCGCCTCTATCAGCTCCTGAGTGGAATTTCCCAGCAAGTAGTGGTTCATTTCCACACTCTTACCTACCACGGCGGCCTTTGCTATCACCCGGCCGAATTCGGGGCTCTCAAGGGTTACGCGAGCTAAAGGTAAACGTCTAAATTCATTTTCCAAGGGCTGTTTGAGCAAAACATTCTCTCCGGTGAAATCTCCGGGTTTAACTAATTTAACAGGGCACAAATCTACGCAACTCCCGCTATCACGCAATAATACGGTTTGGACCTGATTCACGCGAGCTTCGCTTAAGTAGGGCTTAAACGCAAGAGAAAAATCTTCCAACGTAACTAAGTTGTTTATGATTTCTCTGGATTTATTTAATTCTGGACAGTTCGGGCTGACATGTCCATTCTGACCACACTGAAAGCAGATGGGGCCACTTCGCTTCTCATACTCCCTGGTCCTCCAATCCTTATTATTTTTATTAGCAGCGTTGCGCCACTCTTTCGTACCTGATTCTTCTACTCCCGTTTCCGTCGTGGAACTAAATTTCTCTGACTGCTTGGGGCGGTCTACCTTTTTCTTTTCGGGCGATTTAATTTGCGTCGGTTTCTTTACGAATCGGCGGGTCGATTCATACGCGTCTAGCTTATTTACTAAAGTTATAGGATCATTTAGTGTTCCCCATACATCTACGAAATGATCTTTAATTTCCGCTGGTACGCGTCGCTTTATTTGGTCGGCTACCATAAGTTCTTTGAGTGACTCAAAATCTTTAATTTCAATTCCATCTAACCATCCCTCTAAATAGCTCCTTAATTCAAATATTAAATCTTTCCACAAATCACCGTTTTTCCGTTGATGGGTTTGGAACTTTGTACGGAAAGCTTCGGAACTGAGTCTAAACCTGTCTAGCAGTACCGACTTAACATATTCGTAATTATCATTTTTTTCTTCAGGTTCCCTGATGATTATTCCCGCTATTTCGCTCGGCAAAAGACTGAGTAACTCTGACACTAAATCACAATCATTAATTTGCAATTTCCTAGCTTGCCTCTCAAACAGATTTAAGAATAAAGCTATGTCTATCTTTTCGGCATCATACCTCTGCATTACCGATTTAACATGCCTAGACGGGTTCCCGTTTTCTGAGTTCACGGAATTCACACTACTATTTTCCCCAATTAGAGTGATTTTAAGTTTTTCAAGCTCAAAAGCGCGTTGTGCTGCTTTCTCTTCAAGCTCAAAAGCGCGTTCTGCTGCTTTCTCTTCAAGCTCAAAAGCGCGTTCTGCTCTCTCGGCGTCTTTAATCTCCTGCAATTTTCTATCTTCTATAAGATTTACGAGAATATTTTTCGCGCTCTCTTCCTCGAAACCTTCACTTTCTGAAATTTTTCTTGCCAGGTCAATTATTCTATCTGATTCTTGAATTCCTACTTGCAGCTCCAAAGCCAAATTCTGCAAGTCAATTTTCTTGTATTTTGTTAAAAACGACATTTTGCCTCAATAACTATTTATCCACAACTTAACCTTACCGGAACCCTCGGAATTTTGACCTCAACACAACAAAAGAACTGGTTGTCCGCTTTTCTCACGCCTTTACAATAGAGCCCTCTCAATTCGGGGAATTCTAGTGCTACGTTCTTCCAAGAAAAAAGGGGGGGGGGGGTTACTCCGAAAGATTACAGTTTAACAGACTCGTTTGAAATCCTAACATGGCACATACAATTCAAAAATGTTTAAAATTTTTCAGACCAAATTTCACACACATAATAAATCAATGCTACTTCAATATAATCTTAAGCACTCTACACAAGTTCAATAACTGACTAAATTAATTTGCAATACACAGTTACTTAATTTCAATAATTGACTAAATTAGTTTGCAATACACAATTTCTTAATTTCAATAATTGACTAAATTAGTTTGCAATACACAATTACTTAATTTCAATTTAGAATAAGTACTTAAATCAGATTATCCACAGTTCTAGTATTCATCTAACAAATATTTGTTCATTTACTTTCCTTTTAAAATTTTAAACACATTGCATACAATTCATTTTTACCTTATTCTTTTGCATAAACAATTCTAATACTTCATTAATTTACTTTTGACTCAATTAATTAATTTCTCACAGATAATTTACTTATTTCAATTCAATAGTTATTTCCCATGAAACATTAATTTACACATGTTAACATTTACACAGATTCTAATCAATTAATTTACTTTTAATTAATCAATCAATTACTTTTGCCTCTAATGAGAAAACAGGCTTACCTTGTCTAATTTTGAAGACTAGATTGTAGGCTCTCATTGAAGCTAGGCAGTCTTTCCAGGCTGGTTCTTGGGGGATTTCCTTATTTAATATGCAGCCCCAATACTTGATCGCTGCACAACTCCACTGTTGGTAGGCTGCTCGCTGCTATATACTGGTATCTGTGATGCACACACTTGGGACGGGACGTCCGCACAAAATGTCCTAGATGGGCTTCCTACTCTAATTTCCTAATTCGAAGGGGTGGATTGCCAATTTTTAATTAATGGGACAATCCCAAACACGCTGCCACCAATTATTAGTAGACTGTGATATCTTCAGACTCCGGGTAGCTAAAAATGTTCAGAGTCAGTCTACTAAATTAAAATACAGTTTTATTAAATTTTAGTCGGAAACTTTTTACACAGGTGTTGATCTATTACACTCTTTACACAGGTGTTGATCTACCTCTAGACATAGAGGGAACTGGCCTTCGTAATAACCAAATGATATCGATGATAAGATGCACGTACAGTCACAGCGGAACTAGAAGGTCGGTACACAGCCTCTAGAGCGTACAGCTCTGAAAATAGATAACGAAGCCTGTAGAGCAGGATGCTCTGAGATAGCTATACTTCAGGGTGAAGTATTCGTTGACGAGAGCTTCGAGCGGCTGCTCTGAAAATAAGTCAGGGTCAAGTCGGTCGCTCCAGGACAACGTAGACGATAGGTGCTCTCTAGATGAGAGTCTCGACCAAGTCTGTCCAAAAACTGGATTTCTTCTGCGGCGTTGGCAACCGTGCTTCCGGTCACGTGACTACACAAGTCTTGGTTGGCTGGCACTATTTTGTGACATCATGTCCGTTGGCTGTGATTCGCCTGACCACGAGGCCATGTGTTCGGTTCCCATGATTCAGCTGATCTGAAAATCATTAGTTCACGTCGAAATAGTCATTAGTTTACGTCGAACTAGTCATTAGTTTACGTCCTCCCAGGCCCGGCGGCTAGAAGCAACACCATTCTTTGTGTGCAGACACCTTGACGCTGAAAGATAGAACTGTTCGCTGGTCACCTGCTGTGGGAGGTCCGGCTGTCTGGGTGATTTATTCGGAAGGGTCGTAACAGATTCTTACAATATGATTAACATAGGGCTCGTTGCTGTTTAACAGTGGGTTTGTCTTTATCTCTCCTCAGTCATTTCACTGGAGATTTTTGAGGTAAACTTTTCTCTGTAGAACTTGAAATAATGACCATTTCTGGAACCCAATGGTCCAGCATATGCATCAAGAAAACTTAACGGAACGCTTCGATCTCTGGTCTCACTGGACGTTCGTATTTTAAGATCAGGAGATCGTCAACTTTCTTCTGTCTTGATTATCTTCTAATAAAATGAAAATTCACATACGAGAACAGCATGTCATTTACATTTTCAATATATATGCACTTATTTTATGAAAAATTAATCATCATTTCAGAAAAGGAAAAATAAATAAATATTAATACTAAAATTATAACTTTAGAGTTTTCTCAACAGATTGCGAAATTCTCTAGAGCAAGCGTGTGTCAAACTCAAAGGCTGACATGGACCAAATAAACAAGGTTTAAGTTTATATGGGCCGAAAAAAAACTTCGAAATCAATTTCCGTAGAAACATAGTTTCATTTCGAAAAATATAGTATAAAAAAAAATAAGAACAACAATAATATTAATGTTTTCTTCCTGACACTTTTTTTCTTGAGCATTAAGTTACCAGATATTGAATAATTGCAAAAATGAAGCACTCTTCGAAAGTGAAATATAACCTGTTTTACACCCATCAAACAAATCACTTCGTTCAAGACTACTTACTGACCAGACTACTGTCTGGCGTGTGGTAGTCGGCTGCTAAAATATTCACTGCTAGTGGGGGGAGGGGGAATAGTGCGCCTGTGCGTAAAGCCCATAAGGTGACTCGATATTTACATACCATTATATTGGCTGGACCTGGGCCTGGGCCGCACAAATAATCTTTGAGGACCGCGAGTTTGATATGCTTGCTCTGGAGGTACTGGTGTACGAAGGCCATTTTCACGATGATACAGTACCTTGCAACAGCAGTACGGCGAAGTTGATCTCACCATATGAGCCCGAAAATAAGCAATTACAGATACTGAACATAAACTTTAAATACACACGTAAAAGAAAACCTACTGAGCATCGATAATTGACAAATAAACATACTCAAAAAGAAAACATAAAGGAATGAATAAAATTTTAAAATGTGTATTTTCCATGCGAGGGCTTTTTCATTTGTAGCCATCTCTTCTACCATTTAATGCCCACACGCCATGATGAACAACGTATAGAATAGATGAGGATAAACTGAAATATTAGCTTCACTATTGTTACACTCACGCACCGTCGAAGTGTCAACTATATCGCTCTGGAATCTTCTCTCTGTACAAATTTTCTAATGTTACAGGAAGGAAAAGAGGGGGGATATCGTTGAGGGCTCAGGACTTAACTGTAACAGAGATGCAGATTTATGGTTCTGTATAGATATTGTCTGCTCTCTGCCGCTAATTTCTTATCCGAAATTCATGCAAAATCTCACGTCGAGAAATCTTGTAGAAGCCGTCGTAAAACAACTGCAAAGGACGCCTTACTACGTGTCTAATAAATATACGTACTGCCCAATTCCTTTCCTATAGAGATTTTTCAATCTAATGTATGTCCATTGCTAGATAGTGGACGGAGACCTGACATTTTTTTTTAATGAAGCAAAGTTGATTGTTCGCGTTTAGAGGAAGGCAAAAATGTGGTCTGACGAGACGGTCCTTTTACCATTCATTAATTCTGATATAGAATATGCAGTGCCTTGTTTTCAGTGACGTAGCGAGGGCGGGGCAAGAGAGATCTATCCTACCCCGGGCGCCACTCTCATAGGGGCGCCCAATGGTCTCTCTTTTTAAGTAATTCTATATATTATATTACTATATATTTTTCGGGGGGGCGCCATAAAGGTATCGTGCCCCGGGCATCAGTTGTGCTCGCTACGTCACTGCTTGTTTTACGGTATTATGGGAGCTTAGTAACATGAAAGATTAAAGGCCAATGCACTTTGCAGTTTATTGACACATAATAGCCACTTCGAAGTGTGGGATGCATTCTTTCAAAAGATCGATTGGTAGGAGAATGATAAGCAGTCTTTGGAATACATTTAATTCCTACAAGAAACACCAAGGCTTGAAGTCAGCACGATTCAAACTTCTGGCCATAGGCTGGTGAAATATGAAGAGGAATCCCGCGACGAGCATCGCAAATTGAGTAAAATATAGTGTTGCTATTTCAGGAGTCATATTAGCAATAGGAATAACTTCCTTGGAAAGCCGTCAATCACAATGAGACAATAATAATTGAGTCTCAGGAGATAAAAGAGGTAATACAATATCGATGCGGCTATAATTAAACCTTACCGCAATAATTGTCTATAGCTGCTCGAATATGCTACGATATTTTAGAATGCTGTTAAGGTATGCAGCTTGGTGACCAGAAAGCGGATTCTATACTGATTTTAGACAAAAGAAATGGTGTCTTTGGAGTAATACCATTTCAGAATTTGAGAGATTATGATGGGAGTTGATAGTTCTTTTACAAAACCGAACAAGTTAATAAGATCAAGCTTTGCCCGTTGAAATTTAAAAAAAAATACATATTTATCGGGTAGTCCATAGTGGTTGTTTATCTTTCTTTACCAGGGAATCTGTATTCTTATAAAGAACATATGTTAAAATGGAATCTGTTTTTTGTTCTTCAGCAACAACCTCATTATTGTATTGATAAAACTATGGATGGAAGCAGGTGCAATTCCGAAATCACCATTAAATACGGAATTTTCATTTGCATAACTATGCGTTATATTTCTAGCAAAATTGCTTCGTATTGGTTAAGTTTCAAAGCTACTCCGGCCCCCCACTCCTTCATGGAGTATCGCCCAATACTCTCTGAAAACCGGCCGCGCCACAGCGACCCCGCCGCACAACAGGACCTGCCGCTCAGGCATGTCCAAAACCAATCCATGTTCGTCCAGTTCAGCTCACTCTACCGTTCGCTCTCGGCCTTCGTATTAGTTAATAAAAGGTGTCGTAGTTTCCTACGAGACCATTTCTACCGCCATCACTATAAGGCCGGCTGCACACCGAACGCAACAAAACAGTGCGCAACGTTTCTGTTGCTAAGCGTTGCACAACCAAAATGTTTTATCGTAGAAAATGGTGATGCATTTTGGCTTGCAACGCTAGGTTGATTTGATATTTCCTCAGTAGTAAGTAAGAACACGGGAGTTGAAGAGGTCTGCAGTATTTTGTTCTTTATTTAGGGAAGTGTTCAGTTTTGGGAAAGTAGTTTGATCATAATTATGGGTGATATGGCAAGTGAGGAAGTAGAAGTAGCTATTCTTTTGTGGCTACTTTTAAATCTAAGAAAAACATAAATTATAAAATATTTTTAAAAAATCAATAAAAAACAACGTAAGCGCATTTTTTTCTCCTTCTACCAATTTTGCCGCTCTTGGCAGATGCCCTGCTTGCGCTCCCCTAGATTTGGCCCTGAGTGACGCAACCGTATTTTTCTCTCTTACCAATATTTAAAAAAATGGGGGTGTCTGGATTACTTGAGGGAAAGATTTATTCGAATAAATGTAATAAATTGGTGTGGTACATACCTGGAATATTCAATTCCCCAGCAATATCCTACCAAATTTTATTTATTACATATTGGTTGTGGTGATCCTTCGCTCTAAAACAGGGTTGGGCAGACTTTTCCTGGGTACGGGCTACTTCTAATTTTTTCAAGGTGTTGCGGTCCACCCAGTGGCGTAGGTGTGGTGAGCTAAAAAAAGTCTACAATATTTATTATAACTTAATAATAAATACGGAATATGTACTTACCTACATAACTACAATAAAAAACTTACTCTTTGTCTATGGCGTCGGTGTTCCATAAATATGTTTCTTTTAGTATGCGCATCTTAGGTCTTAGTAAAGGCGGTCACCCTAAAATGTCTTGGTGGTCCACCGGTCGATCGCGATCGACTTAATGCCCACCCCTGCTCTAAAATCATAAATTTCTGTCCTTGCGTGAACAAGAACTATCAAGTTGTCAGCATCAACCTCCATCTCTTTTTATTATAATAATGCAAAAATCCTCAACAATGAGCATTAACGAAAATAAAATGCTCTTGTTCCCGCGCATGCGCAGATGAAATGTTTCTTCAGCTGTGTGTCAAGAAACGTCGGTCAGAGAAGCATACACTTTTCTTACAGCAACGTTCCCGAAATGACGCGGGGTGTTTCAAAACAATGCTGCATCCGGTGTGCAGCCCTCTCCTTTGATTATATTGCAGACGATGCGTCGGATACACAAAGCTAGCAGCAGAAACGTTGTGCCCTTTTGTTGCCTTCGGTGTGCAGCCAGGCTAATGCATTGATAAAAGCAGTGATTCCAAACCGGTGTGCCGAGGCACTTTAGGGTGCCGCGAGACATTTTTGGGGGATAAACAAAAAAAATATTAGTAGCGCCTACTTAAAATAAATATTAAGTTGAATTGCTCTCACGCCCAACAGATTGTGATACAGATCGATGCACTCCTTCTTGAGGATGTATTAGCTACTCTTAGGGCCTGTTCACATAGGAGTCCGTTACATAGCGTTAAGGAAAAGATAACGTTGAGACGAAAATTAACCAATTATAGGCGTTAAAAATTTCATTGCTAATCGTTTGGGGGTTTGTCATTGGTTAAATATATTTCAATACTTTAACGCTCCGCAACGGACTCATAGGGCCTGTTCACATAGGAGTTCGTAACGTTTCGGAAGGAAAAGATGACGTTGAGACGAAAATAAACCAATCAGCCTCCAAACGATTAGCAATGAAATTTTTAACGCCTATGATTGGTTTATTTTCGTCTCAACGACGGACTCCTATGTAAACAGGCCCTTATGTGAACAGGCCCTGACACCCACAACTGTTAGGCCTGATATCAAACATTTGTGCTCTCAGCATCCATCTGAAGTCTCACATCAATAAAACAAAACTCGTTTGAGTGATTTCTACAGTGGTCTTCTAGTGTAATATCATACTGAACCCCATGGCTATTTTTGAAACAGAATTAATATAAGCTATTCTGGCGTTTGTTACTCATATCTTTCAATAAATGAATAAAATCAGCAATTTACATGAACTTAAATTTAACACGTTCCTGTTATACATTCCACTTTGATTTACGTAATATTTAAAAAATCGAAAAAAACTGAAATTCTAACAAGGGGGCCCCAGGTTTCTAATCTTAATACCAAGGATGCCGCAAACGTAGAAAGGTTGGGAATACCTGGATTAAAGGCTTATTAATCGATTCTATCACGGACTTCTGGCCATCTAGCGTTTGCAAAAAGTATTTTATAGTTGACAGATCTGATAAGAGATCTCTGTTGTGTGCGCCATAATGTCATTATCCATAAATAACGTTTCGAGAGAAAAAAAAACATCATCAGTTGCAATTATTTCCGTTGTTTAGTGAGTTTTTCCTACAAAATTCATAGTTATATGCACTCTAAATAACCACCATGAAGCTACAGATAACCAGTAAAATCTTGTTCCCAGCTTCACATGCTTTAACATTTTCATGGCTATTCTGTTGGATGTCAGTGATTGGTTAAAAATATTTCCATACGAGTAACGTGAGGCTCTGCTTCCGCTACAATGTGAACAAGGCTTTTCACCTCCTGAAGCATTTCTCCTGCTATACATTAACCTTTTGAAAATCTCTACGTCCTCGGGATCAACTAGTTTAAATTTTGTTGATTGCAAGATTTATGGCACTTTTTCTATTTTCCCCCGAAAAATTCATGATATGACAATTCTTAATAGTAATCGGATTTTATACCGATTCAAACTTCGTTTCACCCAAAAAATTGATTTATCATAAAACTATGTCTAAAAAAGTGTCGAAACAGAAATAGACTATTACTGCTTTTTGAGTAGTAACAACGGTAAAATATTATGGGGATCGTCTAGGCTCTGAGAATTCTTACTCCATGATATTTAAAAGGCCTTTCGAAAACGTAAATAAACTTATCTGAACTGTGATTGTAACTGATAAAACGTAAACAATAATGATGGCTGAGGGAAATGTTTTGGAGAGAGTGTTAAAAGGTATAGTTATTATTAATCTTGTTTCTACAGCCGTGCTTCTAAAATTTGACACTTAGTATTACGTAAAGTATCCTTTATAATATGTTACAATTTTAAAGGTGAAATTCTTCGTAAAAGGAATAATCAATATTGAGGTAGCAAAATATATGTCATTCATATTGAGTTTTCGGTTTATTTATCATTGTTTATTGTTCGAAAATAACAATATAAGGTCTAAAAATACATTGAATTTATAGGGTAACGTCATAGTCGAAATGAGTAAAATTTTCTCCTTGATTCGTGAATTGTTTGGTCTCTTTCGGAGTGTTAAATTAGTATGTATTTCCAAAACAATAAGAATTTAGAGGGTTGTATGCATTCTGGCATAGTGAGACCTGGCCTACTGCGCAGATGAAAATAGGTTGGGGAATGTCTAAGACTCAGCAATGTAAGGGGTTAAAGATGAGTACTCAAGCTGCGATTAAAGAGTGACATATTGTTGATAATTTTAATGATGATTCTGTATTCAAGGAAAACCTGCCAATCCCATAAAGTGTTTAGAATTAGCATCTAAACTTGATCTTGGATCTACTGTTGTTTATTTGGTAGAATATGTGAATATTGTTTTCTTGTTACGCTTTGTGGGCGGATGAGAGCGTATCTTTGGATAAAAGGTACTGGAACACTATGCAAGACACACTGTGAAAAGAAAGCAAGCTAGTATGAAAAAATAGGGGCTATGCAGCAGGGCAACCAGCAAAGTTTATTTTTTAGGTACAGCTTCAAGATAGGACCCCATTCGCAATATTTTGTATTGGCACATTTTTACATTTGGCATATCTGGTAATCGCTTTTTCTAATTTATTTTGGATTTGGATTTAACCATGTCTTCTGTGTTAAGTGTTGTAGAGAAGTTTCAGGGAGTATTGGAGGGGAATTTGAAGCTTCAGTGTTGGAATGGCAGGGTGACTTTGGGAAAATGTGGGGTTCCTAATAGGTTGTTTAATCTTCCATTTGTGTTAATGTCAAAAGCTGTTTTTGGATTTTATTAAAGGAAGCAGGGTTAATTAAGGGGGGGGGGGGTTGTGTGTGAGAAATGTAATTCTGATATGAAATTTAAAACAGCAAAAAAAAAAAAAGTCAGATGGTTTTATGTGGGTTTGTAGGAAAATTATGGCTGGGAAGGAATGCAGGACTCAAAAGTCAATTCGGCATGGTTCATGGTTCTCCAGTAATAAATTTAGAATGGGGGAAGTCTTTTTCTTTAACATGAGTTGGTCAGAGGGACAAAAACTGGGGATATTCAGGAGGAATATTTTTGTCTTCAATTACATTAGTGGACTGGAGACAGTTTGTAAACGAAACTATCTTAGATTATGTAGATTTATCTTTGGAGAAAATAGGTGGCATTGGTCAGATAGTGGAAATAGATTAAAGTAAATTTGGAAAGCGTAAATACCATAAGGGGCATCCAGTTGAAGGTCAGTGGGTTTTTGGGAGGGGGGGGCATTGAAAGGGAATTGGGCAAGCTTTTTTTCAGTAGCGGATCATTATAGGACTAAGGACACATTGTTTGGAATTATTAAGGAGTGGATTGAGCCAGGAACTAACTTTTATTCTGATAGTTGGAAAAGTTACGATTGCTTAGATAGGGAGGGCTTTGAACATTTGAAAGTTAATCACAGTGGGAATTTTGTCGATCCAGACACTGGATGCCACACGAATATGATAGAAAGTATGTGGAAGCATGTGAAAAGTTCCTTTTCATTGCATAATTGGCAGATTGATTTTAAATTCTATTTGGCTTATTACATATTCACTAAATCTTGCAAGGAGCAAAATGTTGATTGTTTCAACAAATTTCTAGAAATTATAAGGGATGTAAATTGGGCAGAATTCAAAATTTCTGTGTAAATTTATTTCTATAATTTCTGGATCTACAAAGTTCATTCTCTTTTCCATTTTGTATTATTTTTTTAATTTATGTTTTTCAAAATTAAATTTCTATGTAATTCATATGATATTAATGATGCAATGCTTGGCTAGGCAACTAAAAAGTCGCCAGTACAAAATATTGCCAATGGGGTCCAATACCAAAGCTGTTCCATTTTTCAAGCCTATGTAATGAAATTTTTTCAAAGTTTTGTTGAATGTCTGTTATTTTGATAACACCAACAAAAATTACAGGTTATCAGTGTATTCTATGAAATATCGGTGTAGTTATTTGTTCTAAAGTGCATTTTCAATATTTTTTACTCTGCTTTGCTTTTACACCCTTTGTTTCAGTTGTAATCTACAAGCATTCTGGTTTGTAATTTTTTCTTTTCATTCTGTATAATAGAAACAGTACACTCACAATTTTATAAGCCTGTATGGACAATAAAAAAAGTTTGTGTATGGGAATAGCATTAAAAAATCAAAATACAATAACCTTTATTGAATGGTAATGTGTGCAGGATAATATGATAATATAGATGTAATGTTATAAAATACCAGTGCCTTTTCAGATATCCTGAGTATATATTCAATAAACATGATAATATTAAAATAAGCTTTTCATATCCTTTTAACAAAATGATTATGAAAAGTATTATTTATTTAAATGAGTACTTATTAATAACTTTTGTCATATTTATTTTTCTGTGATATTCAGATGATTTTGTGTTAAATAAAGATATTGAATTTAATATTATCATAATTTCTTTCTTTACAGATATTGGTGATGTACAGGGTCGTTTATTTGACCATCGACCTTTTACTCAAGGGGAAATAAGATTTCTTGTAAAAGAATTTGAAGTAAGAATTATTATCAGTATTGTAAGAAATGTTACCTTATTTGTATGTGTATTTGTTAGTTATTAATTAATATTTTAAATTATAATTTTGCAATTTTGCTTTAATTCAACTGGTTATGAATATAACTTTTAGTAATTTAAAAAATGTTTTGTTTGGTTTAGGATTCATGCAGTATACTTTGAAATAAACATAATGTATATTAAGTAGCATCTAGTATTGTATTGGTTGACTGTATTAAATAATATTCAGAGTGGTTTTTATATGAGTTTGATTTATTTAGATTTTATTGTATATAGAAATGAGTTCAGTATGTATTATGAAGTGCATTAATAATACTGATTTGAATAATCTGTAACTTTTATTGTAGGAGAAGCGCAAAGAAAGAGAAGTGCAACAGATGTTTGAAATGTTAGAAATGGTAACTGATATAAAAGAAACTCAAATTGAAAAAGCTGTAAAACTAGGAGATATGCATTTATGTAATTTAACTGCAAATTGTAAGTCTCTTTCATTGTATATAATTTGATTTGTGTCTGATTTATTCATAAAATTTTAATTTTGTAGAGGTGTATGTTATGTTAGGTATACCTGTAAGTTATGCTACTATTAACATGTTACTTTATTGAAATTATATTTGCTATATTTTGAAAGTCTGGATCTGCAGTTAAGTGTCATATTGTTTTCTTTCTATGATGAAAACAATTTTTTACTACTTGCAAAATTACTTTACTTTAAAATATTCAGGTATTCCTCCATTTATTAATTACATATGAATTAAGTTTATAAATTTAACAAAAGTTTGAATTTCATTGTGATTATCTGTTTCATAGAAAAAAGAAGACATTACTATAGATAAAATCACTATTTTTTTTTTTTTAATGCAGTTTGGAGGGATAAATAAGCTTTAAATTAATTTAGTGTGTTTGTAATCTTATGTTTAGGTTTTCAAATTTGGTGTGTCCTATGATCATATGTTTAAAAGTTGAAAACAAACTAAATTTTTTTTTATATGAAAAGTTTATTTTAAACCCATTGTTCTGTGCTGATTGAATTTTTTAAATTTCTTTTATATCTTTGGCATGTATATGGCTTTATTTAACAGATGGCTTTCCATAACCTTACTTTCTGTGGTCTGTCATAATCTGTTGATTTCAGTGGCAAACGTTATTTTTATATGGTGACTCTTCATGAAACATGTAATAAAAATCACATTAGGCAAGACTCACAAGTTGAAATTGGCATGCCAGAGATCCTTTTAAACCTTCTTTTACATTATCTAAACCTTGGTTGAAAAATGGGATACTTTCACCTTGTGTTTAACTTACAATGTAATCAAATTCTTCACCCTACCCATAATTTAAAAATCTTGGAGTTGCTCTTCAATGTTGTGATTTGATCAAGATTTTATTAAGTTTCATTTGTATAATCAAGAGTTTTAAACTCTTGAATATCCAAGCCACCTTGTTACAAACATACTCTTATTATGATGTTTTTGTTTGAAATGTATCATAATCATAACTCATCATATAAATTCTTTTGTTGCTGATAGCATAAAAATTTTAAATGACTCCATAATTTTTAAAAAATTGCAACAATAATAATGATGATGACATTGAAAATTTCCATTATCTCAAGGTAAAAGTTGTGATGATTATTATGATGTGGAATTTTTGGTTAGAAAATAAGGTATGAGTTAAGTTCAATTACCATAAATAAATTGTAGCATATGAAGTGCAGAGTGTATTTTTTTCTCCTTTTTACTGGTTGAGGCACTTGTTCGAAAACATTCGCAATTTATCCATGACAATCATTGGGTGCTTTCACTGGGGGCACCATATAGGTGAACCAACACCACACCACCTCAACTTTGACCAAGCACGCTCAGGGGTGACATATAGAGGGCTCATACCTTTCCCTATCCCTCTGACCACATAGGACTTTTTAGTCTGCAGATTATCGTGACCATATCCAGTGCTTAAGTGAAATAGCCACCGAGTGATATAGATTGATATAACTCAAATAAGTCTCAGTTTAAGCATTATAACATAATATTAATGGTTCTGAGGTGTAAGGTTATATGAATAGTAGCTCTCATTGATTAGCTGTTTTTGCTAAAAAATATAGTTCATCAATATAATGATATTTTTTAGCTTTTCATTAATTTTAAAGTGTTAGTCAAAACACTAAGAGTAATTTATACTTTAAACAGAAAAGAGGAAAGTATTTTTAAGTATTCTTTTTCTACTATGTTCAAACACAACAGTTTCTTAGCATACCATAAAGCACTCATGATGTAAAATGAATAAATAAATAAATAAGTAATAATAAAATAAGTATAAAATTATTTGCATAAAAAGTATAAACTTTTTTATACTATAAAATTTATACTTTTTTTTTATAAAATAAAAAAAGTATAAATTTTATAATATAAAAAAGGATTCAAAAATATTTTCTTTTTCAGTTGAAGTGGCATTGAGAATGTGCAATAATATAGTTGAAAGAGAAGATACAGATAAAAAAGTAAGTTCTTTTACTTTCCTATTTATGTGAAATAATGCTATTATATTTATTAGTTTAATATCAAATAAATATACTTTATGAAACAAATAAAGGCAAAATAAGATTGTATTTCTCTAAATTTTTGGTGCATATACATCTTTTTATCGCATCTTGGAACTTTTTTGTAGATATAATAATGAAACAAGGGGACCATAATAAATAAGATTAATACAGTGGAATCTCAATCTATCATTTTCTAAGGGACCATCTGAACTGAATGATAAATGTGGGGAAATGATAGATATGGGAACATAACAAAGCAATATGATCATCAGGACTAGGTGAAATAAACGACACATGCGGGAAAACGATGATTCGGAGAACGATCGATCGAGATTCCACTGTATTTATTTTCATTGAATTTTTTTTAGCAGACTGAAGATTTTTACTTTATTTTTATGAATGTTACTTAAAATTGTTATTATGTTTGAATTTCAGAAACGTTTCTTAGATGAAAGGAGAGAATTACGTAAAAAAGAATGGATTGCTTTTGTCGATGATATTCAGAACAAAAATACTGCTGTTAACCAGACCTTCGCTGATAAAGAGGAACAGCTGAAAAATTATTATAATAAACTAGAAGAAGCCATGAATATATCTCCCTCACATTCTCAAAGTAGCTCCTAAGGTAGAGTAATTTATGACTAGAGCAAATATTTTATGTAATTATTTTGGTTTGTAAATATTGTACTGGAGATTGTGTGTGTCAAATTTTAAATCAAATTACAAAATATTCCCTGATCATGAAAAGCACATTATTAAAGTTCTATATATTTAATTCTGTTAAAAAAAGATTAAAAATATTTTATTTTTATACATATAGTATAAAATCTTTAAACAAGTCTACATAATTTTTTAAGGAATATGTAAAAAATTCTTTTATAAATGTATCCAATGTATGAAGTTTTAATAGAACCTCATTAAATTTTATGCTTTGGATTTCATCAAATATAGCAATATCTCTAATCTTAGAGCCTTTTCTGATTTTTTTAAAATCATAAACACTTGCTAAAAAGTATTCAACATAAAAAAAAGTTCATTTGCATTTTTTTATAATTATTTATATAAAATTATTGGGTAATTCTGAAAGTAATGTTTCTTAGTACTGTATAATGAAGTAACCAGTAGTGGATTGATGTGTGGTCAGAAATACAATCACCATCGCTATTTATCATCTTTTTTCCATCTAGAAATCAAGTTACTCATGCCATGTTTTGAATTCCAAATTTCTGAGACCCGAAACACTGTTCAATATCAATTCTTGAACTTCAAAGGTTGTGAAATGTTTACACTAGAGATTAGTTCTGTTTTGCACATTTAAAGAAATGGTACTTGGAAGGTGCTATACTTGGGCTGCGAGCTTAATATGTAGGATCTCAATGATTTTTTGTTGCATGCTCTGTGGTACATTGTCATGAAAAAAAAAAATTTCTATTTTGGCTTCTGCAGGTAAGTGTGAGGGAAATTTATGCCTATAGATGTGCCAGTTGGTCACACTTATAAGCAAATAGTTTCATCAGGTTTTTTGGAGCCTGTAATGAATTACACTTTAGTTTTCCCACCATGTGTAGAGTAAAACATTATCTCCATGAATATCAGGTTTTGCTGCTATATTTTATGTTAGTCGGAAAATCCATTGTCATTTACAAGCAGGATTTTTGTAAAATACCAACTTTTTATTACCTGTAACTTTTCTTTCCAAATAAAAGGCTAATTTTTTCTCAAGAAATTTTGAACCAACAGGCATGCATTATAGTTTATAGTCCTTGCTAAGTAGATGTAGATTCTATATTCCAGCTCAGTTTGCCTGTCTTATTGAATGCAAGTGGCTTCTATGCTTGATGTTCTTGCAAGTTCATACAATATCTGTTTCAGAATTTCGTTAATCATAGCCCCAAAATACTTAATATCAGCTTCTAAAAGTCTACTAATCTTTGAGCATCCTGCAAATAAAAATCACCTTCTAAATTTCCGAAACTATATTAGGTGTACACTTTTAATTTTACTTGTTTTGTTATTGCATTTTTTAATTTATGAAGTGTATGATGTTGTTCTTCTCTTGACCTTTTTTTAACCCTTAGACCGTTGAGTTTTCACCCACGTTTTTTTTGTTTTTGTTTTGGAAGCACGTTTTGAAGGAACATTCAAAAACACAAGTTCAATACAGTTAAATTATTACAATCAAAATAAATAGTACAAAATAAGTTAAACATAAAATTTTTAAGAACACATATATAAATTTATATTATGTACAGATTTTTTTGGTCATAAATTTCTTATAGTATGATATATTTTAACGCAAGGTGATATGAATAAACCCACTTCACTGTCTTTATAACATATAGTCTATTCATCACTTAGTCTGCTATAGTCTTTTCATCACTTTTTTCACTGAATAAATCTGAATAATCACTCTCAGAATCATTTGAAACGTCAGTTTGAATAACCTTTAGCTTTCGAAAACCCAAAACTCTCACCATTTTATACTGCATGTATTCTCAAAATAGTCACCAAAAAATCTACTACTTATCAGGAGAAATCATATTTGAGTGCCATTGAGTGCTGCCATCAACTGATGAATGAAAAAATCAATTTAGAATATGTTAAACGTGTTTGTAACATGCAAAACATTGGAAAATCCAGATAAACGGGTCCAGCACGTCTGTAACACTGGGGAAAAGACTCTGATGAACGTGCTGAGCACGTTCGTAATGGTCTAAGGGTTAATTAATGAGCACAAAGCTACAAAATTGTTTGAATTGCAGTTATGTAACACTACATAGGAAATACTTTATCACTGATCCGCTCCATACTATATGTAGAGGTTTTGTTTTCAAAGTAGTGTACACTGAAAGGAAAAACATTACTTTTGGGATGACCCAATGTGTGGTTTAGAGCAATTTATCTTTTTCCCATTTGAAAAAAATATACAAGTTCATGTTAATATGTATTAGTCATTAATATTTTTTGAAAAATATTTGATTGGAAAAGTTACAAGCATTTTATTGGTGCAATAGCATGATTATATATATTTTGTATTTCTTCTGAATATAATTATTTTTATGTTATCTCTTATGGTCACAATTTTGTCAACCAAATCATTACATATTATGTCACTAAGTGGTTCATTATTATATTGTTCCTAAAATATAGCTATTATGTATGTTTAATCTACTACATACTGCTTAATAACTGTTTGGTCATGAAAAGACTGTTTCATTTCAATTTTTCTATTATATTTTCATTATATTTTTCTATGTGTTGAGAAGTGCATAACGTATATTTTTAGGAAAATATGCACTTCTAGTTACCAAGAAAATTATGGGGTAAAGCATGAAATCCTTCCTACTGTTAGTCTGTTTAGTATATGATAAGCGTGGTATTACTTAAAAACTAACTTCTCTGTATTCACCAAATACTGATTTTTACACAATGTTTCTGGACTGAAAGCATGCATAGATCCATGTTAATGTATTTTTAAAATTTTAAACGTTACTATGCATGATCCTAAATTTTCTAATTGAGTTTTATTTATTAATTTTATACTCAAATCTGCAGTTTTGAGTTCCAAAGTTTTAAACAATTATATGTATAATGCAAAAGCTAAGAGTGTGTTTAAAAAGTAATGGGTGTGTAGATAAGAGAGATTATATAATAGAATAATTTAAAAGATAATTATATTATTTTTCATATGGGGAGAGATTATTAATTATAAGGTTTTAAAAACTGTAATTTTAAAAGTGTTGCAGTCTTTGTGAAAATTTTAGTGATATTTTCTTAGTAACTCAGCATTTCTCAACCTGGGAGCCACAGTGACATGTAGGGGGGGGGGGGACCTTGAAATAATTACAACTCAACTTGTAAAAAAGGAAACCAGCTGCTTGCTATTACTGTTATTAAGTTTTGGTCTAGGGGTCGCAATGTGCTCATTTTAATTTCCTTTCGTTTGAGAGAGTTGTGGGTCTAAAAAAGTTGAGAACTGCTGCAGTAACTGTTGTCATATTGTCCAAAGCTGTTATTGTTATACTGTGTGTAGAGGATTTGTAGGACCACCTATATCAGTATGTTGTTGCAATATTAGTTTTTGAAATAAAGCACTAAAGATTAAAGGCACTTCTGGTGAGTGACAATGTAATTTTTTTTTAATCATTTTTATTGCCTTGTCTTTATAGTTTTATAAAATTTATTTATTTTTGTCAGCATGTGAATATTTAGTAGGAGAGATGCTGTATATTGATATATTGTTACTTCAAAAACTTGGTTGTTAATATGATAGGGTTCTTACAAATGTTATTAAGATGAGATTCAGTGCATTTTGTGGTTAGAATATCTCTGATTGATATTTGCAAAAATCTGAAAAGCAAATTTCTTTCTATTGTTTGAGTTAGAAACCTATTAGATTTTTCTGTACTTTCCAAAAACTTGAAAACATTGTAGAAGTATAGAAAATTGCATTGCATCTGTTGATTACTAGATATCTTCTAATATGAGAAAATCAGAGTTGCATAACGACAGCTATAAAGTACTTTTAAGAGTTTGATGCATGATTAATACATTGTTTCTATAATTTTGAAATATTTATATAGTTTTTTCTACAATGCAATGTAAATATATTTCATAACTATATAGTTATTTGATGCTGTAGTTTTCACTTGTACACATTAAAATGTATGGCTCTGAAAATGCTATCATTGAAGTACTTGGATTCTCAGGTTAATTCCATCCCTTTTTTTCTTATATGATATACTTTGTATTAATTATTCTGTTTTTAATTATTTACAATTATTTATATATTTACAATGTTTCTACTTTTAAAAATAAAGCTAACATTTGGGGTTTGTTGAAATGCTGCCTTTGAATCAAAATTATTTGTTCATTTCTGAATTATCAATTCAAGAACTTTGTTTTTAATGTGTATTCAACATTTTTATGTGTCAACCCATATTTCAGGAGGCAGAATCATGCTTATGGGCAGTAAGTACTACACTGATTTGTATATCTGGCAGTCATATATTGTAGTTGTCAGTTATTTTTCTCCTAATAATGAATGGCTCTTTAAAATGATATGATTGAATCAACACATAAGAATCGCTCTATTTTCTATGGATAGCAATAATGCCATGACTAGCTAAACAGCTAGGGCAAAGGCCAGTAGTTCTCAATTTGGGAGAGGGGGTGCAAAAAATATCTGTAGAATGTACTTTGCTAGTGTTACTTAGAATTTTTTAAGCCAAGGAGAGGGGGATAGGGTCTGAAGGTCATCCATAAGGGGGGGGGGGACATAAAAAGGTTGAGAATCACTGGTATAGGCAACAGACTGCTTTTCCAAATTGGCATTAGTGCTTGTATCCATTTGTAATTGGTTTTAAACTGTAGACTTTGGTTCTGTTTAGATTTTGTGTTGCAAAATATTGCCATTGTGCTCCAGATCAACCACTCAACTTTCTGGTTCATTATTAAATGCTTTGTTCTCCTTATTTGATACACATAATATCTATCATGCTTGATAATACATTGTATTGACATAGTGGAATTTTGGGAGATCTTATAAACAAGTCTAATACCCATAGTTCAGTGGAGATTAGTTATCTATAAAGTAATTTGTATGTTGCAGAAAATAGTAAAATGCCTACTATTTTTAAATCGTCTATGTATACTATTAAAATTTATTTTATTGACTATTTTTAAAATATGAATGTACAGATATTCCTCGACTTACAAATGAGATAAGGACCGAGACACTGGTCATAAGTCAAGTTTCAAGCTTTTTTTTTAATGGGATACATATATTTTTTACTTTTATACATACATAATTTAAAATACATTATTTAGAAGACATAAATTATTCTTCGCCATCACTACTTATTATATTAGGGCAATCCATTGGTCCAAAATTTGCGATCGAAGATACATTGCAAGTTTTTTTTAACAAAGTTATTCAAAGTAGTTTGATGGTAGTTGCATCATACATTTTTATTATTGCATCATAAATGTTTGCAGTATTGCAGAATATTGCATCATATTTTTTAATTATTATTTAATACATATATGTATGTACTGTACATCTGAGGACCAATATTTGTGGGAAAATAAAATTTAGTTAAAAAAGTCGAGGAATACCTGTAACAAAATTGCTCAAATATGGCTAATGAAGGATATAACATTGATATATTTATAATAAATAATTGTAGGAAGATGTAAAGGTTAACACTAGCACTAAAGTCATTCAATCTCATTTCAATTATTCTCATTACAGAAATGTGCAGATTTAAAAGAGTGTGTCACTGCTATAGCCTGAAATATAAAACTGAATGAATATTGTGTAACTATAAAAAATATCACAGTTTGTTTGATCTACTTACTATTTCTGGTAGAACTCTGGTACTTTTAAAGAGAATATTAAAGCATTATTCACAGCATGATAGATATTAATGGTGAAGTTTGGTATGCTTTAAGTTTTCAAAACTGCATGATTACCTGATGAACATGTGGGCATTAATGTTTTTAAAACTATATATATAATACACAATTCTTGTTTTATGATTATTGAGAATTTCAAAACTAAAAATAAGTCAGAAATTTGGATTGGACAGTCTTGAATTTGTTTACCCCCCTTCTAATTCTGATCAATATTTTTATTTTCCCTAATGAACAAAAATAAAACTTGATTAATTATTAAGAGAAGACACAATACATATGATTAAAGTAAAACTTAATAGTAAAATTTGATTTTATTTAATCTTTTGTCATGGCAAATCAGGAATTTAAATCAAATACTCTAAAGACAAAAATTGCAGTAACAATTAAACAAGGTTCAAATTAAAAAACTATACTTTTTTTTACATATATTATATATCTTGAACAATAACAGTTTGAAACTTTATACACTTTAAGTGTTACATATACAGCAATAAGGTATTAACATTTTTCTTTTTACATTGAGCACTTTATAACAGTTTAATGTAGTTGGAGAGACGAATGCATTTATGTAAAATGTATATTTACATTTCTTTTGAATTACAGTTAAAAAGCTTAAAAAAAAACTTATAAATACAACCATAAAATCAACAATGAGATCAAAATATACATATGTATGTTATGAATCCATTACTTATTCTAAAAAAAAAAAAGAAGGAAAGAAGCATGTTTAAAAAAAAAAAAAATTTGTAATTTTTAGAGCACCAAGAACAAATTGAATTGACCATCTAACTTATGCTATTCTATAACTTCATATTAGCATCATAATGCAAAGAGTAAAGAAAAAGTAAGTTGTTTTATACTAACTATTAATCAACAGAACCATAATTATTCATGAAACACTACTATAAAATTATGATATTGGAGACAAGCAAACATAAAATTTTGTAAAAAACTCTAACCTCAGATTTTTGAAAAAAAAAAGTCAACAATGTACAAAAAATTTACCAAACATACAAAAATTCAAAATACTCTATGCTTACAAGAATAGCAAAATCTTAATTTTAATTCACAATAATTAATAGTAAAATAGACTCCTTTAAAATTTCTAATGCAAAGTTACAATAGAACAATTATTTAATAATAGTTGATATAGAAATAATCTGGTAATTTTTATACTTTTGATCTTTAATATTTCTTTTAAATATACACAAGATGACAGAATATTGGCTGAATTTAGAGAAAACGTCTCTGTGACATTATAGCAGATGTTGATATGTCTGAAAAATTCAATTTTATGCTTTAAGTTGATATGTCACACTTAAAATTGGTTCTTTAATATGATAAAAGCTGATAGAGGAATTATGAAATAAAACTAAGTTATTCGTATTGGCAAATGCTGTTATTTATAAAAGAGGTATTACTTGGTCCCTAATTGAAAATTTTTATTGAAGACCAGCCATATGCTTGAGGTTGAATTTCAGTATTAACTAAAGAATATTTGGATTGAAAAACTTAATTGAGCGATTCTATATTTCACAACAAAAGTTACTTTTGCAATTTATCGAAAACATGAAAAAATGACCTATCAACACCTGCCATAATGCCACATATCTTTAATAATAGATATGAAAATAACAATTGTAAAGCCTATTGACTTCTAAGAGTTAGTATAGAGCTAAATAGTTTTTTTGATGTAGCTCATAGTTTTGCACAATTTTTTAAAATTTATTAATTCTAACCAGGAGTCCAGAACAACACTTTTAAAATTACAGTTTTTAAAACCTTATAATTAATAATTATCGTTTAAAAAAGAATTTTTCAAATTCAGAAGAAGAGTTGAACACAACTTAAAAATATTTAAAATTGTAACCCCATATTATAAAAAAGTACTTGCTCCATACTTTATGTAGCATGCATATTAGATACATACCATAAAGCTTTTCTTGTCTCTAAGAAATAAAATTAAAGGAATTAGGACTTTAGTAAACATAATACTTTGACACAGTTTGCACATGCACAGCTACCGCATTAATTTTTATAAGTTTGAAAACTTAATTACAAGTCTTTTGTCTAATACTCCAGTAATCTTGCATAAAGGTTAATATAAATATTTTAGTTCCTAATGCATATCCTGCACTGCCATGTGCAGTGCTGAACACAGGAAAATTGCTCATGACCATCTTGATCAGAATATTAAGCATAAAGTATACAGTTCAGCTTTCATGTACTAAAAGAATTTTTTAAATTCAGAAGAAGAGTTGAATGCAACTTAAAACTATTTAAAATTGTGAATTTAAAAACAAACCAAAGAAGGAAAATAATTGAAAATACTGATTATAATTTAAATAAAACAATTGTACAACTATGCAATTTTAAAAGTTTCTTTCAGTTTAGTAAAGGATATCATCCTGAATACCAAAACCAAAACATTTGATCCTTCAATATTTTCTTAAAATCTATATCTGACTTGTGTTTTTATTTTTGCTGGAAGTTCAAAGGAAGAAATTATACAGTACAGATACTTATCCATAATTGAAAACACTGTTTGGAATAACCAGTTGTCATTGCAGAACAGCCCACTAGATGTAACCCCTGATCTAAATCGTGATGGCTCCAGGGCAGAAGTTGGACTTGACCCCCTGGCATGCTTCATAGCATGTGCTAAAACAGGACCTACACCAGGGTTTATACTCATTTCCCAAAATCAAAAACTAGGAGTTCTTAAGGAGTTTCTACACACCTGTGATGGCATTTTTAAGGACCTCAAAGATGATTTAATAAGATGTTTGATTTCCAAAGTTTAGGGTTTTGAAAGTATTTGAGTTATAGAATCCTATACAACCTTATGATAACTTCTACATTAAATTATTAAAATTAGTAATACTATTTCAAAATTACTTTTACAGGCTGGAATCTGTTGGGTTATTTCTGCATTTAATTTTACAAACATTGGTAAGGAGTGTCATAGCATAACACAAAAGCATTCTCATCCTGGTCAATAATGATACAAACTGCATTTTCATAAAGGCAATCTTTGACAGCTATAAACTGAAAATACTTGTATTTTGACTAAAAAATAAGGACTTTTTAAGGATGAAGAAGTAAATGAAAAAATATAAGGACCTTGAAAGCAAATATAAGTACTTTTTAACATTGAAGCAATTATCATTTGAAAAGTAAATTTCTTAAACTGTTAGTCTTGAACTAAATTTTAAATCAAGACAAATATGAATGTGCATTTTAGCACAAATATACTTACAGAAGTTTGAATTTATGCTGATATACACATTTACTAATGCATAATGCAAATATTTTTTTCTTCTTTTTGATAAATAAATCTTCAAAGAGCAATTACTAATTTATGTAGAGAAGTTTCCTTATAATAAAGAAAATATACTTTTACACCAGAACTGTTTCACAAGTATATAGCTTCTGAAGGTTTATTAGAAGTTATTTTCTACTGAAATAAATAATGTATTATTATAATTATTTATTTTTTGAAATCACTGGTTGCCATGAAAAAGCTGAGACCCTTTTATAATCTGGAGTATTTAACTGCAAAAAAATAAATAAAATAACCAAAGTTTCATACCCTGTAATAATCAACAGTTAAATAATCTAGAACAATTACTACATTATGGGAGTATGTAAGAACGCACATAACGAAATAGAAGAAAAAAATGTATTAATTGCTTTATAAATAATCCACAGAGCTGTATGGAATTCAATGGATACTCTATTTTCCCTTTTTTAATAATCAATTCTTATTGGTGTCAATCATCTAAGCTATGCACATTACCACAATTTTTATTTTTATAAATTTGATTTACTGAAAAATCAGTGAATTTATTATCAGTTATTATTTATTAATGAATATCTTTCACATGAGAAAAATGCCTAAAGGTAGGATCAAGGACAACAACAAAATTACACAGAAGAATATGGGACATATACTTCCAGATACAGTCAATTCCAGTTAATCGGACCACATCGAGACGTGATCGTTTTGGTCCTAATAACCGGCTGGTCTGATTAAATGAACATGTCTTATGTTACAAGACGGGATTCGGTTTGATTAACCAGAATCGACTGTAGTTGTTTTTATTCTGCATTCTTTTTCAGGTGGAAACATTTTAAATATACTAATGTAAGAAAGTATAAAAGGATATTTTTTCATCAAAAATATCCCTACCTTGAAAGAATATGCTTGAAGCATATTTTAAAAAAGAAATTATTATAAACAAGGATTTTTTCTTTTCAAAATGAAGTTATATGCATTTAACCTGATACATGTTTTATAATCAACAGATTGATTAAAATATATAATTTATGCATTTAGTATGTCACATTACAATACATTAACCTATTCCATAATTTTCTTAAGTAAACTATTATGATCTAGAGTTTAAAACAAAATCTAAAAGATAAATAAAGCTCTGGTATATAAATATAATTTCAGCCATTAATACACGGGCACAATCTAAAACACAGACAGGCAAGCAGCTTAAAGCATTTTGTAAATTGCTACAAAGCTTTTGGTCTTACCAATTTCAATAAAAATACATTTACTCTTCAGAACAGAAATAATTACAGTATAGATACATCATGTCAGTAAAAACAACATACAGTATTCAGGCTTGAATCACATTATAAATTTTTTTTGAGGGTCAGTTCACTTGTACTCATATCACTGGGAAGCTGCTGATCACCGACTTCTTTGGGGACACCAGGAAGTAGATCTTTGTTCTCCGATTGATTATCACTAGATGTAATGAGACTTAAATTGTGTAATTCATTTGAATAATTCATTACAACTGGAATGGAAGAAGTAGTAGCCATAACTTCAGGGGCTGTGGTAGGGATGGCAGGTTTATGGTCTCCACCATGGGTTGTTTCAGCTGCGGTTGTTGGTGGGACATTTTGAGGAGGATTGCTAAGTATAGGGAAAAAATAATCAAATAGGATTCAATACATAAGAATTAAATGCTATCTGCACAGCTAATAACATAAAAAAAAAAGGTAATTAAAAAGAAGGATTTATGAATTTTTTTTGTACTCAACTATTAATACGTTATTAAATCATATATATGACAAAGAAATTTCAAATATAAAATCCATTTTAATAATTTAAAAACAGAGGGGAAACAGTCTCTTTTTTTTTAATTGCTTGATACTTTTTAATAACTGTCTAGTGGTAACCGGAGATGATTGTTTTTATAATCTACACTGCAACCCACTTCCTTCTTATAAAAAAGTCACTCGACCCCTGCCGTATTTATTCACCAGATCTCGCTCTGTACGGCTTTTTCCTGTTCCCAAAAGTGAAAAGTGCATTGAAGGGAACACATTTTCAGTCTGTAGAAGAGGTCAAAGCAAAAACGGCAGACTTGCTGAAGAGAGTGACACTTGATGACCAGCAGCACTGCTTTGGACAACGGGAAAAAAGTATGCAGCAGTGTATAGATAGGGAAGGAGAAAATGTTGAAGGGGATTAAAAGCTATTAGTGATAAGTTTTCAATAAAGCATATTTTCCAGATCAGTCCAGTTATTTAATTGTTACACCTCGTATTTCAGAAATCCAATTACGTAAATTTTACAAGTATGAGTAGTTGTTTGTAATAAAAGTTATAAGAATAATAAGAGTGTTCTATATAAATTTTTAAAATCAAAATGTAAGTCATTACCTGCAAACAGGAGCTTAAGAAAATGCATTTGTCTTTGAAAATACAGGTAAAGAAAATTAACATTGAAATAAAACACATTAAAAAATATATACTATGGTCCATACCTGTTTACATAATAGTACTGAAAAGGGAAGTAAGGCCGCATAGGTTGTACAGGATAAGGAAAAGTCATAACATTTGCAGCTGATGTAGGATTTTGGATAAAACCTGGAAAACAAACAGCAAATCAGATAAATAGCATCAAACAATGGCTGACACTCTATATATGCACATGCCCAACACTTTAAAAGTGAAAAATAATTGAAGGTAAATCTGTTCACATTTTTTTCTTCTTTTTTACCAATGTGGAGGCACTTGTTGTGACGACATTCACCTGATAATACACCGCAGTTCTGCTGGCCATTTTATTATTGTTAGCCTTTTAAAAAAAAAATTGGCATTTTGCATTGTTCGCATGCAAATTCGTCATATGCTAATTTTCAATGTAGTCAAAATTATCATATGACGTGAAACCAATGAGGATTGTTTTGGCCTTATGGAACACATGCCGAGGGCATAACCTTGTTCTTTTTCTAATCTATATATATAAAACAGTTCCATAACTGACTCACTGACTGACATACAACGCACAGACCAAACCGCTGGACCTAAAGGGCTGAAATTTTGCATGGCGATTCTTCTTATAGTGTAGGGGTGCACTAAGAGAGATTTTTGAAAAATTCTTCTTAGATTTTTTTAAATTAAATTTTTTAGCTGTTTTAGTAACTTTTTTTAAGTCTGCATTTAAAATAATAATTTGAGGGTTATAAAATTTATATCACGAGAAAGATCATAAAAATTCCTTTAAAATGAAATCTTTTTCGAATCTTTACCTTGATTTTCTGATTTTTGGTGAATTTTTAAAGATTAATTTTTAGAATTTAATTTATTAAATGCTGATCATGTGATTTCTTTTTCTGGTACTTTAAATAAATTTATCGTCACGTGCATAACAACTAAATAGACAAAAAAATTTTTTTTTCTTGCTAATGCGGCAGACGATTGGACATTATTTTGTCTAAAAATATCCCTTACGATTTTTATATATATATATATATTTTTTTTTCTACATCAATTGTATATATTGATTGTCACATTTATTAAAAATATATATGTTTATTTTTTTGGCATTAATTGCATACATTGACCGTTGTATTTAATTTGAATGTACTCCGTAGCAAAGTGCGGGTTTTCAGCTATTATATATATATGAGCACACTGTTGTAACAGTAAACACCACCTTCCTCTGGTATTCGTCTTAGGATTTTTGTTTTGATCACAAATTGCGAATCTGTTATGTGCGACCTAAATAAATAAAGTTATTTTTACCTTAACCTTTTTTACTGGCTGCTTTCTAATTCCTCACGCTCATGCCTACAATAATACATTATATTTTTCAATACTGTGCTGTTAATTATGGGGACACCATATAGGCAGACCAGCATTACCCCCTATAACGGGGCAACACAAACGGAGGCATTTTAGTGGATTCAATCCGAGCACCCTCAACACCGAAAACCAGCATGCTGTATCACAAGGCCGCCACAGGCCTTTATCCATTCACATATTAATATGCTATTTCTTATCTTTAAATTTATTTACATCTGGGTTAAGCCCACCAATTTAACACAAATAATGTAAATAATTCAACACGAAACAAAACATATAAAGAAGGCATAGACAGCCAAACAAATTAACAGAAAACCTACCCTAGCATTGAAAATTTTAACTTTTCAATAAAAGATTGCACAGTTACAATAAATCCTCATACTGAAAACGGACAAAAATAACTAAAAGTAAATAATTCAACAAAGTAAGAATTATTAGCAGGAAGAATGTAGATAAAAAAACAGGAGGAATGTAGAAAACTTTTTGGAAGTGTGTAGTAATTTCAAGGAAAACCTATGTAAGAACAATTTTCCTAATAATATTGGTAATCTAAAAGTATTAAAAAAAAATGGCATTTAGACTCAGGTATATTTTTAAGGTCTTTTAAGATAAGGTTTTCTGATTTCACACTTTTTTAAAATTTTTGTGGCTTAAAAACTTCCATAGGGTGTGGCGCTGTAGTTTTGCTACAGTGGTATAACTCTTAGGGTATAAAATGGCTGCTATTTGACTATAACCATTATTCACTGGATTAGGGTGAGTGCACCTTTTTGCATTTCTGTCTTTTCATTTGTGTTCTTTAGGATTGTATGTGTACTTGCATTTATGGTGCGTTGAGCCTTAAGTGCAGGATTTCTGTTTATTTTTATTTGATTTTACTATCTGTTTCAATGGGGATCTGGGGGCCTTAGCGATATCTTTTGGTTAGACCTGCATCGTATTCAGAAAGTTCCCCCTTCAGGTAACTGATTTGGTTAGGACTCCTGATGACGAGACCAGTCGGTTACCTCGATTTATTATATTATTATGGTTTAGTTCCGTTACTGCTACAGAATCTTGCATTATGGTGCATTGAGTCCTAAGTGCATGTTTTTTTTTTTTTTTCTACATTCTTCCTGCTAATAACTAGCTTGCTTTCTTGAATTTTTTACTTTTAGTTATATTTGCCCAACAATTTAAACTCACATATACAGAAAAATCAAATTTAACCTAATAAATAGACAAATATCAGAAAAAATTAATATGAAAGAAAGTATAAGACCTGTTTTATACACCATTTTAAAGTTTCCAGGGGAGGGGGGGGGGGTGATGATCAAAAGAAATATTCAATTACTTCACATACAAAAAAAATGCAACTGAAAAACAAAGAATGCTTGACAATACAAGCTATATATTTGAACTAGCTGAATACCTGTGCTTTGCAACGGAGTACATTCAAATTAAATACAATGGTCAATGTTTGCAATTAATGGAAAAGAAATATAAATAAAAAAAATCGTAACTGATATTTTTATAGACAAAATAATGTAGAAGAAAATACTCAAATTAATAACAATGGTCAATGTATGCAATTAATTTATATGTTTAATATCCATAGAACATACTAATTTGAATTAAATTCTTAAACTTCCATCTCAATTAGTCTAGTGGTTAAATTTTATATTTTACCATATTTTAATATTTCTTTTGTTAATTTATTTTGTTGTTATGCACGTGACGCAAAATTAATTTAAAGTATCACAAAATAAAAGATACCACGTGATCAGCATTTAATAAATTCTAAAAATTAATCTTTAAAAATTTACCAAAAATCAGAAAATGGAGATAAAGATTCGAAAAAGAATTCATTTTAAAGGAATTTTTATGATCTTTCTTGTGATATAAATTTTATAACCCTCAGATTATTATTTTAAATGCAAACTTAAAAAAAGTTACAACAGCTTAAAATTTCAATTTTAAACAATCTAAGAATTTTTTAAAAATCTCTCTTAGTGCACCCCTATACAACAAGAAGAATCAGTATGCAAAATTTCAGCCCTTTAGGTCCAACGGTTTGGTGTTATCTGTCAGTCAGGTACGGAACTGTTTTATATATATAGATTAATAAAATACTGTAAAAAAAAAAAAAATACACCAGATGCTTGGACTCTAGTAAAAACTTGGGCATTTTACTTAAAGGAAATATAAAGACATCTGAGTTTTGAAGCTTGAACAAATTAAAAAGAACAATAAAAGAAATGCATTTAAGATACATAATGAACCTATATTATCCAGAACATTAATATTTTATGATAATGCATAAAATAGAAAAAAAATCGAAATGAGAAATCTGTACTCATAAAATATCTCAATTAGGCTATTGAAAAATATGTTATATAACTGATAAATTACTTATCTATCATCATTCATTTAGAAATAAAGAAATCCTATGACAAATAACATACCTTTTTTAGGCACTCATATTTTTTTAAAAGGCATTTTATTTTAAAAGGAATTGATCAGAAGTTTAATATGTCATAATAGTAAACTAATGCATCAATGTTCACAGTATGTATCAATGTTTTTTGTTTTCCCCTCTTACAAAATTAAGTTGGAAAAAAGATATGAAATTTTTCATAATAAAACAAATGAAGGCGAAGTACACTAATATGATACATCAATTGTAGACAAGAGTGGATTAGAAAAGGAGAGAGATTTTATGCACAAAAATGAATGATTTTTAATACAGACTTAAAATTTGATCTGGGTTAGCTAATTCAAATCAGAGCAACTTTAATAACATTTTAAAAAAGAGTAGAATTTTGAATAAATATCAAATTTAAATAATTTTTTTCCCCAAAGTCTTCACTAAAATAAAAACTGGTATCATAAACAAATAAGAGTAACTTATTTTGAAATAATTATTAAACTGATTATTTAATAATTAAAATGCTTCTCGAAAATATAAAACTATTACAAAACTTGGCAAAATTAGCTAGTGTGTTCCGATTTTATTTTATTCCCTGTTTTTGACAGATTCAGAAATAACTCTGAGTCTGAAAAAGGTTTAAGTGATGATTTATTTTAACAATGCCTAATTTGTAACTCAGCATTAAAATGACTATTGGCATAAACTATTGGCTTAGCTTATAGACAGCATTACAAATCTCTTATGACCTAGAGCTTTTAATTCCTGTTACTTCTAGAAGATTATCTCAGATGTACTTTACAATAGGTGGAATATGTTATTTAATACTACTCCTAAATCTATTTTTACACAACAGATACGTTCCTGAAGAATACATATAAAAAAAATTTGTGTAAAAAAAGACATTGCATCTATGGAAGAAAAGAAGATTGTTTCCAGGTCTAAAATATATGTAAAATTAATTTTAAAAAACCATATGAAAATCTTCATTTTAAACTTATTATTTTATGTCAACAAAATACAAATGCAATAATATGTAATGAAAATGAAAAAAATTCTTCTTGAACAAACAAACAAAAAAAAGTTTTAGACTAATTTTTTTTATTCATTTTCACTTTCTAGCAATAAACGGCGCATACATTTGCGTACGACTGGAATATCACTGCTATTACTAGAAATGTGGACATCGTCTTCTTCCTCTATTGAAATTAAATCTAATAGAACATACTAAAGAATATAGTACAGTTAATATAGAACAGTTTGAGGAACATTTCTTTTACTGTATTTTAATATTTTTTTGGATAATGTCCAATCGTCTGCCGCATTAGAAAGAAAAAAAGATTTTTTTTTGCCAATTTATTTCATTGTTATGCATGTGATGCAAAATTAATTTAAAGTATCACAAAAAGAAAAGAAACCATGTGATCAGCATTTAATAAATTAAATTCTAAAAATTGATCTTTAAAAATTCACCAAAAATCAGAAAATGAGGTAAAGATTAGAAAAAGATTTCAATTTAAAGGAATTTTTATGATCTTTCTCGTAATATAAATTTTATAAACTTCAGATTATTATTTTAAATCCAAACTTTAAAGAATGTTACAAAAACAGCTTAAAAATTTAATTTAAAAAAATCTAAGAATTTTTCAAAAATCTTTCTTAGTGCACCCCTACACTATAAGAAGAATCGCCATGCATAATTTCAACCCTTTAGGTCCAGTGGTTTGGTCTGTGCGTTATCTGTCTGTCAGTCAGTCACGAAACTGTTTTATATATATAGATGAATATGACTTCATATCATATAAAAATAAAATAATGATCCCATGAAGTCATAATCACATATTAAGTGAAAAACTCTTCATTTTCTTAAGAGGAAAAACTTTCTAGGTTTACTTTAACCCCTTACCTGTGACATATTTTTGAAAAATGCATCAAAAATAGGAAAATTTTTCCGACTAACAGTGCAAAAAACTCATTCCCAATTCGTTCCTTTATAACTGACCACACATCCATTTCTCACCAATGAAATAAATGAAGGACAAATACTACCATCTATTGTGAAAATTGTAAAACTCCATATTAAATGTCCATTCGAAAGGAAAACAGGTATCATGGAAAAGAATCACTAATTTTTCTCCTGCCCAAACTGAGCTTGGGCATCACAAATATTGCTCATTACGGTTGCCTAAACTGGATTCAGGCGTCACTGGAAAGGAAAACAGGCATCATGGAAAAGAATCACTAATTTTTCTCCTGCCCAAACTGAGCCTGGGATCACAGATATTGCCTATTACGGTTGCCCGAATTGGGTTCGGGTGTCACTGGTAAGAGGTTAATCATAAATAATTTTTTTATTTAATCTCCACAACCTTTGGGCCATGCCTTTTAGTTAAATATGGGGAAAATAAACCAGCTCTCCCATTCCTTTGAAGTCTTTTTTTTTAATGTGTGTGTTTTAGCACATACCACATATTTACTCATATTACAATACTATTAAGTAAACAGATAATATATTTTGAAGATGGAAAACAAAATTTGTATACTTTTTTACCTTAATACAAATTATATTTACAGAAAATTATGACATTTCATTCAAACCAATTTATTTTAAATCCTTTATATATACAGGTGTTAAATCAGAATAAAGATATTTTCAAATTTGGCCATCACAGAGTGGGTTGATACAAAACAAAGCAATCCTCATCACTGTTTTCTGTTAAAAGTACTTTTTCATATATTTCAAGCTCAGCAAATTGTCACTATTCTAAGCAAGAGAATAAAGGATTAAGAAAAATGAAGAAAGAAGTCTTATATAAAATAAAATTTCTTATTTTTAGAAGAAGCAACTTATATAGCTAGATATTTTAGTAAACAATCTCTTAATGGTTAGGTGAGAGCACTACAGTCATTTTTTGCTACACAAGGGCTAATTAGACTGGCACCTACAACAATCTCTTAAAAATAATTTCTAAAAATGGTAACATTTGTATAGTTATACACATTTCATCAAGTATATCAAAACACTACATACAATTATTAATTTTATACAAATCAGGGGTTGGCAACCTTTTTAACTAGGAGGGCATATTACAGAAATGCGGGAGTTCAGCAGGCAACAATGGGTAAAGAGGAGTGGGGGTGAATATTTAAACATGAAAATATTAAGGTAACATAAATTTTTAATACATACATTCAAATTTTAATTTAAACAAAATAATCCTAAATTTGATAATGCAATATTTCACATTGCAAATCTGCAGCCAACTCATTGTAATGTGGCACATAACTTGAATTCCCAGTTCTCAGTCATTAGTCTAAGTAAGTTTCAGTAGGGTTGATCGGTACTTTGATTTTAAGTATTTCATATTAGAAAACAAAGATTCAAAAGGCATAAATTCTTGGTATTAAATTCTTCCAATAAGGAATCAAAATGTTTGATAAACTAATAGGTGGTAGCATTTCCATCGCAATAGTTTTCCAATTTTAAATTTGGAAAATGTGATAAATTATATTTCTCAATATGCAATATCCAGGGCAACAATTTATCTTTCAATGCATTTATTGTACTTATCATAGAAGCAAGGGGAGAACGACACTGTTGAGAGATCAGGCTGCTCAGTTTTTGATTTTTTATGGTTTGGTGATTTTTATTTATTTATTTATTTATTTTTTACTAAAATTATTCATTACAAGTATGAGCGTTTATTGTTCCAATCTAAAAATTTTCGAAATTTGAATGGTGGGCACTTTAAAATTGTTTCACGGGCACCGTGTTGCTGACCCCTGATATAAATAATACGAACCCTAATATGACGAAGCAAGCAAAGAAAAAGAACAATTTTCAACTTATCTTAGATGCTAAGAGTGAAGAAAATTAGGTATTTCCCCATTAAACCTGTTGCAAACTCTCAACAAACTGCAACTCTTGGCAAGGATAAACTATTCTGATATGCTTGCAGAGACCAGGGTTTGATCTCTGAAATATCTACTTACAAATAGCAGATGCAACCTCCACGCTATGGCTTTACAAACAAAACAACTCTATTTAAGCAAATGTAAGAAGTGGACATAAAAATTAAATTTAGAGATTTAAAATTTTTTTTCCAATTCAGTTCTATCCCCTTCTTCACATAAATGAAATTCCCAATAGTAAGGATTCTAGTATGAAAGAAATAATGATATTTATTAAACTAAAAGTAGAAATGTAGTTTGAGATGGTTAAAATGTAGTTTGCAAAAAATTATATGTGATGTGAGTTGTCAGTATTATCTTATTTTTCTTCAATTCCTTCTATTATTATTATTATTTTTTTTTACTTTAACATTAAAATGTAGTTCACAGAAGTAGAAATATGTGTGAAAAGCTAGTATTAATTTGCATTCCTTTTATTTCTCCAATTATGGACTTTCTTATACTATAGTTGGCGACTTTTCAAGTAACATTGGCAACAGGTTGATAGAATTGGAAAGTACCTCAAATAATGTAGAAGAAACTATGCTTAAAATATTAAACAAGCTATACATTTATACAAAAATTGAGATTCTATTTCTCTTACTTGAACTGGATTTTCAAACTCTAAGAAATCTAAATAATATTTTTAACCCAACATCAATGAAAATATCCGCCATACTTCTGTACATAGATGCAATTATGTTAAAATTTTAAGTATGAGAAAATTAGTATTTTGCATTCTTGAGCAGAACTGAAAGATTTTTGACACATTTCCCACATCATGTGTCCCTGCATTTTAAATATCACATTAAAGTTTACTCTGAAGTTTGAAATAAACTAAAAATTTCAGATTTAAAAAAAAAAAGAAGAAAAAAAAGAGACAAGTGATTTTTCACTTTGTAATTCCCCTAATAAAGTATTAAAAGAAAGCTCTTAATTTCTGTGTCCCATTTTGAATAATAATTCTTTAAAAATATTCTCAGGGCAATTTTAATATAAGCCAGCCTTTGATAATATCTACCTGCGAAGTGAAAAACCTTAGACAATCTCTCATTTAATTTGTGGTGAGTATGCAGTTGAGCAAAAGGTGAGGGGGGAACCTTTGAAAACACGAATTAAGTGGTATTTGAAAACACAAGTACATATTAAACAAAATGTGCCTCATATATATAAACTAAATTGCACCCTAAATTATAAACCTAAATTTTGTAGAAACAAACCTTAATGATCAATCAAATGATAAAAAAGATTATTTAATGCCCCTTGCTTTTTTTGTAGATAATTTTTTTTTTTTCAGGATACCTAGAATACAAAAAATTGAATTTGAATCTCTCAGTCTTTGGCATAAGGTCTATTTCATCTCGCATAAAATTTTGCAAAGTACAGCTATAATGAAACACATGCCCGGGTATATACAGTTCTTTCAGATGCCCAGTGAAACATTGAAACAACATTGAAATTACATGCTTAAAATAACTATGTATAATTCTTCTGATAAAGGAGTTCATTTCCACCATTTATGTAGCCACTTTGGCTTTTGCATATTCTGCAGCTGCCATGCAAAATGAGCTCATAAATAAGGCTAAAATACTAAGATTCATGCTGAAAAAAGGAGCTGCAAAATCCATCATCTATCACTGGTGTCGTCATGTGTCAATAAAAATTCTCCTTCTGTGTGTGTGTATTTATTATTTTATCCTTATATGAACACTGGACTGGGATCTTGTATTGTAAGCCCCAGGGACATACAAGGTGTGGCCATTAATTTCCAGGACTGATCTAATAACTCCAGAAAATATTACATGAAATACATACCCATTTAATATGTTTTGAAGTAACTCCCACCTGCCATAATGCACTTCTGTGCTCGGCTGTAAAGTTTTGGAAACAACTTTTAAAGTCCTCTTTTTGGAATGCTCTTTAATGTGGACGTCACCATTTTCTTGATGGCTTCGACATCCTCAAATCTTGTTCCCTTCAGCAAATATTTCAGTTTTGGAAACAAGAAAAAAGTCTGCCTGTGCTAAGTTCGGAGAGTATGGAGAATGCTGCATCTCCATGACCTCATGCTGGGCCAATTTGCTGAAGGGAACAAGATTTGAGGATGTCAAAGCCATCAAGAATATGGTGACGTCCACATTAAAGAGCATTCCGAAAGAGAACTTTAAAAGTTGTTTTCGAAACTTATACAGCCGAGCACAGAAGTACATTATAGCAGGTGGGAGTTACTTTGAAACAAATTAAATGGGTATATATTTCATGCAATATTTTCTGGAGTTATTAGATCAGTCCTGGAAATTAATGGCTACACCTTGTATGACAACAACAAAAACACCACTCTACCATGGCTTATGAATTTAATTTTTTTTTGTAACCTGCAGGCTTTTATATTTTGCACTACAATTCATGGAGGATTTGATTCTTCATATTTGTGGCTGTAATAAGAATTATAGAATCCATACACAATATAAATGTACTATTACCATACCTAAAATGTACTACTTTTAATATATTCAAAAAGCCCTTACATCACAAGGAAACCTAAGCCCATGTTTGCAGTTAAATATGCTAGAGTTGTATGTCTTACTACTGCTATGAAAATAGTCATTTATAAACAGGAGACACCACTCAAGCAGAGTAAAAAATAAATAAAAATCTTACCCCCTGGTTGCTGCATGTTGGGAGCACATTGCACTGTATACGGAATTCCTTGCGGTGGGACACAGTAACCACCAACTAAACTTAAGTTATAAACTGGATTAGCTTGACTATATGGAAGAGTTGAAGCTGTTGGTGTACTTGCTGTAGTTTGAATGGACTGCTGAACTTCTGTGACTGATTGCTGAGATGTAGCATTTGAAGGCATTTGAAGTTCTTGCTTCAAAGAAACAGGAACAGTATTCACAGGTTGGGGAATTTGATTGGTGCTTTGAGGTAATGAAGCTGGGGTATGTAATTCCTGGTGTACAGTGGGTTGAACTGTTTGGTGTAACATAAGATTTGGAGGCAATGAAGTAACCTAAATTAAATACAGAAACAGTTAAAATTTTACTGTATATATATATATATTGTTCCGTTTTTCCTGGGTTCATTAGGATTGAATAAAATCTCTTCTGAAACTGCACACAAAATGAAATTTATTATTCTGTAAATTCTTCAGGTGCATACACAAATTCAAACAGAAAACATGTAACAATTGTCTTCTATACAGCAGAAAACTCTAAAAACACAAGTCAGGATACCAGAGTCTTCAATACAATACACGCCTAATGCACTTTCAACACATTTAATTCTCATCAGAATAGAACACTGAGTTCCAATGCCAATGTCAGGTATATTTATAGACATCCAAAGAGCCCCCTATCGGTCAGCCAGCTAGATATTTCCAGAAGCTTCTAAAAATGTCTAGACAACAAGTTGGTGGCCATTTGGTGCCATATTGCCTAATTTGGTAAACAAAATAAGTCACCAAATCCATCACCAATTTGGTGATAACTCTCATATTTGACTAGATTACCATAGACTTGTAAAATTCGTAACAATATATACAGTAATATATACAGTGGAACAGTGGAGTATTTAATATATACAGTGGAACCTTGATTAATCGTTTTCGAAGGGACCTATTACACTGAACGATAAACATGGAAACTTAACAAAACATTATCATCGGGATTGGATGTAGTAAATGATACATATGAGAGAATGATAGTTCATAGAGCGATTGATTGAGGTTCCACTATATATATATATATATATATATATATATATATATATATATATATATATATATATATATATATATATATATATATAATCTTCTAAATTATAAAATTGCACACCAACTTATAAGAAAAATTAAAACTGAAGCCTTATTTAAAAAATAAAAAAATAAAAAAAATATTCCACATCAAAATGCTACTCACTGATTTGAAATAGGTGCAATAAAATGGGAATTAATTTATAGCCTGTTAAAAATAGACCACTTCTTTCACTTTTATACTGCTTATAGTTCCCCAGATTTCATAAAATTCTAGAGCCTCAGCAAATAAACAAATCTTGTAATAGAGATCCAGCATGAGATTTAGTGCAATCATATACAGTTCTTAATAATTTAATAAATCCTAAAATAACTGGAATTAAATAATAACAACATGAAGAAAAAATAAATTGTTAAGAAAAATTAACCCCTTATAGTTGAAATCCTCCTCCCTTCTACTATTACTACATTATGTTCACAATCAAAAAGTGCTACAGGGACACTAGAAATATCCTTTGCTCTCATTAGTTTAACTTGGATTGATTCAGTGTTATCCCTTTCAATAGCAACAACCTCCACCGTTTGCATGGTGCACACTTTTTTCTCGATTTTTTTTAACCTAAAAATTCTTGAATTTTTTCCAATTAAAGGTTGCAAAATGCTTTTACTTCTTTAAACTGATAACAGATGGCAACACTAGCCATTTTCTGCTCATTTAACTGGAATACATTGAATGCAAGTGAAAAGAAGACTAGATTTAGGTGTTTGCACTGTGCGAATGGCAACCCTGAAAGGGTTAATTGTGGTTCCTAAAAGCTAATAATAAAGCAATATATAATTTAATTTTTCCAGAAAAATACCTTATAGAAAAAATATATCAATCAGTACTATGTTTTACCTGAGGATGAGGAAACTGTATAACATGTTGGTTCAGTGTTCCAGGATAGTATTTCAATGGCTGATTAACAGGAGGCATATCAGACAAGCTATGGAAGAGGTCGAAAGCAGACATAATTTTTTCATTCACAAGAGTTAACATAGCTAAACGGTTATCAATAGACTGTAGATTATCTTCTATAAGTGGAGTCATATTATAACATTGTTCTGAAACAAAAATTCATATAATACAATTAATTGGAATAATATAAAGAAAAAATTACAAATGTCAGTAAAATTAGATTAATATTTTTATAATTAAGAGAAATATGTTTTTCTTTGCTGTTTCTCTATAATTGAATAAAGATATGTTATAATTAATCTTATAGAAATTTTTCTGAATTTGTTTTTCCTTATTTTTTGGATTTCATATTCAATATTACAGTTCTTTGGTATTATAATGATGCAGCAGTAACAAACATACATAAGAAATTGCATGCTGAATTTCGATTTTATTTTTTACCCCTCAGTTTAGTAAAACTATGCAGTATAAATACTTTCTTACACAAGACTTCTTACAATAAATACTTTCTTACATTATGGTTTTCCTCATGTTTTAGATTTTAATTTTGACTTTTAAATACTTACTAGATTTATTACCCAGCTTCGCTCAGGATTCAGTTTCTGTTATTTTTTTTAATGATTAGCCTCTTGTTATGATGTTCTAAAGTTATAACAACTCTTAAACAAATTAATTTCATTTGTTCAGTAATAAAAAATTTGTTTATTAACCAACTTGTTATTTTAATACTTGCCAGTACACAACATTTTTTGTTTCTTTTTTATCATCTGTGACAATGTATAATTCTGATTGATCCCTTGCTCTACAGTCCCACATATAGCTGACCATGCAAAAAATATTCTTCTATCAGATCCAGTCTAGTGCTCTCTTCTTTTTGGGCATTTTAAAGCATTAATTTACAGCTACTCAATAATGTTTGAATGGATTTATTATTATAGAAAAAGAATCAATAATGTTTGAATAGATTGAGAACATATTCAATACTTATAAACAGCAAATCTGATAATTATTATAGAAAAAGTATACACACATATTTCATGCTCAGAATTCTTTCTCAAAACTAAATCATCTGCTATGTTTCAATGTCACTTTCAGACTGTCTTAATTAGAATATACACATATTTCATGATTGTAGTTATTTCTCAAAACTAAATCGTTCTAAACTAACTGCCTAAAACTAATGTTTCAATGTCACTTCAGTTATATAAATCATCGCGTCAAGGCTAAATGCACGTGTTTCTAGCTAAGTGAACGTGTCCTTCAGTATATTTGAGTTTGAACAGGTAGCTTAGGATAGTTTTAATGCATGAAATGGATTGAGAACACATTTATTGAAAATGAATGACTTTTCATCTTTATATTTTTATTTCAAAAAAGAAATATTCCGGCATTGCCACATATATGAAAATAATATATCAAATTCCTTCTTGCATGCGCCAATATATGAATAAATCATGTTTTAATTCATGTCTATTTATTTTTACGCAAATGTTATAATTTAATTGGCAACAATGAAATGTTACAATGGCTTTGAACAAAAATATCTGTTGATACAGCGCAAACTTGTTCTAACATAATTCAGGAATGGAACGTCGTAGCGGGATGAAAATAGTCACAATCGTCCAGACTTTCCAAGCACATTAAACTCTGTAAATTTCATCAAGATAGGGCTCATGGTTCTTGAGTTTTTGTGACTCACACATACAGACACGACCCACTTCCTGTTTCTGTTTTATATATAAGATGCATGTTTTTTTATTTTATGAAAGTGATACAAAAGCATAGTTTATCAACATATCACTAATTTTTAATTCAAATATTCTGATTACCACAAGCAGATTACAGTTGGCCTTTGTCTTTATGATGGTGCATGAGCAACAGAAATTTAGGATGCTGTTTATAAGGGAAGTTTAATTATAACCACCCTGTATATATATCTATATATATAAAACAGTTCAGTAACTGACTGACTGAATGACTGACATACAACACACAGACCAAACCACTGGACCTAAAGGGCTGAAATTTTGCATGGTGATTCTTCTTATGGTGTAGGGGTGCACTAAGAAATATTTTTGAAAAATTCTTCTTAGAATTTTTAAAATTAAATTTTTAAGCTGATTTTGTAACTTTTTTTAAGTTTGCATTTAAAATAAAAATTTGAGGGTTATAAAATTTATATCACGAGAAAGATCATAAAAATTCCTTTAAAATGAAATCTTTTTGGAATCATTACCTTGATTTTCTGATTTTTGGTGAATTTTTAAAGATTAATTTTTAGAATTTAATTTATTAAATGCTGATCATGTGATTTCTTTTTCTGATACTTTAAATAAATTTATCGTCACGTGCATAACAGCTAAATAGGCAAAAAAATATCCCTTACGATTTTTTTATAAATATATATTTATTTTTTTGGCATTAATTGCATACATTGACCGTTGTATTTAATTTTAATGGACTCCATAGCGAAGTGCGGGTCTTCAGATAGTATATATATATGAACGAACACACACACACACACATTCATACACTCAAAAGACTAAGTTTTAAGGAATAAAGCACAATAAATGAAAAGTAAAACTAATGATAACTTCAATCAAAGGTTACATGTTTTACAATATTTAATACACATTTTTCCATTAAACAATTTATATTATAAAAATTATTTTTAAAAAATCTTACTTTTCGAAGCTTTCTTATCATTGTAAGAGGATTTTACAGTTTATTTTTTGTTGTAGTTTTTAAGTGTAGCTGTCATTAATCATACCTTATTTATCCGGCGTTAATTATTTTGAAGAGAAAAATTCATATTTTCCCTTGTTTCTAGGATATCCGAGATACACAAATAAGTAAAAAGGAAGACATTTGAAGGTCCATAATATGAAATCGTTTAGCCTTTCAGATATATATATATATATATATATATATAAATTTTACTTATTGATTTTACACTGGAGATGGGATCTATTATCTGTAAGTTACTAAATGAACCTGAGAAAATATTTAGGCTGACCTACTGATGAAAATTAAAAAATACAAATGTGGATTTCTTTTGGTATCCCTTACGTAACTCATGTTGCAAGAGATGTACTTGCAAGCTGCAAAATTAGGCCAAAGTTCTTTTGTCTTAAAAATACTACTCACCACTATACAAGAGTATGTTACAAAAAGTAATCAGCAAGTTTTTTTGAAAATTGAATAATGTAATGTAAATGCACTAATACAACCAGTTCTTTGTTTGACTATGAATAACACTTACTTTCCAGAATTAACATTTCTTCTGGATCATTTGTTTCTTCAGTGGGATCAACATCATTTAACCAGTTGAGTACCAGCTCAATTTTTTTCTGTTAAAGAAATACATCCAAATAAAAAAAACTGAGTGATAGAAATTTTTGTACTAGAAATTTATAATAAAAAACTTAACCACAGAATTCAAATATGAACTGATTAAAAGTTAAATTTTCAGTTAAAGGTGAATTTCAAATTTACAATATTATACCAGTGACAAAAAGGTGAGATTCAATACTTATGACCAAAATATGAGTATTCTCTACAAAACAAAAGAACAGGTTATTCATTCATAAAAAAGGGCACTATAGAAAAACAAAAAGGAAATATTAAATGAAAAGAGCTTTTCTTAGACATAGGAGTCTGCCCATACCTCGCAAGTTATAATTTTGGCAGCATGACAAACCCAGTTTGTATCACTTAGACAAGCAGTAAACAGTTAAACAGGAAAAAAAAATGTATCAAAATGCATCAAAATTTTGACATACATATATGCATATATATATATATATACATATATATGCACATATATACAGATACATATATACACAACACATATATACATATGAACATACAAAAGAGGTAAGCAACGATAAGTAATCCTACGTTAATAACCCACAGTAGTCTTATCTTAAACAAAGGGTTGAAATGAGATAATATATCATAAACAAATAAAAAAAAGATTTCAAATAGAACCCTTTCCCCATTACATTATAATGTTTAAAAGTGTTCATAAAGATTTTTTGAAGCCCCCCCATATACATAATCAACTGCTAGATTAAATACATATATATTACCTAAATACACATTTCTATGAATATATGAAATTTTTAAATTGTGACTTGTTTAATTTCATGCTACTATTCAACAGTTTCTGGTAGGTTCTGTATTCCTTTTATGAAGAATAATGCGAGATCAGATTTTTTATAATAAGAAGATAAGAATGCTCTAACACTTGCATACAAATGACTATGTATACCTGTGATCATGTCTTTGAGCAGATGTTTAGAAAGTTCTTTAAGATACACTGGGGTTCAAAGTAAGATGGAATAGGATTTTGCACTAGGGAACTCAGCAGCTTCACTGATGATCTGGCTTTGTAGTCAGAATAAAATTATAAATCATTCTTTATTTACTACATTTCTCTACATTCAGCTATTGATTACAGCAATGTCTATCTCTGAATCGTTCAAGACAGAATCATCCTGTTGGTTTAGAATCTTCTTATGGAGACTTTGTATCAATTTCAGTACAATCCTCTACATTTGGCTATTTATTACAGCAATGTTTATCTCTGAATCATTCAAGACAGAATCATCCTGTTTGTTTAGAATCTTCTTATGGAGAGCTTGTATCAATTTCAGTACAATCCTCTACATTTGGCTATTGATTACAGGAACGTTTATCTCTGAATCATTCAAGACAGAATCATCCTGTTGGTTTAGAATCTTCTTATAGAGACCTTGTATCAATTTCAGTACAAAGGTACTATTTCAGTTTTAAGGTCAATATTGAATATCTTTGCTGCAAAATAAAATCTTCTGCATGTCAAACCAGAAATGTTTAAGCAACCGTCTATTACATCAACTTCTTTCTACAAATTTATTTCTTTTTGCACCATTGACTTCATTTGAAAAAGTCCATAAATTAATTTCTAACCCGTGAGTATGAGGTAGACTGTCAGCTTTCGGTGCCGAGGGTGCTTGGATCTGTTGGGAAACTATACTTTTAATTTCTTAAAACTACCTTATTTTTCTTCTGTACAACATCTTCATAAAAAAATCTTATTTTAGCAACAATGTCATTACAAGCTGATGACATGTAAGCTCATAATTCAATTCATTCAATGTGTTAATTCAGACCACCGCCAATGTATTGCAACTGCAACAGTTGGTGGTATGACTGCTAACCAAGAGGTATATGTAAATTTATTTATCAGAAACAAGTATTTAAGCTTGTGTTTTTTTTGTATCGGGGGCACTCCCTTTCAAGATCGATGACGGTCGATCTGGTGTATTGTAAACATTTTTGTTTTCACTACCTACTGTTGCAGTGTATGTCTCTTTTACATATGTTTTTATGCTTATACAGTACAACCTCCAAAATCTGGAATCGTTCAGGACACAGCAATTCCAGATTTGAGAGGCTTTTAAATGACACTACAAAATTTTAGGCGAGAAAATAAACACACTTAAAAAAAAAGTACAATGGTTTAATTATTTACTAAACCTAAATACAGAACATATAATTACATTATAATTTAAACATTTCAGTCAATAATATCTGTTGCTTCAGTTTCAGCTTATTAGAAATTATTTTTTTCTCGAATCCTATATAGTGCCATAATTTCATGTTCCAAGATAAAATACTGGTGTTCTAAGCCTAACATTGTTTTATCAAATGATTTTATCAGGTCTTCGTTTGACATTCTATTATTTTCAGGACATTCTGAATCACTTTCATGATCGCTGTCATCATAACCTTTGTTATTTACCACACTATCAATAATTTCAGAGTCGCTCAGAGAACTTACGATCGGCACATTTTCTTCGATGTCTAAAACTTCCTGTATGCCCAATTTAACCAAGTTAATGTTGCCTTTATTTGCACATTCTACTAATTCTGCTATTACAGCTTCTTTCTCAGACACTTGAAAGCCTCAAAATTGCTGCTGTCACTTCGTTGAAAGAAAAGGTTTTTTTAACCGATCATTTTGGTAGCGACATCTATCGGCAAAATAGAAAAGTAAAACTGGCCATTTATTAAAATGTTCCGGATTTGGGAGGTTGTACTGTACTAAGAATTTTAATGAACACAATGAAAAACACCAGCACTAAATTATCTATTTCAAAGCACAAATGCATAAATAAATAAATAAATAAAATGATATAACAGTGTCATATTACCTCATCTAATTTAACTTCAGTTTCTTCTATAACTTCAGAAACAGTTTCTGTTTTACTCTCAACTTCAGAAACTAAAAACATAAAATTAAATGCTAAGTTCAGAGTAATACTAAAGTATGAATATTCAATTCTTTTCTCTATCTATTTCACTCACTCATTCACATGTGTGCACACACACACAGACATATGTATAACTAAGTTACCTGTGTTGCTCCAGTGGTCCTTAACAGTTAGTATGTGAGAATGGATAACTAGTGATATAACAAAGTACAAAAATTTTACCACCCAAAATTAGTGTCTGTTTTTTAACCCTCTAATGCAGAGTTTCCCAAACTTTTTGGATCGAGGAACCCTCAGAACATTTTTCAAAGTTCACAGAACCCTCTACTACAGTTTTTGATCAATGGAGCCATTCCTCCGCTAAATGTTCGGCATAGGGCAAGTTTGTTGTTTGTCAAAGCCCAGCAATTAAAACTGTTAAAAGCAGTATATTCTATTATGCAGAAGAAGTGCGATATGGTAAATTAAGATGGCTATATTTCTTTAATTTTACAAAATAAATATACGGAAGCTAGGAATAATGCATATTATGTATTAAGTTAAAACATATTGCAACAAAAGTAACTGAAGGTTTAAGTTTTAACAACAACTAATTACTTTATTTGTAATATGCACATAAAACAAAAAAGTCAAATATAAATTATTTAGTACATAAAATAAATTATGTACGTTACCAGTACACACATATCCATATAATGGCAAATAAATAATTATGTGGAAGAAATAGACTTGTTGGTATCTGCAAATAAAGTACTGCTGACAGGCAAAAATAACAAAGCTTAAGTGATGATCTATAAGTCTTCAAAAATAACATACGTGGCTGTGTAGCTAAAAAAAAAAAAAAAAAAAAAAGACGACAGGGTGCACCAAAACAGCATGCAAAAAAAAAAAGGTTAAATGAAGTTGGTGGCAGGCTCATGATAATGCATATATTAGAGACTGTTTGGCATGGCGATAAATAAAACCCATCTATTAAATCTGTTGCGGGCCGCACATCCTGCTGATGACACATCCGCACATGGCAGCTCAAACGAGTAAAATAAGTATTTGAAAAACAGCACAGCAAACCGCCGACCACACACGCGAGCTATTTATAGTAACTCGCTTACGCCACGAAGCTAAATAACAGGCTCGCCCTTAACGATGCAAGCTTTGAATAATTAAAGAAACTATCACAAGTGATATGATTGCAGTGAATTTCTAAAAGGCAAAAAGGGAGTAGCAGACTCACGTTTTGCTAACAAAAAATGTCAGTATATACTATTTTTTACATTTTTACGCTCGGAAATTTGGTTCAGTAACTTCTAAAACTAGGTACAAGACAAAATTACATATTAGACCTAATATATACAACATTCTATGTAAATGCCACAGCGATTTTCTTTGTTTAGCAAAATTACAATTCGTTGATCTTTTTTCCAACAAAAAGGTTTTTATTTCATGTAAAATATTATCAATAAATGTTGTTATACAACAAAAATGCTTATTGTGTACTTATTTCTACCAAAACCTCATCAAAAATGACATTGGGTTGGATCCAACCCAACCACACCATCTATTTTGCCTCGAACCACTGTACCGTTTGAGGGTTAAGTTATTATAAGTGATCATTTCAATTCTTCTATTCATTTGGAGAGGGGAAAACAACTTTATTTGCCATAACCCATTTCTACCAGTCTATATAGTTGGTAAACTGTATATGTGGTATGCTGTCTCTAATTCTGACACTTTCTTCTTTTTAAAAGTGCATATTAATATTGATATATATATTTCATATTAATTTAACTACAATGCAGGAGTTTAGTAATATGAGGCTTCTTGTCAACTGCACACAGATTTTGTATCACATATTTCAGATTTTAATTTCAATTTTTTATTTTTTTATTTACTATGATGTCTCCTACTAGGTATATTATGATAAAAATATACATATTTCTTTATCTGCCCATAATCGATGTGTTTTAAATTAAAATTTTACTTTATATTACCTTTGTTTTGGTGATTATTTTATTATGGCACATAGAGTAAGTGCTTTTCAGGCATGACATCTATATATTTAAGTTGCTAAGTCAACTTTTTGGGCAGTCCGTGAGAGAAAACTACTTCATCAATTTACTTCATTTTGGTCTTAAACGAAAGACTGTAATCTGTAGATTTGTCAAATTTGGTTTTTGTAACCGCAATTTCTACTAATTAGCGATAATTTAGAATGAAAAATTGATTTCTGCGCATGCTCAGTGGTATGTTTAAATCTGTCTTTAGAAACTCACTGTTTCTGCACATGCTCAGTGACATGTTTTAATGATAGTCTCTCTAGATCTCTGCCATTTTTTTATGATAATTATGTTTGTGAAATATAAGATTGAACCTCATGGAAACTGTTTATTTCGTGCTGTTTAATTAGCGATAATTTACAGTTAAAAAAATTGCTTTCCGCGCATGCTCAGTGACATTTTTAAGTCTAGCTTTAGATTCTGTTAGGGAATTTGGCAGAAATGCCGAATCCCTACTAGTGTAATATGGCTAAAAGTGCCAATAGCTTTACACATGTAGCTTGGGGTTACAGAGTCGTATTGGCTCGCAGTGGAAGGTGGGTGATAACCTGACGATTTTCTTAAAAGTAGCTATATTAGCCGGAAATAGTGTGTGGTGTGCAAACATACAAGAATAACCAGACAAGTTTAAAATTAAGCTAACGTTTATTCATTAGCGGATACGGAAATTAAAAACAAACAACATTCAAAAGAATAACAGTCTTGATTATAACATAAGGTAAAAGCTCCTTGACTTCAAAATTTGCTTAAAGTAAAAGTTAAACGGAGGTGCAGAAACAAAGTCAAAAACTTAGGTACAACCTGATTGATGCTGATGTATCTTATCACTGCGCGGGTAACATATGAAGATAGCGGGCTCCGATACTAGTTGCCCGGAAAACGGCCCCTCAAGGTTTTAGTAGAAAACTGCTGGAGCTCAGCTGGGGATCCGCCGGTGCCAGGATATCTTCCCATATCACGCGTCTTGCTATGTGAGAGAACTCGGTGACTTCTGGAGATGCCTGGACGAGGTCTAACAGCAGGGCGTAGCTCATACAGCTCACTACCTAACTTCCCACGATCCAACCAACAACACCAAAAACCAACACACCACTGCCTAGCTGCTGCGGCTTTTATACACGACTGGTGTGTGCCGCCGCCTGGTGGCACGCTTGGCTGTGGAAATATGCAAATATTTTCAAGAGGTTGAAGTTTCGGTTACAGTGTTAACCATTACGGAGGTGTACGTCACTGGGTTGGTGATTGCGTCATCGCCATGGATGAATGACGTAATCGACGGTAATGGTGACGTCAAACATACAGCTCACTTAGTAAAAATCGCTTGGGGGAAAAACGGCTTTTTCTAACAGATTCCCACTAAGCACGAAGCCGCTTAAACACATTAATTTGTTTCTGCGCATTATGATTTTTAACATTTGGCAATGATGTGTTGAGTATAATTTGTGTATTAGTACATTTATTTACTATCTAGCCGTCATGTTTTGACGGGTATCAACTAGTATATTTATAAATATACACAGCCTATGTGAATGAAACCATTACAAAATTTATAAAAAAAACTATTAGTTTTTAAGGTTATATACAAGGTCTTTCCCAGAAGTAATGAGAAAAATTTTCCTGCGCATTTCTGGCAAATCGCCAAGGAAAACAGGTGGCTCAGAAATGTGGATTGGAATGTCAGTGACGTATTCCAACGGTTATGCAACAGCTCCTAATTCACAGCACATGCCCAGTGGACTAACAGTGAGCCATGTGAACGTGGCTTGTTACGCATAAGATGCAGCGATTAAACTCGGTAAAAGTGGTAATGACACCTTGCAAATGTTAAAGGAGGTTTACAAAGATGAAGTTTTGTCACAATCCCAAGTCTACAAGTGGAACACTGCGTTTAGGAACGGCTGACAGTACGTTGAAGACATTTGGACGCCATTTTGACACACTCCAAGATGTCCAAAGAGCCGTAACCACAAGGCTTCATGGCTTCTCACAAAATGAGTTCGCAAAATGCTACAACCACTGGCAGCAATGCTGGACTCTTTGTATTGCTGCTCAAGGCACATACTTCGAAGATTATAAACTGTTTTTCTTTGTAAGAATGATTACTTAATTTATGTAATTCTTTTTTCTCATTACTTTTGGGACAGACCTTGTACTTAATATTTCAAAACAAATTCATACACAAACCTTTGGGTTCTTCAGGTTGAGAATCTAAATCTTGACTAACAAAATTAGAAGGAAAAAGCCCCTCTCCACGGTGGTTAGAACCTTTCCACCAACTTTGACTACTATATAAATAAAGATTAGCATCAGTAAAACAGCATTTTTTAAGCAATCTTCACATATTTATTGTTGCATGTCAACAATTAAAAGGGAAATATCAGTTCACCATGTAAACAAATTACTAAATTAAATAAAATTTTAAAAAATAACAAAATGCACAAATTAACATTTATACCTTCTCTATCTACTGATTTAAATAGATTTTAAATTACACATATTAGTTTGCTTACTCTAAAACACTAAATTGACATATGACAGTACAGAATGACTAAAAATGGAAGTTAAAATTAAAATATTTAACATGTTGTAGCGTACTCTGAGGCATAACTGAAGGCGTTCAAATGAATTAGTGGCAAGATTAAAATAAGTCCCGAGTGGTAAATGATAAGGCCAGATGTTTACTAAAACTTAACAAAAATTTAATGAAACAAACAAATTAAAATTAAATTAGTACAGCAGCATAAAATGAATTTAACCATTACAGTATCAAAAGACTTAAGTGCAGAAGTAATTTAACAGTTACGCTCTGAGACTAGTTTAGCCTCCCACAGGAGCTTAAACCATGCGACCATCTTGCCTGGAAGTTACATAGGGCTCTCTTAAAATATGCAAAGTCTCTGACTATATTTTTGGTCTTTTCTTTGTTGGCATCTTGGAATTCTTAGAAGTGCACTCCCTTCCAGAGTGGGAGGCCCTGGGGTTAACCAGGATGACAGCCTTGCTTATTGACAAACATTTTGGCCATCTTTATTGCCGTTATAGTGTCAAACTCACTGAGATATTGTTCTAACAAGACAGATTTACAAATGGTGCTGTAAGATAACGATGGTTTCGTCCAGTTTTCCCCCATATTCTTACAGTAACCGACATGCCTGTGGATTAATTTTCCAAGCTCAGAATTTCCATATGTTCCGAAATCGGTGGGAACAAGAAAGGGAATTTCGATAAACATGCAGCTGAGGGCTCTTCATGGGTCTTGGGAACAACTAGAATTCTACATCACGTTCCAATACATATTTCATCAACTGCTGTAGTATGTTTATATTCTTCCAACTGAATATTAAAACTTTCCTCACCCAGGAAAATAAGTGAGAGCTAGTACTGTTCTGTGTTCTTTAACTATTATGATTGTAAATAAATTAATAAAATTCTTAATATTGACTAGTGTAGTTTTAATTCTTATTGTAGTAGTACTCCTTTAACCCTTTCAGGACTGGTGTCCCATATATGCATTCCCTGCAAATGTCGCTCACAGCCGGGCGTCCCACCCATGCATCGCTGAAGAATGAACCTGGTGGATGGGTGATGTATATGTGCATTTTAAGCCGGAACAATTTTTAAAGACCCCTAGATTGCGCCCGGTGTCCATTACTTTTGAACTGAACATAGTTTTAATATTCTGACCTTCAGTTTGTTCACATTCTGCCTCAATTTGGTATTTTGCACATCAGCTGTTGCAGAGGAGGGGAGAAAGCATAATGTAAATAAATAGAGCTCGGCTCTTTAACTCTCCACGTGATATAAACATTCGCGCTTCTGCTGTTTCTCCGAATACATTTTTTATTTTATTTTTGCTACTATATGGGGTCTTTTGGGTTGTTATCGTCAATTCTGTTACATTTTGCGTTGCTTTTGGTAATATTTTGCGCACTTCCCTTCTTATTTCGGAAAGCCTCGACTCCAGTTATGGCAAGAAAATGTTATTTATCAGAGGAAGAATATACTCGCATGATAAATGAGCCAATTAGTGACATAGATGAGAGTGATTATTCATTGTCTAAAGAGTTAGAAAGTGGTATTTCTAGTGATTCTGATACGGACATTTTATCAGAGACTGAGCTCATTGCCTGCCTTCCACTTCCAATAGAAGTTCAACTCAAGATACTTTATCTTGGACTTGAGCGCTGAAGGAATTGCATCCCCATACATTTATTGGAACACCGGGACAAATTTTGTAGTAAATGCTGAAAAAAAAAATTGATTTCTTTGCTATTTTCTTTGATGATGATCTACTAAATTTGATTGTTAAAGACACAAGCAGTTTTGCTCAAAACGCTCAAAGAAGTGCTTCATCAACTTCAAATATAAGTATTCAAATATACAATATTCAAATATAAGTATTGCAGATATAAAGGTGTTTTTTTGCAATGATAATACTGAAGGTGCATAGTTTGTTCACAAACCGTGCTAAAACAAAGGAAAAAGCAACAAACATTTTATGCTAGTAGATCATGAAATGTAGGACTTTTCATGTAGGCATTTCTCCGTGCTTTGAGATTTACCACACTCAGGCTTCCTTTTAAATATTGTTACTTCTTGTTGTAAATAGTCTTTTTTTTATTAATTTAAAACTTTATTAATGTATTTTGTCAATTAAAACTTTGGAATAATTTGAATAGCGCTTTCAAAAATTATTTCTTAATGTAAGCGATTTTTTTAAATATTTTTTTGTGTAAATTAAAGAAAAAAGATTATTAAAGGCTAATTTTACGTATATGAGGCAGTGAAAGGCAAAGTGGTGTAAGTCAGTAAGTCAAGTGGTGTAAGTCCAAAGCGTTTTACTGCAAAATCTACAAAACATTCCACTATAAATTGAACAAATTATAATTCATAATAATAATAATAATATTGTAAATAACAATTGTTTGCAATTCCACTATAAATTGAACATGGAGATTACATTTTTGCCCTCAAATAAAAAAAGTGACTTACACTACTTTGCCTTTCACCGCCTCATATGACAGATTAACTAATAATCTAAAATGGTACCACAAATTACGACGTTACGGCTTAAACTATTTTTTGTGATTTTTTAAAGTTAGGCTTAGCGACGCAAAACCCCTGTCCTGTGGGATGATTCCTTTCGCCAACGCTCCGTCTCCAGCGAGCGTCTTATGCAGAGGCACCCCGTCGCGAAAAGGTTAAAATCAGTAGTTCACAGAACCTTAAAGTTACAGAAGTCATGTTGGGGTCTCTATTTAGATGTTCTTTGAATGAATTTTTGCAAATTCTGTTTCTTTCTTTTATCATTTAATTTACACCAAGAGACAGGAAAATTTTCTAATGTAATTTGCTTATGAAGACAAAACTTCAAAAAATGTAAATTTAAGAGTGGGAATTTTATGCATAATATGCAAAAGTTCACAAGAATATGTATGATAGATGTCAACTTTTGAAAAACCCCTACTCAAAGATCAAAGAAATCATATCGAATGGTAATTTAGTTCATACCACATTAGCTTTTAACGCAAGTTACAAATATCATAATATTGTCTATAGCTTCAATAGTACATGAAAAATAGTAATTAAGTGGTAATCACTGCATAGAACTTTAGCTTAATTCAATGTTACAATATATGAGTAAATTTAACCCTGTTTGTGATTTTCAGATAAAGCTCCTTCTGTATTTTTTATTATTTTATTTATGACAAAGTTTACTCCTGGTAATAAAAAAATTTATTACCTGTATTTTTTCCCAAGTTTGCATCTATGTATCTATTCTACCTTCTGTCTAACAATACAATCAATACTTTAATTATGCTCAAAAGAGTTGAATAAAATTATGGTACCTATTAAACAGTGGTTTCCAACCCATAGAAGTCTGCAGACCACTAAGCCAGAATTTGAACCATGTGTGGACCCCCCCACCCCCCCACCAATTTGAGGTGTGGGGAATAGAATAGCCTTCAGGTGAAAGGGATACAGAATTAATGTACTCACATTCTTATGTATCATATTCTAATAATAAAATAATTATGTTAAACTTTTAAGAAATTTTAACTGAACAACTGACAGTCATCGGATATATTCGGCTCATCTAGTTCAATGAACATTGCTTTCAAAATCTCCATTTATTTGGCAACTTTTTTATATGTGGTGCCAGACCACTCCCGAGGCTCTTGCAGACCACTGGTTGGGAACCACTGCTGTTAAATTACTGAAGTATATAAAATAATTATTTACCAACAATCCAACACAACAACAATTTCACCAGCTTTGATAGTTAATTCATTATCTTCAGCTGCATCAAAATCATAAAGAGCTCGAACTTTCATAGGCTCTGAAAATGACTTTGAAGATGACGTAGATGATACATTTTTATATTCATCAGGTACTTCATATCTCCCAGTATCTTTGAGGGAAATTTCAATAGCTAATTGGATGTGAAAAGAATATAAGTGTTAATTATATTAGCAAAATATGAACAAAACAAAGTTTTTGACTTTAAATATAACAAATTAAGGTACTTACAGAAGTTTACGGCCTCCTTGGCACCTTGGTGATAAATTTCTCACCAAGGCAGAAATATATATATGTATGTATGTATGTATGTATATATATATATACAGTGGAATCTCGATCGATCGTTCCCCGAACGATCGTTTTCCCGTATGTATCGTTTATTTCACCCAGTCCCGAATAAATTCCATAGAAAACAGGCAAAAAAGACCGCATGGATCGTTCCTCGATCCATCGTTTTCCCGCAATATTCGTTCAGAATATCGCAGCTTTACATTAATTTATTGGATCGATCGTTTATTCATAATAACTGAACCTGAAATATAAATGTCTGGATTGAGCTAGAATGATGCTCTAACCTATTTTCGGCAACTCATTCCAAATTCACCGACTATTCAACATTTCTGTTCTTATCAACAATGGCTCACAGTCAGCTTCTTTGTTGTTCTTGGGATGGAGGCACCCTGGTCTTTGGTCTAGTGTGTGAGAAGTTTCTAATTACTGCAGTTCTACACTGGCTGGTGAGTGTTTCACCCGGAAGCAGAACTTCCTGGTGGTCTTATGTCGGACCCCATCCAGTGCAATGGAATGGTTCTAGTTACAAACGATTCACGGCTGCCGCTTCACTATACTCTCACACAATAACCGATACCGAAAAGAAAGCAATTTGCAACACAAAAAATATTGTTTACTTGTGGAGAGAAAACCACCAAAAAACAAATGACGATTAAGTACTTTTATTTGAATCACAATTCCTGTATATCTACGTCTATTTCTTTTTTTATTATTATTATCTTGGATTTCAGTACAACTTTGTAATTTTATCTTCAGTTACACTACGGGTATGTATGCATTTATGTATGTCAGTAAATATATTTTAGGGATATCAAACTTTAAGGTAAGTTAATACTTTTTTGTATGTTCCTGCATCTATTGTTTTCCCGCATCCATCATTTAGTTCAGTCGGTCCCTTCGAAAATGATAGATCGATTCCACTGTATATATGTACGTAAGTATATATATATATACATATATATATATATATATATATTTTATATACACACACACATGTATGTATGTATGCATGTATGTATATACACATATATATATATATATGTATGTATGTATATATACATATGGTGACGTTTTTCAACTATAATTGGCGATTTATCGCGGGGGCCGTAAACTTCCATAAGTACCCAAATTAATGAATTAATAATTTTCTTCAATACATTCTGTCATTTCCAGAATTTTAAAACATATTTATACCATTAAAATACAAACAGCTAAACTTTTCAATTTATATCTCATCTTTAAATTTAAGATAACAACTGAAATTATACAGTTGGATTCCCTACATCACTAACTAATCTAATATAACTAATCTAAATTTTTAAGTAAAATATGAATTTATTTTGTAAAAAGAAACAACAATTATTCAACAAATAATTTTACAGTAAAAAAGATTAGAAGTAAATTAATCAAAAGGTTTTAGTGACAACAAACAAAATTGAATCAAACACTGAAATAATTAGAACCTTTAATGATATCCTCCTCCTCTTCTTGACTACTAACACCATCTGGATTTGTACATAAAACAGGAGTCTTCTTCTCCTTTTCCTAGAACAATATTAATTTTTTTAAATCAAGTATTTTCATGACAGCTTTAGACATAGTACATTTCAGATACTTAAGAGAAGCTTAAATGCTCATATGTATGCAGACCTGTCAACCTCAGTAAGAGCAAAATCCTGCAATATTCTACTGTGCATAAAACAATCGACATAACGACATAACACAAAACAGTATAGTAAAAAATTATAATAAAAGAATTATAATGTATACTTACTTATAGTTTATAGGATCTCTTTAATAATATTACATAGTTCAAAATATTTCCTTACTGTTGAGCTCATCTTGAAATTATAATATTAAACAAAAGTTTTATATTTAAAATTTGTAATCATACATTTTAAAGTACATCCTATTTACACTAGCAGGGACCCCAGCAGTCTATATTTATAGTACTTCTATTTCTTTATAATGTTTGTTTTAATTAATTGCAGAAAATCTTGGAATTTTTGTAGCATTTACTGTAGCTGATTTTGCTCTTTTTAAAAATTCATTGTCAAATTGTTCTTTATAATAGTGTCCTTGTGGGTTCGATTTGCATATTAGCAAATTTTCTAAGGTTTCCCTTGACATAGATGGCCTGAACTGAGTAGATATTTTCGTTATGTAACTAAAAATCCTCTCACACATCTGCATTACTGTGAGGGACTGTTAAGACCAGCATTATATTTTTTACGTTTCAGAATCCAGTAATGATAATGTCCATTCCGGAAACCCGGAAAATGCATTAAAAATCCGGCATTGCCGGGGTAAATCCGGAAATTTGGCAGGTCTGTGTATGTGATACAAACAAAAAAATGATGACCTTACTAAATAAACTCTAATTTCTTGAATATGTTAAATAAACAATTGGTTTTATATATCCATGAGTAATATATTAACAGGAGAAGATGCTGAACTTATTTTATTTATAAGCAACTTAATCCAGAAGCTGAGACATGATATTCTCATTTAAAAAATGACTATTATTTGTTTGCTTTCTTTCATTAGAATTAGTGATTTTCATTTCATTACATGGATTATAGATTAAAGAATTCATTCTTCATAATTTTATGCATATATTTTTAAGATTACAGTTCTCAAACTTTACAATTTATACTTTAAATACATCTGAAAGACCAAAGCCATATTTATGCTCTCTTTTTTCTCTTTTCTTTTCACCAAAAGAAAAATTATAATGAGAAAAGCACCACAACAATTTTTGTAAATTTTTTTCCTTGTGTTCTAATATAATACTTAAGGGGACTCGGTACCCTTTGAAGGAATATTTTTTCAGAAGTATATTTACCTATAGTATACACATATTATTATAGGTAATACTTAAACTGATTTTAACAAGAAAAAAATCTTTTGTGGGTAAAAATTGAGAAATTAAAATTTTATTTAAAAACTTAAAGAATTTAAAAAATTGTTTTTCTCCTTCAGTTCTCAAAATTCTAACATGATTTTTTTATTGGATGTGTATGACATTATACTTTATAATTTTTTGGATCAATTTTACAATTAATGAATTAGTTTATGAGAAAAAAAATAAAATGTACAAATATAGGCAAAAACGCAGCAAAAAACATGGTTTCCTCAACATTTCGATTTCTCTTTTTTTTCCTTTCAATTATATTGTAAAATCCATCCAAAGTTTTATTAAATACATTATATTGAACATATGAAAAAATAATGGTGTCATTTGACATATATTTGTAGACATAATCATGTTTTAAACACAGTAATACGTCGAAAACAGCAAACAGAAAAATCAAGACATTTATAATTACAAGACATTTATAATAAAGATTTATGGCATTAAATAACAGTTTTGTTCAGAATTTGAAAATTTAAGTTGCAATGTTTCACCATCAACAGAGTACACAAACCTCACTCATAACAATTGACGATTTTAAAAACATCCTGCTGATTATGTAACGCCTTTTCTCTTTCTGGATAGCTGATCTCTTTTACAAATAGCATTTTTTATAATTTACAGGCAATTTGGTACTTTGCATTATTATGACTTTCCAAAACAAAAATTTTCGTGAATCCAATACAACACCAATTTTTTTCTTGGAATGACCTGCATTCATTCCTAGTGCCTTTTGTATGCATTGTTCCCGTATTAAATTCACAAACTGCTGTTGTTACAGAGTTTTACACGTTGTTTATTAACAAATATTTCTTTAGGGCACTTTGCCCAAATCACTCTGTGCAAACTCTCATTAACATTTTGAATTCCACAATGCATATATCTTTCCAGAAGTTCACTAGATGCAAGCCGTTCATATACTAGTAGAATTTTTGGAAGAAATACTTCATTTATTGAGGTCCCTACTCTTAATTTGTGACTACCTGGGTTATCACCTGGGTTATTTGTAATTCAGGGAGAAATTTCAGAGTAAAAGGAATGTAAAAACTGAAGTGGACGTGGCATTTAAAGGACTGTTGAGATAATGCAAGGTATTTTTTATACACTTACAATCGTCAGATCATCTTAAAACTTTGTACCAATATACTAAAGGTGTCAAAGTATATTTTTAACAAAAAATTGAAAAATCAATATTTTCATCAATATAAGGGTACCAAGTCCCCTTGTATTTTAAATTAGTTTAAAAGTTTAATTCGTCATATCGGTCATAGTAGAATTAAATATTTCATTGGTGGAAAACAGTTTGAGTCTAAATCTAAAGTAAGCAGAAAAAAAAAATTCCTGAATGTTATATGAACAGAACAAGGGGATTATATTATAAACATAAAATTCACAAAGCCCATTTACTACAATGATAATAATACTTCAAGAAAGTGTACCTGAATAAAAGTAACTAATTCATACCTCCCCAATAACAATGCTTAAAATGTGCTAGCTATAATAGATAATTAAAGAGCAAATTTAATGTGAATAAATTTGTACAATAATATAAGTAAATTCCATGTTTAAATCAAATTTAAAAAAGGGGAACCTTTATATCAACAATTCATAAAACATGGTTAACCCATTCAGGGGTGCTGTTCGCAAAGTGCGAATGCCTAAATCTAGTCCTCTTTTCACTTGCATTCAATGTATTTCAGTTAAATGAGCAGAAAATGGCTAATGCTGCCATCTGTTATCAGTTTAAAGAAGTAAAAACATTTTGCAACCTTTAATTGCACAATTTTTCAAGAGTTTTTAGGTTAAAAAAAAATGAGGATAAAATCTGCACCGTGCAAATGGTGGAGGTTATTGCCCCTGAAAGGGTTAAATGGTAAAGCAAAATAATACTTACTGTAGGTGGAAATTCAACTCCTTCACTTTTCAATTTATAATATAAAGATGGAATAATGCTGAAAAATTAACAGAATAATGTCAAAATACACCTTATAAAATAATTTACATCAAGTTATTTACAAAAACTGTATTTCACTTAAGAATCCAATGACAATGATTTCAGTTTTGATTATGAAAACCAATCAGAATGGGAGTAGAAAGTTCTGTAATATGAAAAAAATCTAATAAAAACATGCAAAGCTGAAATTATCTGTCACCAAGATTGTTTGCAAATTGATGGAGCACTCAGGAACTAACAGAAAATGTTCTGAATTCACTAGAAATTTTAAACCGCAGTCAAAAATTTTCCAGCTCCCAAGAATAGGAAATAAAATTTTAGCCCTCTTCCCCCCCTGCTCTTTAACAAGAAATCTAGTGATGTTTATTACAGTGAGGAACTTTCTGGTTAAGAATTTTTGTTCCCACGAATTATTCTTTACAAATTACTGAAGGTCAGTCGATGCCAGTGTATTAAATTATATGTGATATTATATGTGCATTAAATTATACGTGAAATTGAAATAGCAGGCATAAGTTTAAAAAAAACAAAGTTTATTTTATCACTAAACTTCATAAAAATAACTCATAAAAAACTTGAAAAACATAATATTAGAACAAAGTAAAAACAACAAAGTAAAAATGCAACCAGCGTGCAAAGCTGTTGGCAAGTAGCTTACATTAGAACAAAAATTCATCAACTGCCCAGATCTAAAATTGGCATACACATGTTGCTAACTGTTCAACACCATCTTTAAACAAACGATTTATACCGCTGCCGTAGTGACGTCATACCAAATTACGATCACAGTCTGTACTATGTCACCACAATGGCGATATTACGAGGCGATGTCATTGAAGTATTAATATAAATATTATTATTTTAGCATATGCAAACGCCAGACAATGACACAATCAATAAGCTTTCCGGTGTCAAGAAAAATATGACACTCTTTCCTAACAATTACTAGGGTGTAAAACCTAACTAACTCATGACAAGATATATATTTAATATTTTCTCAATATTTTGATGAGTCTTTCTTTAGGATATTGATGGTTTGGTTGATTGTGAGTGCATTCAGAACAAAAAAAGAGTGTAGTCAACTTTTGCTACACAAGTGGTAATTTGCTAATTGAACTGGGGCCTACAGTTTAAAACTTATTCTAAAAGGTTACAAATATCCATGTCGGACTCAAACCCACAGGCTGTGGATAAAATGCAAGTGCCCTAGCCATTTGGCCATAACCCCTTTAGGATGCTGAATAGCTGCTTTGAAATTCAGAAGAGAAGGCAGATATATATATGTAATAATAACACCCTACCATTACTAACTGTTTCGCCCCATCTTTTTTTACTTAATGTGTATTCTAAATTATTCCCTTTTCAATAAAGCAAAGTCCCTTTTTTCAAACTGAGACCAACAAGTAAATGAATTAACTAACTAGCTTTTCCCTTAAGGCACATGCTGAAAGTCAGGCATCTGTGATTCAGGATGATTCAAAAACCATGCGGCTTGCATTGCATGTTCCGAATCTAGAGTTATGGTTCACATGGTCAAGTCAGATGATCAGCTCCAGCCAATTAAAGAAATTTTAACACCTAGTGTCACATTAGTACCCACACGGTTTAAAAGATGGGACAGAGGATTTTTGCGCTCTCTACTTCCTCACTTCACTAATTAACCTTGTGCTGTCTTTGCGCTGCTTCACTGCTGTCTAATACTATGATGTAAAGTCTGCCTTCTGAATGAACCCCGGACGGGACCAGTGGTGTTGCTATCGTGTGTCTCCAGTTGTAAAGGTACCTGTGCTTTGCTGAATATTTGTCTGCAGAATAATCTGAAATAAAATAATATGCATCGCATCTCTGTTCTATGTGTTCTTCAGTGCCCCTCTCTGTGGGTTTTTCCTCCCCTATGTGCTGATTACAATATGGTTGAAACAGTCTTCCTCAAATCTCTTCTCTTCACTCTGGTTGCGACTACCTATTACATGAACCCATCTCATAGTGTAAGTTTAAGGTTATCGTGCGTGTAAGCTGTCATCATTATATATATACAAAGAATAACACTTTATATTCATATACTGTGTTTTAAATAAGAGAAAACCTTTTTGATGCATCCCATAACAATTTTGCTGCAGCTAGACACCCCTAATTTAAACAGGAATGGCTCCTTAAGTTTCAGGTTTATAATATTGAGTATTATATTAGCCCACAATAACCAACTACAAAAGTACTTTAGTAAATAATAATTATACAATAAAATAAGCAAAACATTTCAAAATGTAAATTACCATAGCTCTGGATCATCTTTGAATTCCTCTAAAGACCACCTTTGAAGCAACTCTTTCAATTTATTAGATGCTGAAGGATGCATCTACAAAAATTTAATACAAATTTCAGTTATCTGTATGGCTAAGAGCACTTTCACTTAGTATTATGATATAAAATTTAAAATGTTAAAAAATATAAATTCATTTATAAAGTTTTAGACTAAGTTTATATTCAAGGTAAAATGAGGTCCTTACATGAGTCAAAATGAAGTCTTTTTGTGTTGATATCAGGAGGAAAAATGACTAATGTTGCCTAAGAGGAAATCTTACAATACCTCAGTTTATAAAGCCAATACTGTAAATTTAAATTGTTTCCATGTGAAGGGGGGGCAGGCCACTAGTACCCTCATTATTAATAAGTAACATATTTATTCTCAAGAATACAAACTAAAAAAATATACCAATGAACTTCAACTTACATTCACTGCATAATTAATATAAGTAAAACAACTGATACAATAAAAGTTGAATATAATATACATTACAAATGAAGAACAATACAGACAATACAAAATAATTTTACCTGACTAAAAATAAATTTTCAAGAATGTCTGAGTTTATACAGGAAATCACTCAGAAGGAATGAACTTAATACTAGACTCACCTTTGGCAGAAGTTTTCGTACTTCATTAGTAAACTCACTAGAGGCAACTTGTAATAGAAATCTCCTATCACAATTTTTTACACATGCATCTAATAACTGAAAAAGAAAATTCAAAAGAAGCAACAAATTAAAATACTTAAAATATCATGTTTTAAATCTATCATCACACAAACAAAAATTTAAGTTGACAGACTACATTTTAAATTTATTTCTTCTCAAGTTTATCTATTTTTTGGTAAAAAATGAAAAACCAACAACTGAATTAAGTGATCATCTACCAAGTCTTATATTTATAGTCTCATGTAAATTAAATAGATAAATGATCTTAAAAAACTAACAACAAATTAAAGGAAATTCTAGAAATTTACAACAAGAGACTACAACATTGAATTCAGAAAATAAGAATTTTAATAAATTCTTATTTTTAAAGAATTTTAATAAATTCTTATTACCTGGCTAAACTTAATAAATTTTAACATAACATAAATCTTTCACTCTGCATATTAACCAAATTTAACTCCTCATTTACTCTGCAATAGAAATCTACTTTCAAAGTAACGAAAAATGATAAAGAAAATTTTATTTCCTTTAATAATAAAACATAGTTCATATATCAGAGTATAAATAATTATTTAGGATATGAATTTGAGATGATTAGTAAATTCTGTCCATAATTACATAAAATTTATATTGAAGAGATCAGTTGTAGATATTAATCACTTCTAATCTTAAGATATTTGTTAAGCAAAATTAGATACTATTGAGCTACTGAGCTCAAAGGAGGATAGTTGTTTTCTTGATCACTTTTATAATCTTTTATGACACAAGGCCTGAATGAGAGTGGGGTCGAATGTTCAAAGCCAGTTCTGAATAACTTAATAAAAAGAGAGGATCAGACAAGAAATGGCTCATTACAATTTAGAATTTAGTACAAAAATTTCCAATTATTAAAAAAAACATTTAATTTGGTTGAATGTTCATAATCACATACTCTTTTAAATTAGTAGTTATATTTTAATCATAAGAACTAAGTTTTTAAAAAAGCTTAGAGTATTAGCATCTTTTTTTACATATTTTTAGAAATATTTTTTGAAATTAAACTGATACAGCATAACCTAAACGCATGGGCTTAAAGGCATAGAGGCTTGCATAATTAATTTGCATGCCTATGGTTGTGAGCTCCGTGCAGGCCTTGTTTACCCCAGCCTACAACACAGAGAATGCTTCAGACCAGTTCTTAATCCTACCCGTTCACATTTCCTATCTAATAACATACAGCGCAGTTTTAAAAAAAATTTCTTCTTTAAAAAAAGAGTTTACAACTTTTAAAAAAAAAAACAATTTATTTGCAAATTGTCTTGTTTTCAAGTTTTTATTATTATTATTCTTATTATAAAAATGCAGTTTATTATTAAAGTACTTTTGTGCTAGCAAAAAAGAAAAAAAGGTGGAAAATAAATATATTTCTTTAGTTGTGATCTATGAAACTTTGCGTTCATTCATTATGCTCATCACTGTCAGCCTAAACTTAAACTTAAAAATCATGAAAATTGCCTTTAAAAACTACAGCTTAAAATATTTTTTTATTTGTTTAGGAAACTGCACTGTTTGGATGTACATAACACTCCTCCAAATTTTGTTCCCTAACAATTTCAAAAAGGGAAACAAAATTACAAACTCCCTTTATAGTGCAAGATATTATACTGTCAATAAACTGCATTTTAATTTAGTCTAATAATCTCTATAAGGCAAATATAATACCATATTATACAATCTAATTAAGTCTATTTTAATACCAACTTGCAAGCTTTTATACTACAGCAACCCTAGGAGTGGTGACAAATTACCTTCATGACCAACTGGTAGTATACAGAAAGCTAGCCTATGTTTCAAACAGATTAAAGGAATGTCTAGGACTGTGAAGTAAAATACAGTCATAAAAAATGATAATTCTCAAATAGTGTGAGAAGTCTATGAATAGTACATATGCAAAAATTATACGTGCAAACAAAGAGATATTTTAAATTTTGAATGTGTACTTGCACCTAGGGCAATGTACAATTTGTATGAAATATTCAAGCATATGTTTAACCAATATTTATAATGAGTCTGATAGCATAAACAACATAAAACATACTTACAGTTAGAGTATGTAGAACAACCCTTGGTACATTGTGATACAGCCTTTTCATTATAGCTTTTAAACACATTTTTGCCCCACCATCAAAGTTTATTGCATTATCACATATATGCATAATTAGTGCCCAGTCCTCGGTAAGATTATTTTCATGAGTAGCCTTATCTGAAAGTGACATAATATATATTAAAACGATATACCTTTTTCACACAGAAGCTGCAGGTGAAGATGCAAATGGGACGAAATTTAAAGTACAAAACAACAATCGAGATCATTACAATTATAAAAAGTTACATATAATGTAAAAGAGCGAATTCAACAAAAAGACTATAATACACAAAATCCTATATACATATGTTTGACGATTAGTCATTTTATATGCATAATTTTATTGTTTATAATGCTAAACAGCAAAGGAATTTCATAGACAAATATAAACATATAATACATTAATATGACTTCAGATTTTTCATGAATCCCAAAATAATATATACCTATGTCATCCTCAAATGGGGAATTCTTAAATTTCAGCATTTTAAGAAATTTTAAACGAATTGGTGAATATTCTCTAGAAATATGACTACAAGTTTTAAACAGATTACATTATTCAAGTGTAAACAGAAAAAAGAAGTTGTATCATGTGCTGATTCATATGAATGACTAATGAATCATAATCCATAGTAAAGGAACAAAAAAGCTTAAAAATAGATTAACTGGTTTGAAAATGTCCAATAAATTTATTTTTAGAAGTCTCCAAGAGTATAATTTGAATGATATTATTCATTATGTAGTTATTTTTAGAATCATAGAAAAATAAACTTTAAAGACCTCTGTTGAGCAGGACTTTTTTAGATGAAAGCTCTTGAGGTTTAATATGCATTTTAGATTATTTTTGATGAAAATTATTTTTGTATATTTTTCTCGATTTTAAGAATCTGTAATCGTAAAGGTTTAACTGCATTATGACGTCACGAGACCGAATTTCATTGTCACGTGACGTCTTCCTTCTTCCCATTCTACTACCTTTTCTCTCCAGCGTGTAGGTTGACGAAGGAGTGCTCTCTGCTTGGTAAGTTTTCAATCCGTTTTGCATCTACTAATTGTAGGTTTTATCTTCAAAATTTCGTGTACATTTTAATTTACTGAGGTGTAATTAAACTGGTTAATAATATATTTTCTATTTAATGCCAACTTTATAAAAAATTTTAGTTTGACTTAATTACCGGCATTTCACCTCACTCGTGCTATGTACTAGCTAAGTTATCTTTACGGTATGTACCGTTTTTAGTTTAATATTATTAGTAGCCTATTTCTATTGCTTTATTTTAAAACTACTTAAATTTATTCCTTATAGTGTAGTTATTTAAATACTTTAGAACAAATGATTCCGAGAACTTACCCGGCGCTTCTCGGCCGCCATGTTTGCCATTTGATGCACCTTTGTGCTGCATTGAAGCTTTTAACTTAGGACAGTCATTTGGTAATTGTTTTCGAGCGTAGTTAATGTAATGTAGCCATTATAGGTAATAGATATAATTTAAAACTTAGTTTCGGTTTTTGCAGTCACGTTCAACACGCGTGATGTTCTGATTTTTTATATCGTGAAGCTCTAGTGATATTAGTGCTCCTCGTAAACTTTTAATGTTTAGTTAACAAATTTTATTTTATCTAGATATTTATTTCAATTGACGACTTAAATCATGCCTAAGGAAAAGACTCATATTAACATCGTGGTCATCGGCCACGTAGATTCTGGAAAAAGTACTACCACCGGCCATCTCATCTACAAATGTGGTGGTATCGACAAAAGAACCATCGAAAAGTTTGAAAAGGAGGCCCAAGAGGTAAAGTATAGCTAGCATTTGTAATAGCACTCTTCGGAGGTCGCTATATAATTCCACGGGTACGATTTACTAATTGGGATATAAAGGCTTTGAAAAGATACGAAGGTAAAAGGATAATTAGAAATGTTTTGAAATAAACGCAGAAAATATGTTGGTCTAAAGGCAGCCGTAGGTGCTAGTTACATTAATGTAAATTGATCTAGTGTAATGACTTCTTGAAGTGAAATCAATAGGTTTCTGTAGAATTGAGATTTTCGTATTCCTGAATCCTAAGAATTTGACATCGCGATTAAAAATTCTTCATTTATCAGAAATTAAAATGTTCATTTTAATATGCGTCACGTATTGAATGACGAATGTTGCTTAAAGAATATTTCTAGAAGTATTTTTTAAGGGGTTCTGTTTGAAGTATTTCAGTTTTAGCCAGTTCGTTTTAACTTAACGCAAGTCTTACATGCTCTAAACTTTCATGAAGTGCTTAAGACAGGCAATGTAAAATTTTTGAAAAGGTGTTTCTAACCTCGTTGGATGCTTAATTACGTATGACTAGATTCTTGTCTTTTATATTAATGTTGGTTGAAGGACTTCCATGGGTTCTTTAAAATTTTTGTAATACTTAAATGGTTAAAATTTCAAGTATTTAAAAAAAATCATTGAATATGAGTGCATCCAGTACAAGATAAGGTACTTCTCTGTTTTAAGCACTTCATTTGTTTTCGTGCCAATTTAGCCCATTTTTTTAAAGTCGTCACAGTGAGAGAAGTAACGCGATATGACACTGATAGGCATAGTAAAATCTATTAATTTCATTGTCATGGAGATAGTGAGACATAATGGATTGCTGTGATTAAATAAACTCACTTTAAATTGTAATGAGTCCATCAGAAAATTGAACCGTATTTTTACGTAATGGGTTTTAAAATATGGAATTTGCCTAAAGATGAGCAGGCAGCTATTACATTACTTCAAGAACAAGGTATCCTTCATAAAGTGTAAATAATCATATAGTGAGCTTGAACTGGTTTTAAAAAAAAATTTTTTAACCAGTTCAAGGTAAGTTTTTACCTTTTTCTTCTTAAATGTCAAGATTAAAATTAAGCCAAGTGTAGTGCTTATAACAGAAAAGTACCCAAGATAAAAAAAATATTGTTCCTTTTGCTTCTCCTTTGATGATTAAGTTAATTATAGCCATTCAGTTTCTCTAGCTGTTTGAATATAAAACATTCAAAGTACTTGTTGTTTCTGGAAAATGTTAGGTGTACCAAATTGATTTGACAGTTTTACCCAATTTTGTAGCATTGGGTAATTATCTGTTTGATAAATAGACGTTATTAGATTGATGTTTTTAGCTCACATGTGTTATCAGTTGATTATAGCGTTAAAGAGGAATTTGAACTAGTTTAAAAATAGGTTATTGTTTGTCCTTTGACTGTTTAGATTTATTCTGGTATGATTTAGTTAAGGGACAGCCTCTGTATTTGTTTGAGCTGCTTATTTATCATTTTCATGGGGCTTCAAAAATTTTTAATTGTAGTTCATGGCAATTCAAAATGATCTCAATTTTAAAGGAAGCTGTCTAAAGAGTTACAACTGTGGTTTTCCTAATTTCTTACGCATTATTAAAATTTAAATTGGGTATTTGATTATTGCCAGTATATGAGTGTTTGTTAAAGTTTACTTGTTCTGTAAACTAGAACAGCCCTGTGTAACATTTTCTGTCTCTTAGACATATTCAGTCACAACTAAAATTTGAAGCTTGTAGGGCATTCCTTTGTGAAATACTTCTGTTTTCATTTTGAGTAATTTTGTGTTCCAAATACTAATTTGTATTTTTAAAAACCTTGGATAGTCTTATAAAATCGTGAATTCAAAGGTAACCTCTATATTGGAATCTGGACAATACAGTGCTCTGTATTGCATCATCTCTCCTAATTAAAGAACTCTGAACGTGTTAATATTAAGGAACTGTTCTTATCTCTTCCCATCCATTTGTAATTACTTAACATTAAATGACTTTTTTGCACATGTAAACTCTTAGCTCATGCTGCATTGAAGAAATATATTGTATATGTGGGCACTGTTGGTTTTAGTGTAAGAAAGGAATAAGCTGAAATGTGTTTCTTGGTGAACTGTCTAGCTGCACAGTTTATGTAATATTGGTTTTTAATTTTTTTATTAACAGTAGTGAGAATTATCAGTAAATCATAGTGGATGGAATTTGAGATTGTATTTTATAAGTGTTGCTGATTTAAGTTTTTCTTTCTCTTTAGATGGGCAAAGGTTCTTTCAAGTATGCCTGGGTTTTAGATAAACTTAAAGCTGAGAGAGAACGTGGTATTACTATTGATATCACTCTCTGGAAGTTTGAAACATCCAAGTACTATGTTACTGTTATTGATGCTCCTGGACACAGAGATTTTATCAAAAACATGATCACTGGAACTTCACAGGCTGACTGTGCTGTACTCATTGTTGCTGCTGGTACTGGTGAATTTGAAGCTGGTATCTCGAAGAATGGTCAAACCAGAGAACATGCCTTACTTGCTTATACGCTAGGAGTAAAGCAAATGATTGTGGGTGTAAATAAGATGGATACTACTGAACCACCTTTCAGTGAGGTAATAAATGATAAATTGCTTTGCCATTAATAACCATTGTATTTAGTGATTGATGTATAGCTGTCGGCACAGCTCCCTTATATGACCAGTTGTAAGGCACGTAAATTTTTCACGCTGAGCTAGGTGCCGATTTTGTTCACTCCAGCTCTGCAGACATGTTCTTTAACTCTGCTCTTTTGTGCTTCTTACCTCATGTATCGGGTGATTTACTCTTTTAAAAAATATATAAGCATGTTGGGAAGTTTACAATTTATTTGTAAATTATCAAGATTTTTTTAAATTCTTACTGGAGAGGGAGAAAGCTGGGAGTCTGATTTTATGTACTTCTGAGATGTTTCCATGATTTTGTCATACTGTCCTATCTGAAAAAGTGCCTACTGCTGGTTTTGCATTCAAACTTTGACGGTCCAACTAAAGTGACGTGACACTTAGAAATTATATTGTCAATGTTGATATATTTATTCAGTCTAACTTCACTACAAAGAAACTAATAATTTGCAATTTAGCAATCTGCTTCAATTTAATATAAATTTTATATATTTTAGTAAGCTGTATAATATATTACCTACAGAAAATTAGATCATAAAATGACAATGTGCATTCGTTTTTCCTAGTATGTCCATATGGTTAAAAATACAGAAGAGACTGTATTGACTTTATTAATATACTAGATGGACTTGTTTTTGCAGCAACCCTAGTGATGCATCTTTGTGTGTGGCTCTCCCGTGCGGAGCTGAATGAGCCCAATTGGTCATATAAGGAATCTTAGCCTAGCTGTCAATAGGTATTTGTAATCAATGCATATTTTTGAGGGGAATCTATGGTTTATTTCTTTAAACTAATATCCTTTCATGTAACACTAGGTTCATATAGCCATACTAAAAATTAAATGTGCTGTATCTAAAAAGTGATTAAATGCTTAGTAATCAGTGTATGAATATTGTAAATGGCTGCATGTGAAGGTGGATTGTTATATTTGTAGTTTCAGGCAGTGGTGTGCAAACTTTTTTCATTCATAAGCCACTTTTTAAAGAAAGCTGGACAATGGCCAAATGGCTAGGTCATTGGCATTCGGTACTGGAGCCTGTGTGTTCAAGTCCTCTTGCTGTGAATGTTTGTAGCTGTTTGGAATCGGCTTTAAGCTCTAGGTCTTGTTCTTATTAGCCCTTGTGTAGCAAAAGATGACCGTGTCACTCCAAGCCCATTTCTTTTTTTAAAAAAAGTCTTGTACTACCAAAAAATTTTCACATAAGCCAAATTTATTTTTAATTAGGAAAATGTTAACAAAAAAGCTAGTTTTGTCAGACTATTTAGGAAATGACTATGGGGTGTATATCTAAAAGAATCTTTGTCACCTTCTACATTTGTTTTTGGCTAGGTCTTGTGTGACTAAGACTTCGTATTTAAAAATTATATACATTAGTTTCATTTAGGTATAAATTAACGATCATTAGAGTTAAATTATAAAAGCAATTTTGTATTAGGCTTCATATGAGAGTGTTGAAAATTATGGACTAAAGCTTTTTACACCTTATTTAACAATTTTTTAAAAATATTTCTTAAATATTTAAAGATGTGTATTTATAGAGAATCTAAAGCTTATTTTTAAGCTAAATAATTCAATATGTATTTACTTCAATGTCCATGATTTTCTTTTTCCCCTCCACGACTCCATTGTGTGTTGTGACCTACAGTTTGTGCACCACTGTGTAAAAGCCTATCTAATTGTACACATTTATATTTTTAAGATCCTGCATCTCTAATTTTGTGAAATTTTATATTTACAGTCTCGTTTTGAGGAAATTAAGAAGGAAGTATCAGCTTACATAAAGAAAATTGGTTATAACCCAGCCACTGTACCTTTTGTTCCAATTTCTGGTTGGAATGGAGATAACATGTTAGAGCCAAGCACTAACATGGGTTGGTACAAAGGATGGTCCATTGAACGTAAGGGAAGCAAGACTGAGGGCAAGACTTTGCTTCAAGCTTTGGATGCTATGGAACCACCATCACGACCCCTTGACAAGCCCCTGCGTCTGCCCTTGCAGGATGTCTATAAGATTGGTGGTATGTATATCTGAGATTTAATAGCATGTTAAGTGCTTCATTAACTCAATTTTGTTTGAAATATTTTACGCATTCTTGTATTATAGTTCTGAAATTAATTTTGCAGGTATTGGAACAGTGCCTGTCGGAAGAGTTGAGACTGGTATACTGAAACCAGGCATGGTTGTTACATTTGCTCCTGCTAACATAACCACTGAGGTAAAATCTGTGGAAATGCATCATGAAGCTTTGACTGAAGCTGTCCCTGGAGATAATGTTGGTTTCAATGTTAAGAATGTCTCTGTAAAGGTATGTATCTTTAAAGGTGTGTGAAGACGTATTGTTTTTGTATACAAGAACTTTTCTTATTAGCTGTTACATTTTAGGAATTGCGTCGTGGCTACGTTTGTGGTGACAGCAAGGACACCCCACCAAAGAGCACTGAGGAATTTACTGCTCAGGTCATTGTATTGAACCATCCTGGTCAAATTTCCAATGGATACACTCCAGTTCTTGATTGTCACACAGCTCACATTGCTTGCAAGTTCAGGGAAATCAAGGAGAAATGTGATCGTCGTACTGGCAAGAAACTTGAAGGTAAATATTTTGTGTGGCTAGATCAGTGTAGTAAAATTTGTGGATTTTAAATTAATATTTAATAACAATTTTGTTTAATATTTCATAATGATTAAGTTAAATTCCACTTCCCTTTATTTAGTTATGTTACTTTCAGTAACAATAGCTTTGAAGGTTCATTGTGATTTAAAAAGAAGTTTTTAAAATAAGTTTCTCGTTGAAAACGAATTTGGAATAATTGTACTCTGCCTTGTATTAGGTTATATCTAGCTTGTTTACAAACTTGCATAGTAAGGATGAATATTTACTGCAATTTCAGGGAGGTTATGATGATCAGTTTTTCATACTTTGCATATTTAGTTATGTGCCTCTTGCATTTATAAATACTCTAATGCTAAAAATGGTTGCAATTGAGGCAGAACTGCTAATTAAAGCACAAGGAGACTGGTTGAGGTATGCATAACATTTAATCTCATGAATGTTACTGTCAGCTGTTCTTATCAGTCCCGTGTTGCATTTGCTTAGGGATGTACCTAAATTTCACCTAGATAGTATTTATATCAAATGTGTTTGATAACTTGGTTTTTAAAAATAATAGATAAGTGTAAGCATTGTACATTGCTGTTCTAAATACTCTTTATTTCATTTCAGATAACCCCAAATTCATCAAGTCTGGAGATGCTGCCATTGTTGAACTTGTTCCCAGCAAGCCCATGTGTGTTGAAACATTTACAGACTTCCCTCCCCTGGGTCGTTTTGCTGTCCGTGACATGAGGCAAACAGTGGCTGTAGGTGTAATCAAAGCAGTTAAGCCCAAAGAAGCTTCAGGTGGTAAGGTCACCAAAGCTGCTGAGAAAGCTCAAAAGAAGAAATAACTATCCGTGGGTGGCACGACAGACCGACTGCCACAACCACGGTACGAACTTTATTCTAAATATGACATTCATTTTGTTTCATTGGTTTATAATAAGGTCAAATATAATCTTAAGTTGCATTTTCAGTTAGTACTAAATGCAAGTATAATTTTGTCTCGTGTCATACTTTTGTTTCTGAGCCCTTGGTTGCTTTGTCATATGTGTCATCGAAAGGAATTCCGGAGGAAAAAGCTGTAATACTTTTTAATATCTTAATGTATTGCTGTTGCTAATATAAATAAACTATGTAATATTAATTTGTCTAATTTTCTGTACTTTATACACAAATGTATTGAATTTTGCTTTTCACGTTTATCGTAATGTAATAGAAAAATTTCAGGTTGTTTAGCTCTGTAATTTTTGCAGATTAAATCAATTTTGGAAATGTAAATTATGTATGTTCATTCATTTTATCAAGAATCTTACTGTTACTTTGTATACACAATATATGTATTCCATAATTTAAAGGTATTGAATTTTTATTTCACATGGGACAAAGGTCTAGGTAATGGAATTTACTTTATTGTTTGATCTTAAGTTACTAATTTAATGGTATTGTTAGAATCTGAAGTACTTAATATGAGCTGTAAGTTTGCAATTAGTAGACAGTGTAATCTGTTTTTATTTTGTGCAATGTATTGCTGCTGTTATGCTTATCTGGTCTGCAATGATTGAGTAAGATTGTAGTCATAGTTAAGGAGGCCATCTTAAATGGTCAGTTGCTGAAAGTTTCAAGTAAACATCTTTACACAAAGCATTATGGATGGGATTTAAACAATGTCAAATGAGTTCAACAATTCATTTAGTCTAAGGTTTGTGAATGGAGAAGTACAAGCATAAGTTAGATTTTTAAGACCTACCAACAAATTAGTCATTCACTGCACACATTAACTTCGTAATCAAAATGGGATGACATGTACAATCATTGATAATGTATCCATATTTTTTATTAGTTGGGAAATCTATACTTATATATAAAGAGAGAGAGCGATTTTGTACGTGGAGGGTAATCTCCGGAACCACTGCACCTATTTGAAAAATTCTTTCACTGTTTGAAAGGTACATTATTCCAGATGGACATAGGCTATATATTATGTATATCTGATCAGTAGAAATAAAGTTAGGGGGGATACTCTAGATTTGTGTGCAAGGCCGCCATCTTGGATTTTTCCGCCAGGGTTTGGCGCATTTCGCATGGCGATAATTATTGCGTTCTGGTAAAAATAACCCAATGTCAAATTCTCTAATTTTAAGATGAAACAGTTATTTCTGGTGTGATCTTTTAATTACAGTATAATAATTTTAGGTCAGATCTTGGCCTTGACCTGGAAATCTGAGTCAAATTGACTATACTCAAAAGAGTAAATTATTTTTAAAACTAAGAGTCTTTTTGTTGAAAATTTTTGAATCCATTATCAGTTTTTCGTTAACTTATTAAATTTAAGTTGCTTTTAATTTTGTTTATCGATTGTCAATTAGTATACTATAATGATACACCATTTCATTTATTTGAAGTAAAAATTATCTGCCATCATTTTTTCGTAAAATGTAAAATACAGTATACATTTTAAATACAATATATTTTAAAATATTTTATAATTCCAAGTTGTAGTGGATTACAAATAAATTTAAATAACTGAAGTTCAACTTCTCTCTCCCCAGGAACCTAAGTTAAAAAGTTAGTCAAGGTTAAGTTATTGGTTTAGGAAAAGGGTTTTTTTTCTTATTTCCAACACAGCAGGATAAATGGTCAAATAATCCTTGTCCCAATTTTATTGTATGCACCAAATATTTGGTTAAGGTCAAATCTGAAGCAAAATTTCATTACCACAATGCCCTAACCAAATAAATAATAATAAAAAAAAAGTGCATCTGGTTACTTACCATAAATTTATGGGTTCATAATTATTTTACATTTTTCAAAGCTGAATTTTAGATAATTTTTAAATTGCAAGTTATTTAGGTGGTACGAAAATGCTGTATTTTTTTCTAATTAACAATATATTGGCATAATATTTTGGTGATTCATTGCTATTAGTCAAAGAGTTAGGGCAAACTGAATAGATGTCATTGAAATTTTATCTGTAAGTAAAATTCATTTGACCAAATTTTTCATATGGATCATAATTTGAAAAGGTAGTTTTTAATTAAAAATGACAAAAAAAAAATCTCAGTCCAACGATTAAATGATTTTTCAAAAATATTTCTAAGTTTCACAATTTAAAAAGGTCGTTTTTATTAAAAAAGCTAAAAGAAAACCCCAAAATTTCCAATATTTGAGAATGATTTTTTCAAAAAAGTGGTTTTTATCAAAAACCCAAAAATAAATCTAAGTCCAACGTTTAAATGATTTTTCAAAATTTTTTCTAAGTTTCATAATTTAAACAGGTGGTTTTTATTAAAAAAGCTAAAAAAATTCAAAGTCCAGCTTTTTGAAAACACCGCTTAAGGGGATGGTGGACCTTTCAAAACGATTTTTGAAATTTTTACCACAGAGATATGAAATTTTGTATATATATTCATTAAAGTATAACAATATTAAAAACCTTATAAAATGTTATAAATATTTAAAAAAAATATTTTATAATTAAAAAATTTAAATAAAATTACCCTTTTTTAAAATGCTCCTTGCGACTCAATTTTAAACTTTTCCCCTTAATTTTGCATTTATAAAGACTTGCAAATCTGGAAATTTCTCATTTTGAGAAAAAGTCATTTAAAAGAAAATTTTTTATCTACCTTTAATACTTACTGCTCTAAAGCCACCAATTTTTCATTTTTCTTTTCACTACACATTTTAAATGCATTTCATTCCAATATTTTCATGTTTTTAAAATATTAATACACCCCCCAAAAAAATTCCAATTTTTGCTCGATTTTTGGTAATTTGAAAGTCCACCATCCCCTTAAAACACATTGGCGAGAAATTTTCCACTCCTCAAAACACAGTAAAATCGCCAAGTTGGCGCAAAAAAATCCAAGATGGCGGCCGTGAACACAATTATTAAGTAACGTACTATTAATTTGAATATTATTTTAGGTGCTTAAAATTAAAAAAACATTCTTTACTTAAAATTCTTTTTTTATTTTTGTATTTTTATTTCATCTCTTACTCTAATTTTGAGATACCAATGTGTATCTACACTTCTATAATCTATATATATATAAAACAGTTCCGTAACTGGCTCATTCATTCACTGACTGACTGACTGACATACAACGCACAGACCAAACCGCTGGACCTAAAGGGCTGAAATTTTGCATGGCGATTCTTCTAATAGTGTAGGGGTGCACTAAGAAAGATTTTTCAAAAATTCTTCTTAGATATTTTAAATTAAATTTTTAAGCTGTTTTTTAAACTTTTTTTACGTTTGCATTTAAAATAATACATTGAGGGTTATAAAATTTATATCACGAGAAAGATCATAAAAATTCCTTCAAAATGAAATTTTTTTCGAATTTTTACCTCCATTTCCTGATTTTTGGTGAATTTTTAAAGATTAATTTTTAGAATTTAATGTATTAAATGCTGATCACGTGATTTCTTTTTCTGGTACTTTCAATAAATTTATGGTCACGTGCGTAACAACTAAATAGACAAAAAATATTTTTTTTTCTCTTTCTAATGCAGCAGATGATTGGATATTATACAAAAAAAATGCATATCCCTTACGATTTTTTTATAAATCTATATCTATAAAGGAAGAAGTCCTGACTTATATATATATACATATATACACGTATCAACGCCCAGCAAAAACTATTGAAGATACAGATATCAAATTTTAGGAGCTTATTACTTTTGTGCTGAAGGCGTCATTTAAGAAGCGATTTTTCAAAATTCGCCCCCCAAGGGGGGGAGGGGGGCAAAACGTGTTTTTTACATATTCCTTCATATCTCAAAGAAGGATATTGATATCCATAACATTCTTGCTTTAAAATGTAAGTAACATGAATACCTAAAAACCAATTTCAGGATTTTTCAAAATTAGGTCCCCAAGGGGGGGAGGGGGGAAAAACGTATTTTTACGTGTTTTATCACATTTTCCTTCATATCTCGAAGAAGAAAACAGATATCCATAAGATTCTTGCTTTAAAATGTAAGGAACATAAATACCTAAAAACCAATTTCAGGATTTTTCAAAATTCGCCCCCCAAGGGAGGGGGGGAGGGGGCAAAACGTGTTTTTTAAATATGCCTTTATATCTCAAAGAAGAAAATCGATATCCATAAGATTCTTGCTTTAAAATGTAAGAAACATGAATACCTAAAAACCAGTTTTAGGATTTTTCAAAATTCGTCTCCCAAGGGGGAGAGGGGGGCTAAACGTGTTCTTACGTGTTTTATCTATATATATAAAGGAATCAACACCCAGCAAAATCTATTGGAGATACAGATATCAAATTTTAAGAGTTTATTACTTTTGGGCTGAAGACGTCATTTAAGAAGCGATTTTTCAAAAATCGCCCCCCCCAACGGGGGGGAGGGGGCAAAACGTGTTTTTTACATATTCTTTCGTATCTCAAAGAAGGAAATTGATGTCCATAAGATTCTTACTTTAAAATGTAAGGAACACGAATACCTTAAATCCAATTTCAGGATTTTTTAAAATTTGGCCCCAGGGGAGGGGGGGGGGCTTAACGTGTTTTTCACGTATTCATTCATATCTCAAAGAAAGAAACAGATATCCATAAGATTCTTGCTTTAAAATGTAAGGAACACGAATACATTAAAACCAATTTCAGGATTTTCAAAATTCGGTCCCCCCATGGGGGGGGGGAGGGGGGCAAAACATATTTTTTACATATTCCGTCATATCTCAAAGAAGGAAACAGATATCCATAAGATTCTTGATTTAAAATGTAAGAAACACGATTAAATGTAACAAACACGATCAATGTCACGATTTTTCGACATTCGCTTTAGATTTTGAAAAAAATTGCTAGAAACAATCGAATAATTTATATTTCCTATATATCACCATTTTGAACACCAAATTGGTGGTAGGAGAAAAGAGAGAGATCAATCTTAATTAAATGAAGTGTGGAAAGGTGTGTGTGAATTGTATATATTTCGGTTGTTAGTACGTATACATCTAGAGCTCAGGTTAACTCCATTCATTTTTATAATCCTGGGCAACGTCAGGTAATTCTTTGTTTATGAAACCGGCGATTTTCACAAGGGTTTATGGGGAAGCCCTCAAACTCCTCGAAGGGCCGGGATCCAGTGGGTTATCAAAATTGAAAGAAACATTTTAATGCTGACATTAGCATGAGGAGGGGGGGGGGGGTTATTATAATATGCTGATGGGATGATGACCAGTGGAGAGGGGTATAGATTGCCATAAAATACAAATATACATATCATACAAGTAAGCTTTATTAAGGGTTCACCCGTGCAACGCCGGGTATATAAAGCTAGTTTATAAATATACTACTATTGAACCAAGTGATTTGACAATGTAAGATATATCAAATGGTGGAGTTAATCAATATGTGCAGTGAATGGCTCAAATAATTACTAAAAAAAAGGCAACAATGCAAGTTATGCTTATAGTAATACTTGCTGCCCTCTGAACATTTTTTTATACTATCTCAACCGGCAACCTGAGTCTACTAATGTCTTATTTTGTCGACTTTCAAATTTGTTACTATTTTTCAATTTACTGTGGTTCAGCACTGCTACTTTATCATAATTGGTGAATGAGCCCCAGCTTTCTAGAAGTTTTCTGTAAACTGCCCTCTTGCCAGCCATGTATGTCTTTCATGGCACTAAACTCCAAATCCAGGCAGTCCCTCCATCTCTTTTACAGGAAGCCTTATAGGGCCATGTTCTTGACCAGGGGTGTTTAGCTTAGGCCACATTGAAAGAATTTTTTTTTTTTTTTTTGGGGGGGGGGGGCACACAATATACCTAACATTAAAAATAGTTGAATAGTAAAAAGAGGGATAATATAGTATTTTGGTTCTAATTAGACTCAGTGGGCTTCATCTGTGAAAATATTTGTTCACAGATGTACATGCTTCCAAACAATGCCAGGAAAAATGCATGACTATGCAGGGAGAGAGATTTATGTCTGGGCAGGTGTGATTTACAAAGATCCAGCAGAGAGACTTGATTGAATTTCTATAAGTTTGATATCAGATTGTAAATCTGTATTCCATTTTGAAAATTTGCGGGCAACATATCTATATCGACTGTAAATGGAGTAGCAATGATGAAAAACAACTTTATTTTTCGACGAAGTGGGATCTAATGGTCACCTGCCATCATCGCTGAGGAAGATCTTTTTCACTTTGATCTCTTTCGGGGCTGCATGCAACCCCGGGTTGGACAGCATTGTTCTCGGCTAAGTGTTTGCCACTGATGCTGAATTGAATTGTGGACAAACTTGGTTTTTAGTATGATACAGATTCACACATACACAAGGAACAGTTAACCTAGAACTTTTTCAGTGTTTTTAGATCTAAGTTTTTCACTTAGTATGTTGAATTAATCAAGCAAAATGTTTGTATAATATAAAAAATATATTGACTAAGGAATGTGTTGGGGTTTGTAATTTTTTAACTTATTTTATCTAACATAGTTTGTATGCTTTAGAATAATATTTATCTTGGTTACAAAAGGTACAAATTAAATAATAAACAATTAAGGTTTCATCTTGCTATGGATTTTTTCATGTCTTAAGGTTAAATGGGCCTAGTTTGTATATTCTGTATGAGTACAATAGAAATGAATATAATGTAATATATAGATTATTACTATTGAATTAAACTTAAATACCACCCACTGAGTGATCACTGTATTTTTGGAAGCAGGAGGAGTCCTAGGAAGTGGAAATTTTGCATTGTGGTTCCTCTCAGGACCTAGGTAATTAAGAAATTCAAACCTTAAGTTGGTTGAAATGGACTTTAACCCCCCAAAACTAAAATACGTTCCAATACCCTTAATGTTGAATCTCGCCGGATTACTTTTAAACGAAAATACAGTTCAAGAAGCTGAAACGTTCAGAGTGTCTGAAATTTGTCCAGGTGGATGGAGGTGGATTTTTTTGGAAATTTGATATTTCACGATTGGGTTCAAATGTATTAAGGTATGCTGTTTTAAGACAACTTCAAAGTCATATACAGTACAACCTCCGAAATCCGGACTTCTCAAATTCGGAAACCTCCCAAATCCGGAATGCTTTAATAAATGGCCAATTTTACTTTTCTATTTCACCGATAGATGTCGCTACCAAAATGATCGGTAAAAAATTGCGCTTCCTTTCAAGGAAGTGACAGCAGCGATTTTGAGGGCTTTCAAGTGTCTTGGAAAGAAGCTGAAATAGCAGAATTAGTGGAATGTGCGAATACAGGCAACATTAACTTGGATAAATTGGTCATACAGGAAGTTTTAGACATGGATGAAAATGTGCCGATCGTTTGTTCTCTTACACCGCATTTTCACAATCGCCATAGCGGCGAATCGAATCGTGGGGGGAGAATGTCTCCGGGAGTCAATGGTGAGAATGGCGACGGGAAATCTTGTTCACAGCAAGAGGCGGGAATGTGAGAACGGTCACTCGCGTCGATGCAGGAACGTGACTAATGTCTCGCGAATGTCTTGTGCTGCATTTACACATTCACGATCGAAACACCCATAAGATATTCGCGAGACATTAGTCACGTTCTTGCATGGACGTGTGTAACCGTTCTCACATTCGTCCCCCTCAATTCGACTCGCCGCTATCGCGACTGTGTAAATGCAGTGTTACGGGTGGCGCGATCGCGAATGTGTAAATGCGGCATGAACAATTCTGAAATTATCGATAGTGCGGTAAATAACAAAGGTTATGATGACAGCGATCGTGAAATTGATTCAGAATGCCCCGAAAACAAAAGAATGTCAACGGAAGACCTGATAAAATCATTAGATTAAACAATATTAGGCTTAGAACACCGGAATTTTATCTCGGAACATGAAATTATGTCACTATATAGGATTCGAGAAAAAATTTCTAATAAGCTGAAACTAAAGCAACAGATATTATTGACTGAAATGTTTAAATTATAATGTAATTATATGTTCTGTATTTAGGTTTATTTAATAATTAAAACATTTTACTTTTTTTAGTGTGTTTATTTTTTCTCCTAAAATTCTGTAGTGTTATTTAAAAACCTCTCAAATCCGGAAAATTCCCAAATCCGGAATTGCCGTGTCCTGAACGATTCCGGATTTGGGAGGTTGTACTGTATATATGTTGTGTGTGTGTGCCGACTGATCACCGTCTGGAAGTTCTAAGAAACTGAAGTTCTGCAATGTAGTTCCTTTATGACAATTGATGTTCACTAATAAAGCATTTTTTAGAAATTCAATCTTAAGGGGCTTAACCCTCCAAATTCAAATATAACACTCACAATTAATGTTGGATCACTCATTAAATTATATGAACTCCTGTGAGGATTACATCACTTCAGTTTAGAAGTTAATTTATATTAAATTCACCAAATTACATAATTCAGGGCACAATTGTGTAGTGGAGCATGGGATTCAGCCAATAATAATATACAATAAAAGTAACAAGTTTTCTTATTTACTCTTTGTTTTGTAAATTTTTTTGATAAATCAAATTACTGAAAATTGTTTTGACAAAAATACTTAGTATAGAGAAATCCAAGTGAAAATATTTTCAGAAATTCAGTGGCATAGTGAGCATAACTGGGGCATGGTAGACCCCCTTGTCCCCACCTCACCCCCCTTGAAATTTTGTTCTAAATCGAAAATTGTGTAGACCTTAGTACATTTAGAGCAAAGTCCAAATTCAAATATAACACTCGCAATTAATGTTGGATCACTCATTAAATTATATGAACTCCTGTGAGGATTACATCACTTCAGTTTAGAAGTTAATTTATATTAAATTCACCAAATTACATAATTCAGGGCACAATTGTGTAGTGGAGCATGGGATTCAGCCAATAATAATATACAATAAAAGTAACATGTTTTCTTATTTACTCTTTGTTTTGTAAATATTTTTGATAAATCAAATTACTGAAAATTGTTTTGACAAAAATACTTAGTATAGAGAAATCCAAGTGAAAATATTTTCAGAAATTCAGTGGCATAGTGAGCATAACTGGGGCATGGTAGACCCCCTTGTCCCCACCTCACCCCCCTTGAAATTTTGTTCTAAATCGAAAATTGTGTAGACCTTAGTACATTTAGAGCAAAGTAACACTATAAAATTTCATTGATATGTTACAAGGAATTTTAGGTACAGTGATTTCCACTTATAAGAATCGCGTTTGTTATTACTGTTTTTGATTCTTATAGCCGAAATTTAGGTTTTTGGACAGGCACACACACACACCTATATATACATATATTAGAAAATTTACCATAAAATACTCTTTATTACATTATCTTTTATTAAAATTATTTTTTATAATTTTAAAAATACAACTTAATTTCTAGACCATTAAGTAGGTACACATGATTATCGTAAGAGAAGAAAAGAAGTCCAATATTTGGTACAACAAACCTGCTTAACAGTTTAACATTTCAACTATAGGAAGGGTGCAAGAAAAAGTTTTCTATGGTAGCTTGACATAATGAAGTTTTCAGGAGGCTGTTTATACCTCTTTCAATATCAATGGTCTCGGACGAAGATTCACCTTCTAGCTTACGTTTCAGGGTTTGATAACGTGCTGAATCTACTAATGTCACTTTTGCCTAAACGATAGTGGTCACTTCGCCGAAGATTTATGTGTTTCAGGGTCCAGGATGTGGGAGATGCGAAAAAAGAGTCCCTGTCTTTGTTTGTCAGTGGAGAAAAGTGAAATTGGATGTGGACGAGTAGGATGCCCCTGGGTCAAGCTAATAGGACAGTGTTTAGCTAAAGCGTTTAAGGGGAAACTATTATGTTATGTCTAACAAAGAAAGGGATGCATTTTACGACTGTATTCTATCTCATCTTATCACTCTTTCTTTAAAAAATACAAAGAAAGAATTTCGTGCCTTTTGATGGTTTAAGTGGTTTTTTTGGAAAAATGAAAGGAAAGCGAAGAGTGTAAACTGATTCTTTAAAGCGAAAATTTTAACATGGAAATAATACTTTTGTTTTTGCGATATTGATTCTTATAACCACTGATCACTATAAGCGGTGGTTACTGTACTTCCCTTTACAGGTGATAAAACATACTGTACCTAGGGCCGTAGTCTCTATATGAAGACTAGCTGAAAACCCGCACTTTGCTACGGAGTACATTCAAATTAACTACAACAGTCAATATATGCAATTAATGCCAAAATAAATAAATATATATATATTTATAATAAATATGACGATCAATGTATACAATTGATGTAAAAAAAATTATATTTAAAAAAAAATCGTGAGGGATATTTTTATAGACAAAATAATGTAGAAGAAAATATTCAAATTAAATCTAATAGGACATACTAAAGAATATAGTACAGTTGGAGGAACATATCTTTTACTGTATTTTAATATTTTTTTTGAATAATGTCCAATCGTCTGCCGCATTAGCAAGAAAATTTTTGTGTTTGTCTATTACGTTGTTATGCACGTGACGATAAATTTAAAGTACCAGAAAAGGAAATCTCGTGATCATCATTTAATAAATTAATCTTTAAAAATTCACCAAAAATCAGAAAATGAAGGTAAAGATTCGAAAAATATTTCATTTTAAAGGAATTTTTATGATCTTTCTCGTGATATGCATTTTATAACCCTCGGATTATTATTTTAAATGCAAACTTAAAAGAAGTTACTAAAACATCTTAAAAATTTAATTTTAAAAAATCTTAAGAAGAATTTTTCAAAAATCTCTCTTAGTGCACCCCTTAAAAGAAGAATCGCCATGCAAAATTTCAGCCCAGGTCCAGCGGTTTGGTCTGTGGTATGTCAGTCAGTCAGTTACGGAACTGTTTTATATATATAGATTTCGCCATGCGTAAATGGCGTCACTGTGACATATTCTTGATGGACAGTGCTCATACGTAGATTTTGCAAGTATAGGTCACGAAAACGCCATTTCCGCATGCCCTGAGATCAAGGCCCCTAGATTAATAGGCTTATGCTGCAGATGTATAGCAGCTTACATATAGCAAAAAAAAAAAAAAAAAAAAAAACCTTATAATAATGTCCTTAAAGAAACATGCGGTTTGTGATTTTTAAAGTTCTGTAGTAAGTTTCAGGCCAAGGCATCAAAATGGTGCTTATTTTTAGAGAGTATCTTGTGTTCCAGAATTTCGAAAGGACAATGTTGCTTACACACACCTTTTCAAGTACGTAATTCCACTATAAATTAAAGTTTCAACATGTTTCGAACTAGGTGAATCATCATCATCAGGCCGAGGAGCATCGGTGTGATTGTTGCAATGATTAATTCACAAACACGAGGGACATCGAAACTCTGATATAAATAGGGCATTGTGAACTGTTCATTGCAAAAATCACCAATGCTCCTCGGTCTGATGATGAACTCTTAACTAGTTCGAAACATGTAGCTATCCATTTTCAGTTCATTGTGGAATTGAAGAAGTGTTCATTACTTGTTTGTCATCTTCAAGTTTACGGTAAGACTCATTTTAGGGCTTTTATTAAAAAGTCGATTTGCATTAAGCACTAATGTAGCAAGATAGGTAATTCTAAGCTATTCCTACGCTGCCTCAGGCGGCCCTGATTTTCCATTAGGCCCGGGCCTAGGGGTCCCAAAATTTTTATTCTAACAGAAAAAATTTCCAATTCAATTTTTTTTATTTTACCCTTTTTAATAGCAATTTTTTTTTATATATCCTTTAAAATTTGATTGATTGGTTCATCATATGTATGTTATAGTGTACATAAGGGATTAATAAGTTTTTCTGGTTGCATCGTATTTGTGTTTTAATGATGAAGTTAATATGTTGTATTGCTTTTTGTTATTTGATAATGTTCTAGGCTTCTTCGCTTCAAATAACCAAGTCTTGGTAAAATGGTACTTTCACAATGATTCATGATTATTTTTTTTGTGAGTCAATTTTGGAAATTATACGCCCATATCAGTGTTAGGGGGCCCCCATTTCAATTTGCCTTGTATGTAGACAATCGTCTGCCTTTGATATCACTACTCACGATTATCTAGAATTTATAGATGCGGTTTAAAGTTATCAGATAAATCAAGGGGAGCAAATTAGCAAAATTTCCCTAGATAAGGAACAAGATTAGTACAGTAAACTTCCTCTAATCCGGCACGTTCGGGACTTAAGGCATTCCGGATTACAGGATGAATATCGGGAAAAACGTGAATTAAAAAAAGACAGTAAAACATGTTTTTTTTTATTATTTAAACAGCTTAAGTAGAATAAAAATTACATAATAATGAAAAATAACTGACTATAAAACAAAAGAAGTTCACTGTAGGCTTCCAAAACATTTAATTCGAAATTGAGCAAAACGGTTGATCTAAGCCCATGGGATTGTTCTTTTTGGTAGAAACCATCTTAAACAACTCTCGAATATCGATTTGTTTTTTAGTCCTCTCTCTTCGTTTTTTTATGAAGTCATTTCATATGATGTGGAGTTTCATAATTTTAGCATCACTGAACGAACTGCTGCGGTCAGAAAACTTGATAAATGTATTTAAGGCATCAGTTGCTTGATTCCAAGTGGTGTTTGACTCGTGTACACCATCTTCATCTGAGTCCACGAATTTGGGGGCTGTTGGATTGATAATACTCTGTATGATGGCCTCATCTGTCAGAATATCCTCTTATTTCTTCCTTCTCCCCTCCACGCATGCTGATACGCTTTGACCGGCACAGTTTTTCCCTCGCGCCTTCCGATCGCAAACTAACTTGAACAAGGCATGATTGATGTTTTGTGATCAATATAATTTTTTTTTTTTTTCCCCGAAAGTCGTGCCGGAGTGTAAGATGCCGGATTAGAGGAAGTTTACTGTATTATCTTTCTGAAATTGTCACGGAATAGTTAGAAACAAAGTAAAATCCAACATTACAAAATATTACTGAGTTTATAGAAGCTAATTTCAGCTCCATTTCAGTCTCAGATTGTCTTAGCTTAATTTTTACATCGTTTGATAATTTTCATGTTTATACGAGGGGAGTCCGATAATAAAGGTGCAGGTGGCTGTTATACAAATTACATATGGGCAAGATTGGCTCCATGTGCATAATTAGACACTTTAATTCGTGTAGTAGCAAAGTCTGGAGCGTTGTTTTGTTCAAGACTCAATTTAGCTTCAGGACGTGTGTAATCGAAAAGTGTTCGAAGTATGAGTTGCGTTGTGTTATCAGATTTTG
>OU015503.1:64975067-65130067 GCA_907164885.2 Dolomedes plantarius | reverse complement strand
AAAAGGTATCTATATGTCTCATGTAAATGAGAGCTGAAAAACTTTTTAAAGCCATTGCTTCCGATTAAAAACTCGTATAGACTAATAAAGTTAGTCCTCACCCCAGAAGTTAAGAATTGTCAGCCGTATGAATTATTTGATCATAATTAGATCGATTCAATCGACACATTTAAAGTTAGACCTATTAATAATAATAAAAAAGTTATTATTTAATAATAATAATTAAGAACTTTTAATAATTAAAATTAATAATGATGAAAAAACAAACGCTGAGGGAACTATCTTAATCGGTTAAAATGATTAGAAGATAAAAAGAACTTTTTATATACTATGTTTTTAAATTTTCTGTTGAATCATATAAACTTGACAATTATGTATTAATAAATACTTTTTTAAAATTTTTTTGTTGAATTATCCCATCAACTTGAAAGAAAATGAAGTTAATTGGAAGTTAACTTGCGTTTAACTTTTCGTTTCCGTCCCGGCCAATAGATGGCTGCAACAGTCTACAAAACAAAATTAACTGAAAATGATTTTAATTCTGCTTAAAGATGGCTAAAAGTATTATAATAATGCATTGTCATCGTGTTCTGAGCTATTCTAAAAGTTTCAAATGTCTGGCTAGTCGGGAAGTTAGTTAAAAATCGATTGCAAGATTTGTACGGGACAAACACACAAGCACACAAACAAACAAGAAAGTGAGTTAATAAAAACATGGTGAAAATATCACTACACCTTCAAACGATGTCATTCCTAGAAAGAATGAAGAATTAATCGTAATTAGATATGCTCAGCCTTTCGTTTGATCAGAGAAAATTGTTACAGTCGTTAGAAAGTTTCGATCAACCTTTTAAACGTAGGATTACGTTGCTCAATAACGGTCCTCCGGAGAGAAAAAAAATTGTCCTGCGTCGCGAGTTATAATTTTGGCAGTGCGCCAAATTCAGTAGCAGTTAAACAGTTAAACAGAAAAGTACCAAAATGCGTTAAAAAAAAGAGGTAAGCAAATGATAAGTAATCCTACGTTAATAACCCGCGGTAGTTTAGTTACAGGAGACTACATGAAATATTTTTTATCAACATCGAAAGTGCTTTAAAAACGTTCCGAAAGCATAAGGTTAGCTTTCAACTCCACGACAAAAGTTTAAAAAAATGGATTTTTCTTCTTTTTTCTAAGTTCTTCTTTGTACGTAATTTATCGCTTATTGGCCATGAGAAATATTCAGCTTAACCATCTCGCAATCGAATTATCTCGTGTCCCTACCTCTTGAAGACACTTAACTCAAACCCACCATGGACCCATTTTGTAGTAATTTCGAAGGGAATCGCTAGATCAGATTTGTTCAACCTTTTTAGACCATTCATCAACATTGGAAGTGCTCTAAAACCATCCATAAGTGTGCCCCAAAAGCATAGTTAGCCCCCCTCCTCTCCCCATGACATGAATTTCCAAACAATTTTGTTGCCATTCGATAAAGCAGGGGTCGGCGACGCGGTGCCCGCGAAACAATTTTAAAGTGCCAGTCGTTCAAATATCTAAATTTTAGGTATTTGAGTTTAGAAATTTGATTTTAGATATTTGATTGAGAGAGATCAGTAGAAGAAGGTACTTGAGCGGTTTTTAAATTTAATACCACAGGTGAAAGAAATTTGTTTAGAATTCGAGCAAAAACCTTGCTTAATTGAGCTAGGCTTTCTAAATGATTTAACTAAACTTGAAGGAACTAAATTTGAACTACAGGGAAGAAATCATCATATTGCTTCTATGACAAGTACGATAAATGCATTTAAAGCTAAATTGGCGCGCTTGAAATCGCCTATGGAGAAAGATAATTTATCACATTTCTCAAATTTAAAAATGGTGATAGAAAATTACTACGATGAAAATGCTACCACCTATCAGTTTTCAAAGCATTTTGATTCCTTATTGGAAGAATTTAATACCAGATTTGAAGAATTCTACGAATTGGAGGCATTCTTGACGTTTTTTTAAATTACTAGGGGCTTTGCCCCTAGGCTCGCTACGCTCGCTTCTCTGTTATGGATAATAGCGAGATACATAGGAGTGATTCTCGATATCCGAAAAAAGCTTGGTCAAAAGGTCTGTTTGTTTACGTTTTTAACGTAAACAAACGAAATTTAAAAAATAATATTGTGAAAAACTGTTTTACAGTGAAAAAGATTTAATCAATTCAAGTTCTTACATTAAGGGCGATGAATGAATCAAGTGAATGAATGACTCAATCGTTGTATAAAATCCAAGAGGAGAAAAACCAAGAAATGACGCGATTCTTCATTCCGATTTCTGTTGAAGTATCGTTCTTTAAAATTCAATTAAAAATCGAAATTTTAAGATAGAGACTTGAAATGAAGTTTATATGAATGAGAAAGCTTTCATCTTCCAGTTGATATAAATATTTTCTTTGTAACATAATAAGTCTGAGAGCATCGAATTTATATATCTCGAAACGCATAAACTTTTCCAAAAAGTGGGTTTTCAATTTTAATAAAAATATCAGTCTGTTTTAAATTATTTTTAAACAAATGAGGTCTTGTTTGAAGGAGAAATGTCTGTAGTCTTAGATTGTAAAAAAAATAAAAATTCTACGATTCTTTTTTAGCGAGTTATCGTAATCTGAACATGAAAAAGTCAATATTTTCCCACAAAGCATAAAATAAAAAAAAAACTTAAAGTCCGACGAATATGAGACATATCTTACTTTCTTCCCCACATTGTTCTGCATCGATTGGTATCGGTCTCGACCCCATACCCCCAGCGGTTTCGGAGGAGATAGCGTGAAAAGCTTTTGACAGCGGCGTTGCCGGCAGCGGCAGTTACTTTTTTTAGAATAGAGAGAATCCTCTCTCTCTCATACAGAGGTCGATGTGACTCATAAAATAGCAACATATTTTGACATTTTCAATACGGAGGCCTGAGAGTTGGAAATTATAAATATAAGAAATGGCAACGAATTAAAATAATTACAAGATAAAAAGAACTTTTTATATACCATGTTTTTAAATTTTCTGTTGAATCATATAAACTTGACAATTCTATGTGTTAATAAATACTTTTTAAATTTTTTTGATGAATTACCCCATCAGCTTGAAAAAAAATGAAGTTAATTGCAAGTTAACTTGCGTTTAACTTTTAGTTCCCGTCTCGGCCGATAGAGGGCTGCACCAGTCTATAAAACAAAATTAACTGAAAATGAATTCAATACTGCTTAAAGATGGCTAAAAGTATTAAAATAATGCATTGTAATCGTGTTCTGAGCTATTCTAAAAGTTTCAAATGTCTAGCTAGTCGGGAAGGTAGTTAAAAATCAATTGCAAGATTTGTACCGGACAAACACACACACACACACAAACGAACAAACAAACAAGAAAGCGAGTTAATATATATATATATATATATATATATATATATATATATATATATATATATATATATATATATATATATATATAACATATACATACACAGTGGCGCATCCAGGGGGTGCCAAAGAAATAGAAATTTCATTATGAATATTGGATTTGCTTTAGAAATATTTTTATCCGTTCAACTCGGCCCCCTCCAAGATTAAATCCTGGGTGCGCTACTGTACACACATATATACATACAAAAAAGGTAAGCAACGGTAAGTAATCCTACGTTAATAACCCGCGGTAGTTTCGTTAGAAGAGACTACCTGAAGTTTTTTTTCATATTTTTTAATAATTATGTAATACATATAGGTATGTACTATACATTCGAGGAACAATATTTTTGAGAAAAAAATAAAAATATGTTAATAAAAATTTCGGTCGTAAGTGCGAGCGGTTGTAAGTCGAGGAACACCTGTATTCACATTACTTTCAGAACGTAGCTTTGGCGCCGAGATTGTTGACATGACCTGTGATTGATTTGGTATATCACGTGGTCTTTTCGTCATAACTAGACTTGAGTCAACTTCAGTGGATGACGTCATTGTGTTGAGCTCTGTGATTGGTTCAAATTTTTACCACTGACGTTCCGCTCCACACCGTGAGCAATGTGCACATGGCTATAAGTCATGCCATAACCGTTTTATCATTTTTTCTAACATTATTTGATCAGCAATAGTGTGGGTCGTTTTTTACCTTTTTTAAAAATCGAAATCGCCTGTGGTGGGAAAAGCTGTGTATTCCTATCAACTGTTTGTAAAATTTTTAAAAAAAAATTAAAATATATTTAAGCACCCGCCCGGTCCTTGAAGTTTCTCCAAAAATGTAAAAAAAAAGCATTTATTTATTTTTTAATTTTTTTACGTATTAAAAATTTTAACCACCTGTAGTGGAAATCGTTGCATAGTAAGACCCTTTGTTTGTAAAAAAATTTTTTTTTTGAAATAAAAATATATTTAGGCCTCCCCCGCCCGGCCCTTAAAGTTTCTCCAAAAATGTGAAAAAATGCATTTTTTATTTATTTTTAAATTATTTTACGTATAAAAATTTTAACCGCCTGTAGTGAAAATTGTTGCATAGCAAGACCCTTTATCTGTGAAAAAAATTATTTTAATATCGTATCATATTTAAAGCCCCCTCTAGGCCGGCGATATTTTGATACTTTAACCCTTTGAAGCAGAATTTTTATTAATCATACTTTAAAAAATTAAAGTCATTATTAAACTGAATGTCCCATCTGCGTCAAAGGGTTAAAACAGCTCTTTGGATATTTTGCCAAAATTATGGCAGAATAACCCAAAATTCACCACGAGAAGGTGGCTGCATTCGAATTCCATCCGCGCCCACCCAACCTCCCAACCAAGTAAAGGCGCATTTTCCCCCCCCTGTTTAGTGATATAGCAATCTTACACTATATATTTTGCCTTATTTTCGAAGTATGGCACCAGCTTTCGAGACGCCAATGTTGTGCGTATAAAACCATCGCGACATTTTGTTCCACAGACAGATGAGGATGCCTCTGACACTATCTTGACTGCCCTTTCGACAGCTTGTGTATGGCATGGGAGATTCCACAGCTTACTTTCAATAAAGCCACCCATTTCAGCCATTTTCTCAATTTCTGAACTGGGTATATGTTTAGTCAGTGGAAGTTCTGTAAGTGAACATTTCTGCCAATTGATCATTTCCGTTTATTCCTTTGCGTGAAAATTGAGAGGCGGAATGACATAATCACGAGTTGTTTCATTGGAAAGTGTTCGGGTCATCCTGATTGTTCTGAAGCCTAATTTCCTCACATAGGATCGTTTGTCGTCGATCATGGCAATCAGCAGGTTTTCTGGGTGACCATGAAAACCATTCCTTTGGATTTCAGGATCCACTACTAATTTCAGTTCATCGCTCAGATATCTTTAGTAGTGTATAACTTCCCAAAGATGCTGTGCACAAGCTATGAATGAAGACTCAGTTTTAGTGGGAAACCAAACATTCGCATTCACTTTTACAGTATATTTCACAAGTCTTTATTTCAAGTGATGGCCCTTCTGTACCAATATAGAGACGAAGGACTCTCTTTGCCGTTGTAAGCTACCTGGCATGAGAAAGCTTTCCTAGTGATTTAGTGGATAATGCTGTTGGACAATTTCCAGAAGATATCGCTTGCCAGATTTGGTACAAATAGTTTTGGTCAGTACTAAGTTTATCCACATCTAATGTGGGCAGGTCAGCAGTGATTTTTCTAAACTTCACAATTGATAGTTGTTCGGAAAAGTCAAGAAGTTTCCCTATAGGACCACAATATGTAAAGGGGCCTGTAGTGTTTCCATCTAGATGCCGCATCAAATGACATAAGGGACATAACTCATTGGCATGCAACTGACATATGAGCGACTGCAACGGTCTTCTTACATGCAACTTAAACAGTCGTATCACACCACCTTTAACACCAGTATTGACTGGTGTTCCATCCAATCCAATTGCAACTAAATCCGTGGTAGATAACTGACTTGTTTTCAAATAATCTAAAATGCTAGACAGTATTTCATTAGCTGTGCCATTTTCTGGTGACACATGACCGAGGAAATTGCTTTCTGGTTCTTGCAATAACACTACATGCTCCCCCATTTTAATTCTTCTGTGGGAAATGCCCCTTTCTTTAACAATTACTAAGGTTCGGTCCTTTCTTCCATCCAAATATAATGCCTCCAACGCTGTCTTATCTTCCACTAAACTATTCTGTAAGTCAAGGAGGAACTTTCTTCCTTTGACGGTCTACTTTACATTTATCGATCACCATAGTAGAGTCTTGCTATCAGTGCACCTTTTCGACGCGAAACTCGAGATCTATCTAATGCTGTTGCCAGTAACGATAATGGAAGTGTCATTTTGGAGCTGCCCACTTCTTTTGAAGATTTAGCAACTTGCTTAAAATCGTCATCAGAATAAAAATCATCTTCACTTTCAGAAGTAGAGCTACCATTCATAATACTTTCACATTGTTGAGGTTGGCTATTTATCTCAGTTTCAGATTTTTGCTTATTCACTCATTCAGTATCCATTGCTTTCCTTGCCACTCTAAGTTATAGCACCTCAGTGATTTTAGCATCTAAAATTCCACATATACATTTTCCTCGACGATCTCTGGTCCTTCAAATATTCTGATTATCACCCGGGATGGGAAAACAAATATTCCGTAATATACCGCGCATTACAATTACAACATCTATCGGTGAAATTCAAAACAATTTTTTTTGGCCTAGCGGGGATTTTAAATTTGATATGATATCAGAATAATTTTTTTCACAAACAAAGGGTATTTACTATGCAACAATTTACACTACAGGCAGTTAAAATTTTTAATACGCAAAAAAATTTAAAATAAATGAAAAATGCATTTTTTTACATTTTTGGAATATTTTCAAGGGCCGGGTGGGGGGCCTAAATATATTTTAGTTTAAAAAATTTTTTCTTACAAACATTTGATAGCAATACACAGCTTTTCCCACCACAGGTGATTTCGATTTTAAAATAAAGTAAAAAACGACCTACCCTAATCTGCTGTCTTGTTTTCACGTGTAGGATATTAATTTTTACTAATTATACCAAATTTCATAAAACCAAGAATAATTTCTGTTGTAGTTAGTAACTTATTTTTTAAGTTGTTCAGACTTTGCGTAATGGGCATTGTACTACTTATTTATTTAGTAGTATTATTAGTTTTTAAATGTTTTATTAGTATTAGTTTTATTTCATTATTATTTAGATAGTATATTATTTTTTTCTATAATAGAAGCGTGAAATAGCTATTTTTATGAGTTCTGTTTAACACGACACGTTAACACCTTTTCAGTTAATGGAAGATTTATTTTTGCTCTCTACCTGCAGTGCAGCTAAACGGAATAGAAAATCGATCCCTTTTCACTGTTTCTATATGATACATGGTCTTTGACATATAAACGTAACTTTGCGAACAGTACTCTGTTACCACCCAAGAATATTTAATAACAAAAATTACTTGTCCTCTATGCATTCAGTTTGCCCTTTTTTTCTCCTTTTTTTCATTATTTTTTTTTTAAGAGAGCAAACTTTTCTACCACCTTATTCATTAATTTATGGCAATATCTATATATATTATTTCTAAAAGACGTTTTATTGTTTTCTCCCTTTTTCTCCCTTCATACTTAACCAAAATCGATAAATGAGGTACCAATTTAAAGATTAAGATCTCCGCTTCGTGCGAATTGTTAATTTAGAATTACACATCTTATTGTTTATTTAAAAACTAGCGGCCCGTCCCGACTTTGTCCGGGTTGAACAAAATATTATACAATAAATTTCCAGTTGATAGCCAATAAATTGTGCATCTTTTTTTACCTTAATAATAACATAATAATACCTTAAATTAATTTTACGTTAGTTAATAATTAAAATAAATTTTTTAAAAGGAAAAGGCGTGCCGGAGAACGGCTAGGTTCGAACCGCTAGCGTCAGAACAGAAGCCCACCGCGATAAAACCACGATAAGTATTGTTGAAATCTTCGGAACAAAAAGCGGTAGAAGACAGTAGCGGAAACAATGGAGATTGTTAGGATTACGCCCCTAACTTTATTTCTACTGATCAGATATACATAATATATAGCCTATGTCCATCTGGAATAATGTACCTTTCAAACAGTGAAAGATTTTTTCAAATAGGTACAGTGGTTCTGAAGATTACCCTCCACGTACAAAATCGCTCTCTCTTTATATATAAGTATAGATTGAAGTATAAACATTATAAACAATTTTTCTTTCCCTAGATGCCGCGCGCGCTAGCTTTTTTATTTTTTTTTATTTTACCATTATCATTCGCACTGAACTTTTAAATTTAAAAATCGTTTGCTTTTCTCTTCATACTTAACCAAAATCGATAAATGAGGTACCATTTTAAAGATTTAAGTTCTCCGCTTCTGACGAATTGTTAATTCAGAATGACATAGTATTGTTTGTTTAAAAATAGAAGTGAAAAATTCACTTTTGGCCCTAAAGTTCTTTCTCTGGATGCGTCGAAACGGTCAAATAGTGTGCACAAAGAGGTTTTGTAATGTAAATATCACATTTTCCACGAGTTTGTGTCATATTTAACTTTTAATATTGTCCACAAAGGTGTTTTGACGTGCATATATCTCATGTTCCCCTTCTTTGCCTTGTGCTTCACCTCCAATATTGTGGCCAAAGGCGTTTTGTAATTGGTTTAGTCCAGTGGTTCCCAACCTTTTGTGGCCCATCTCCCCTTTCTGGAGGTTGACTAACACCTATCGCCCCCTTTTCATTTTCATTGTATGCCTAATTTTAATTTGAAGTAAAGTGTAAATAATAAAGCAGTTTTATTATTTTAAACAATTTTATTACCGTATATAAAAACAACCAAAGTAGTTTTATCCGGTCACTCTTAAATAAAATAGAAATAAAATTAAAATGTACATTTTTTACAGATTTTTTTTAAGAACAAAGAAGTGAAATAATTAACTAAGATCATTGACGTACATTTAAAAAACAGGAGTACATGTTTTCATTTTTAAATTGGAATCTGGAAAAATTGAAAGTTGACAGTTAAAATTTGAAAAAATAAATGAAAGTTTGAAAACTTTGTTATTGTTTTATTTTACCTTTTCAATGGCTGCTTTGTGCTTGGTGGATTTCAGTTAAACCTTGAATATCCGGCTTTATGTCCGTCAAGTTCAGGCGCAAATCTCGTTTGAGGCAAATGTCCAACTTATTTCTTTGTTTTGTGAGGAGCTGGACAACAGAACTAAATCCCTTTTCAACTAAATATGTTGACAGGAACGAGATGAGAAGTGGTTCAGTTTTTCCCCACAGTTGTCCATAAGCTTCACCCAGGCTAACTCGTAACCTCTCTGCTTGAAAATGATTTTCGCCTCACAGTCATACTTCAGATCTAGAAACTCCGTCTGCAAAAAGTTAGGGCCTGTTCACATAGGAGTCCGTTACGTTGCGTTAAGGAAAAGATGACGTTGAGACGAAATTAAACCAATCATAGACCTCCAAACGATTAGCAATGAAATTTTTAACGCCTATGATTGGTTTATTTTCGTCTCAACATCATCTTTCCCTTAACGCAACGCAACGGACTCCTATGTGAACAGGCCCTTATCAAGCTTATCCACAGCTTCAAACGAGAATGGATCTAGAATCCAATCCGGAGTTTGTAACTTGGTCAAATCTTCAAATCTTGATTCCATGTCAGTTTTTAACTGGTCAAGGTGATCAGTAAAAATTAGGATTTTGTCTTCTGGGAGTTCAGGTGTCTCGTTATCTGACACTCAACACTTTTTAAGGGTCGAAAACTGAATTAGCTCTTTACGGCCAATATTTACCTTGTGAATATCAAACGTGGCGATGAATGATGAAATAATTCCTTTGGCCTTGATAAGGTTCATCTTGTTTCCTTGAAGCCTTATATTGACTTCGTTCATTTTTTCAAAAATATCTGTAAGGTACGCAAGTTCCAACTTGCGTTGCTACAAATTCTCACTTAAAACAGGATCAAAAGTATCGAGAAACTCAGTAACCGTGTCAAATAATTCGAAGAAACGGCGCAGTTTCCTTTGGAAAGCCACCTCACGGCCGTATGTTGTTGAAGCAAGCTTTCTAATTCCTCATCATTTTCATGGCAAAGTTGTCGGAACAGACGGTCATTGAGGGAATTAGCTTTGATCTTGTTAACACCAGTAATAACCAGTTGTAGGTTGTAGGGTTTCATGCAGGACACCATTCAATTTTTTAGCAGCTAAGTGTTGACGATGAATGACACAGTGAATAGTGATGACCTCTGGCACTTCTTTCTTAAGGGGGGCTAGACACCCAGCATGACGACCTGACATGGTAGGAGCACCGTCTGTTGTGCAAGCGCTCACGTTTGTTAGGGGAATCTCTTTTCCTCAAAATAATCTTGCACCACTTTAAAAATCGACGATCCCTTCGTATCAGTGATCAAAGTTCTAGCAAACAACATTTCCTCGGTAATTTCCTTTTTTTCATTGATAAACCTCACATAAGCTAATAAAATTGCTTTGTTATCAATTACAGTTGATTCGTCAATCTGCAATGCAAAATTATTTTTTTTCAACAAATTGGCGAGTTTGGATTCAACATCCGTGGCCATTTCGTCAATTCGCCTGGAAATAGTATTGTTGCTCAAAAGAACCGATTGACTTATCTTATTACTAGGGCCCTCGCCTAGCATGATTTGAACAATTTTTTTGGTAGCCGGTAAAACAAGAGTTTCGCCAATTGTGTGAGGTTTACCACATTTAGCGATCAATAAAGACACCTCGTAAAAAGCAGGAAGACCTTTGTCAAGATCGGTTGCTCGTTTTTTAAATAAGTCATTCACATTAAGCCGTTTATCATCTTTAGCTTTGAGGTGTTGAAAATAACTAAGTTCTATACTCACTTTATCACTGTGTACTCTTGATAAATGATCTTTCATTCGCGAAAGCTTCATGGCTTCATTACTAGTAAATGTTTTATCGCACACAAAAGACAATGTGGAAACTGCACATTTTGCGGTGACGCGATAAAACCGAATTTTAAATACTCAGCTGAGTATTGACGACACTTCTTCTTTTTTGAATCCATTGTACATGAACTTCTACACTTCAAAACAAACGCACAAAAGCAGAAAAGACACGCACAAAAACTGATGATGAGGCACACAAAGGCTAGTGAAGACTGAAGACGAATGTAGGTCAATGACAAGTGTGTAGTGATAGCAGGAGAGGGAGGAGGTTGAGTCACCAGTAGGCTGCGCTGAGCAACAACAGGTGGGGACTGTAGAGAGCGGGAAGAGCAGTAAACTCGCCGGCTGAGAATAGCCAGTGACTCGTGCTACCCGGCAACTTCTACTATACAGGTTCTACTGTCCAGTACTATTTTAATTTCCCCCCTTTGAATACTCATCGCCCCCAAATCGCCCCCCACTTATTTATTGCCCCCCTGATAACCCAAATCGCCCCCTTGGGGGCGATCGCCCCCAGGTTGGGAACCACTGGTTTAGTCTTATCCTTACGCACCATTGTTATTTGATAAATAAACAATGGTTACAAATGAACCGGTTCTTCTTTCATCCTACTACAAACCACCAATCTCGCTATATAATTTATCGTATTTTAATCGCAAGCGAAAGGGTCGCATGGGCCACCTAGTATGTACTGATTTCGGGCTTTTTAAAAACACCTGTAAAGTTTTTAAGGTCATTTTAAGTTTTCACATGCTGAAAAGAATGTAGACTGAAGAAAGATTTTTAATCTATTTCAGTTTTGAAACCCACGATTTTTTGTTTAATTCTTTATACAAGTGGGATTTGATGTTGGCTAATTGTTAAGCATAACTCCACTGATAAGCAGCACATAGTAGCAAGGAAGAATCCGTACTTTTTCTTAAAACTACATTTTATTCGTTAAAATAAAGATACATGCAATACTTATATAAAGATACATGCATGCATCTTTATACAAATAAATGTACATGTTGTACACAGGCAAGAAGCAAGCTATGGCTGCGAGTGCAGAATGCTGAAATGCTCAAGTGTACAGCAACAGCAACAGTCTGAGTAGAAGTTCCTGGGAACTTGTTCCCTCTACTTCTAAAAAATATCTTTGGTTTTTACAGGAGCTTGCCATAATTAAATTTGACTGTGGAGTTGTTAGTATAAAAAATAGTGTATAATGTGAAGTGGTAAGATCTTCGAATTTCTGCGACCAGAGAAAGTTTAAGGATAGGAAAAAAATAAAATTAAAAATAAAAGCAAAAAAGGTGTTAGTATAGAAGAATATTTTTTATTCCACTACCCAAGTAACATTTAAAAAAAAAGAATTTAAATGTTTTTTGCCGTAGACAAAGTCTACGTATTGAATTTTTAAGATTTTATTTATTTATTTATTTTTTTAAATATATTTTTTATATAAATAAACAATTAAAAAAGGATTGCCGGCCAGAACCTAGCATACTGTGCGAGAAACGGAGGGGGGGGGGGGGGGGGGGAGAAGGAGAGAAAACTCAAGTGTACATTCGGCGTGCTGCTTAAATAGGTACACGAGCATGCGCAGATCCATTGACAGAATGAAGGCGAAATTTACAGTTGCAGGTGAAAATCCGATGCCACCGCATACCCTAAAACAGGAGTTCTCAACCTGGGGGGCGCGCCCCCCTGGGGGGGCGTAGAAGAATTTCAAGGGAGGCGTGATTAAAAAAGTAAAGTAAAAAGTAAAACTAACTGTAATTTACTGTACTCAATTTTGCGGTCACAATTTAATCATAACATATTTTCGACATACGAACACGAATACGATAATTGTCGTACACGATAATTGTCGTAATTGTAAAAACACTATAATTGTCGCACGTCTGGACGTTGAAAGTGACCTGAGGTGTGCTTTGTAACAGTTACAACCTAATATTCAAAAACTTGTCAAGGACATACATTGTGAGCCCTCTGATTAATGTTGTGAAAGTGACTTTTATTACATGCCAACCTCATCTAGATCCTTGATTACCTCAAATATATTTGATCTGTATTTAATTCTTTGATTTCATATGTTCTAATAATGATATGGTCCAAATTAAGATATGTGTAGTAATATTAAATTTTTTGTATGAAATTATCTATTCTAAATTTTCATTTAATAACCGGCTTCAGTTTCAAATTCCGATTGTACTACATGCATTGACCACATATGATGGTAGTGGTGGTGGTGGGGGAGGGGGAGGCGTGACTCACATCACTGTTCAAAGGGGGGCGCAGAGCCTGAAAGGTTGAGAACCCCTGCCCTAAAAGATCACATATTTTCTTTATTTGGCTATGTGCAAAAATTTTGGGATGGTATGTCTCAGATGTTTCAAGATCTTATTTTAGCTCCATCTAAAAAAAATGTTCGCACTGACCATTGAATTAATAAGTTCTCACTGCATACATAGTAAAATAATGGAAACAGAAGAATGATATTTAATTACCTCGATATTTGAAAACCGCGGTTTTTGTGTGCATCATTATACACAAAGAATCGTATGTTTTCTCTATTTGACTGAGTAAAAAGATTTTATGATGATAATTTCTCAGGCGTTTGATTTCAAGCTCTTCTTTTAGCTCAGTCTCAAAAAATGTGTTCGTAACATATTGCCATTGAATTAACAAGTTCTAACTGTATATACATTAAAAAAATGGAAACAAAATAAAGATAGTTATTTACCTCGATATTCGAAAGCCACAATGTTTTGTTTGCATCATTATAACCAAACAATCGTATATTTTCTCTATTTGAGTGAGTAAAAAGATTTTGGGATGATAATTTCTCAGATGTTTGATTTCAAGCTCATCTTTTAGCTCAGTCTCAAAAAATGTGTTCGTAACATACTGCCAATTGAATTAATAAGTTCTCACTGCATTTACATTAAAAATAAGTCTGAATTTTTTTCCCTGGCCGATTTCCCTAGCTATGAGTTCTAATTAGCTAGTTCAGGGTGGTCCAACCCACGACCCGTGCGCCGCATGCGGCCCACCAATTCATTTTTGTTGGCCCTTGCCCTTCTTACTGGAAACATATTTTAAGTTAACATTTGGAAAAAATCGTTTACCCTTTTTACTGATTTAAGTTTTTAGGACTTAAAATGTAATGACTTAAATGTAATGCCGTTACTTAAAATTTAAGTAACGGCCATATTCTCTCTGCAAATGTTATCGCTGTTTGGCAGTACATACTTGTGCGAAAGTACTTGTTCTGCTCTCAAAAAAATTATATCAAAAATGAGAAATCGAATTGAAAGTGCTTCACTGGAATCGAGCCTGAGACTTTGCCTTACTGAACTTACAGTGGACATTGATAAACTTGTATCAGGAAAGCAGTGCCAATCATCACATTGATTTCTCGACTGTAAAATGAAGTGGCATATGAAACTAGTGTATTAAACTTCTTTAATATAAATTTTAATAAAAGTTTTTGAATACAGAATGTAATTCGTTTTCTTTCTGGAATGGCTCAGGCTCTCACATTCCTATACTAAAGTTTGATTGGCACTCGGGTAACTAAAGGTTGGACCACACTGAGCTAGTTGAAACTTAGGCACAATGTGATTTGTGTTTTTTTTAGTAAGTTTACTCCTCGGAGTGTTTGGTCATCCTGGCTTGTGAACCCAAAACGAAACGATTCAAATTTGATCTAACGATTGTTTAACAAACGAATTAAAGATTTTAAGGGAGTTCCGCATACAGAGCTTTAACTTTACAATATTAGGACTCAATGGCGTTTTTAGAGTACTATCGTTGTAGATCTAACAACGGTGATGATTTATTTATATAGGTATCTTATGGTTTTATACAAAAGGAAATCAAAATTGTCACGAAATCAAAATTGTTTGGGCAGCTTTATTCAAAATTGTTGGGCTAGCTTTCTTTTTGAGAATTTTTTGGCCACTTTTTGGAACCATTCTGGTGTTGATCAAACGTTAGAAATCGTTGCTCCAATCTGAGTTAACTTATTTTTTTTTTATTGAATGGCATCAAAAAGGAAATTTGGTAATGAGGACTAACTTTATGCTCTTGGGATGTTTTGACATTTTTTGAAGGTTTTCCGACATAGTTTAAATACTTGAAATAGTGGTTCCAATGTGATCTAATGATTCTATATCCGATGACATCTGAGGAAGTTCCCTGATAGGGTACTAAATTAATGTTCTTATGTCACTTTTGGGAGCGTTTTTGGATCCCCACCGTCGTCGTTGGTATCGTCATAAATTATTGCCCTAACCTTATTTAACGATTTACTGTAGAATGACCAACACAATTCTAGAGATATTTATCAAGCATGACTTACTTTATGCTTAAGGCTACTGTGTACTAACCCTATCGAATTCACTCACCTCAAAGTTAACCTATGGAGAAAATGTGTCTACTATTTACAGCTACATAAATACTGATTACATAATAAAAATGGTATCTGAAAAGATAACTTGCAATTTCCTGCACCTTGCAACAGGATTTATTTGATAAATTTCAACCCCCAAAGGACTTTATGAACGTTTTAAAACACACTATACCCGATTTTTCCCTCGAATAATTTGAATTTAAAAATATTTGCATATATTTAAAAAAACGAAAAATTCCCCAAGGTGTAAAATTTCTTTCTTTATTGCGTAATACAATAAAAAAAAACTTTAAATCCAAGTTGGCAATACTTGGACACATTTTCTCCATATAGGATAACATTGAGGTGAGCGAATCCAAGAGGCTTAGTACACAGTAGCCTTAAGGGACAGATTTATGAACATTTTTAGAGCACTTGTTTTTATCAATCTTTGGAGTTTTACGATTCGTTCTCGAATGACTCGTCGTTTGTGTTTGTTCTGGTATGTCTAAAAATCCATTAGTTTGTCCTTTACCTGAACGATTTTATTTAAATATATTTTTATGAAATAGCCTAACGATGAAATATGTAGATCATATTTGATGAAATATTTGAAACAGTTTAATTCTGTCGCGTTTGATTCCAAGTTTGATCGCGTTTCGCGATTCACCTGCCCGAAATGGATAAATTGAATCGTCCACTGAGGTGTAAATAATAGACACTGAACATCTGTTCACCGAACAATTGGTTTTCCTTCAGTAAAGAGGGAATCTGAATACTTTTACCAATGTAATGTAGTTCAAGGACGTTACTCTAACCCGTATATCATAGATTTTTTACTTTGGGTATTAAGGCAGCTGGTTAGTAGCCATATTGGTTTCGTTCAAATCAATGTTCTCCTTTCGAGAAAATTTTTCCTATGATTGTCGATTTAGATTTAAAGATTTTTTTTAACGTAGGATTACGGTCCTCAATAACGGTCTTTCGGAGAGAAAAAAATGTCCTGCGTCGCGAGTTATAATTTTACCAAACCCAGTAACAGTAAACAGTTAAACAGAAAACTACCAAAATGCGTAAAAAAAAAATAAAAAATAAATAAATAAAAAGAGGTAAGCAAACAATAAGTAATCCTACGTTAATAACCCGCGGTAGTTTCGTTAGAGGAGACTACCTGAAATATTTTTTCTTTCTAGATTGTACTCCGTAATAAGACAAAGAAACTTTTTACTTAAGTATCTTTTTCGTTCTTTCAAAGAAACGCAAATAATATTTTTATACCATGTTTTTATTAACTCGCTTTCTTGTTTGCTTGTTTGTGTGTTTGTGTGTTTGTGTCGTCCAGTACAAAACTTGCAATCGATTTTTAACTAACTTTCCGACTAGCTAGACATTTGAAACTTTTAGAATAGCTCAGAACACGATAACAATGCATTCTTTTGATACTTTTAGCGATCTTTAAGCAGGATTGAATTCATTTTCAGTTAATTTTGTTTTGTAGATTGGTGCAGCCATCTATCGACCGGGACGGGAACGGAAAGTTAAACGCAATTGATTACGCATTTGATGCCTCGTTAGTACGCATTTGATCATTTACTTTCAAGTTGATGGAATAATTCATCAAAATTTTTTTAAAAAAGTATTTATTAATACATAGAATTGTCAAGTTTATATGATTCAACAAAAAATTTAAAAACATGGTATATAAAAAGTTCTTTTTATCTTGTAATTATTACATTTTGATTATTCGGGTAAAAATGTTGTATAATGTGTGTTTTAACGCATATAATTTCCTTTGGTGGACAACATTTCTAAAATGAAAAATATACCCGAGTAAAAAAAATTTCTTTTTCTATTACGGAGTAAAATTTAAAAAGAAAAACTTTAAATGCAAGTCGACAATCATTGGTATCATTTTCTCCATAGGCTAACATGGAACTTATGATCCAATATATCTACTGTTCACCAGCCTTAAGGATGTGACACAGCATTTCTGCTCTGTACTTCTGTTTTGTACACTTGTATTTTATAAATTGATTTATCTCGTAACGGGATTTTTCATGATTTACAATCTTTAAATGAATATAGCTAAATTTTCTTGCAGGGTAACAGTATGAAAATTTGTACAGCGCATCTTTGTTCTATTTGCATTGCAACGGCCTACAAGATTTTTTATTTTGAGTAAAAACTCTGAAAATAGCTTTCCTAAAGAAAAAAAATTATTCTGCAAAAAACCATTTATTTTCTCTATAAGGATTAAAAATTTTATAAATAATATTTTCATAAATTCTGAAGACAACTGAATTTATTAGACAACAATACATACGAATCTAAACATGCTTAAAATTTTGAAACTAAAATTTTCGTACAGCAAAATTTCAAACTGTTCATGTATTTTGATATGCATAATGGTCTTTATGTGTGAGGGTGTTTCAAAAAGTGACACCATATTGAATATTGTGAGATACATAATTTAATTTGAGTCATTTTTCTACGTCATCACCCTCCATTTCAATACACTTCTCACACATTTGCATCCACTTCTTTATTCTGTCGTGTAAACAAAATGTCTTTGGTTGTGCTTTCAGCCAGGAATGCACCACTTCTTTAACCTCAACATCAATCACAAATCGTCCTCTCAAAGCGTCCCTCGGGAATCCAAACTCATGGACATATGAGGGAACCAGATCTGAGTTGCATGGGGGGATGCTGTAAGATGGAATTTCAGACTGAAATTTCTCCAAACTGATGAGGAATTTCAGTTTAGAGTAGCAGTGACCGTGTAGAGCTGCGTGGGACCGAGGTAGCCTTGTGGTAGCGCGTCGGATTCCGGCACTGAGGTTGCATGGTTCGAATCCCGACAAGCGCCTTTCGATACCTCCGTGTCTAGGCTATGGAAACGTTAAATCCGTCGATCGGAAAGTCACCTCTATGAGGTCAGAGAGGGGGGTGGGGGAGAGGGTATGATCCCCCAGATGTCGCCCCTGGGAGTGTTAGATCAAAATGGAGGTGGCACCTAGCCAAGGCGGACTCCGATCCTTGTGGTGCTATCGTAAACCAGAGCCGCACTACTTAGCTCGCCTATATGGACCTAGTCTGGAAAACTTCCGGCCGGGGGGCATTAGCAACAACAACAACAGGGTTGTGTTATCATGAAGAAGGTGAAAATCCTTCAGATAAGTTTCTCTTGCAATGGCTCCTTATTACTGGTTTTAGCTTCTCATCTAACACTACCCCTTATCGGACACTATTCACCATCTCCCTTTTATCTCGTCAATGCAGTTATCTCCATATTGTTGCAGCACTCTTCTGCGAATTCCACGAGGTTTCACATCCCGAAACCACAAAAATCTGATGACTGCTCTCTTGCTCCTTTACGGAGCAAAAGGCTAAGGGCGATACCATTTTGTACGTGCTTCCCTTTCGACTAAGAACGTTATGCCATCTATTGGGCAGTGCCAACATTTTTTGCAAGAATAATCTTCCCTGTGCGGATGTTTGAAATAAATGCCTGGGGATTTCGTTTCGGGAACTACAGTCAATTTACTTTAACTTTTCGAACAGCCATTATGAATACAGATTTTGTGAGGGAAAAAAATTAGGAAATGCGAGTAAATATTAAAAAATATTTCATGTCCCGAACCCCCGTAGTATTACACATATAGATTGCACGTTCGATTATCTCTCATGCAGATTTTAAATTCACATTTCGATTGTTTTCCATTCTGTCGAAGAGATAAAAAGTTTTACATGAACGTTGTTTTAATCTCTCGTCTGTGAATATGATACCCCAACTCCAGCTCATATGACGTCATAATCGTTTGAAAAACGACACACGCAAAATAATCGTTTGAAAAATGGGTGCTCATTGTTTAGCATTATTATTTCATTTGAATAGTAAAATGTATCCTTTCCGATAAAATACGCAAAGAGTACGAATAAAATGAGCAAGGTTATTTTCTTGACGTGTCTCCATTCGATGTAACCCTTTGTAAGCTGAAGCGCCCATTTTTATGCGTGTGAATCATGACGCTATATACCAGACTCTTAAAAGCTCGCTCATAAACAGGGTCGTAAAGTGACTCTCCCAGTGAAGTAAAATCGAGGGCTATAAATATTTTTAATGCGATTTTGCTATGAGAGCAGTATAGGACTGTAAAGTGTTTTTTAGATGATAAGCGTCTCTAAGCGAACATTTTTCATTATTTCTTTTCCGCGGGTTTAGAATATGTATTTTCAGTCATTTTTTTCCCACAGTTATACTGAATGTCAAAAGAATGCGATATGCAGGGGATAAAATGGTATTAACACAATAGCGAAGATTCTTAATTAATGTTAGGGTTAAAAAAATTATTTTATTTTATAATACATTGCAACCTCTCGTAATAAGGGGAATAACTTGATTTCAGGATTATTATAATTTTTTTTCAATAGCAAATTTAAAGACAACTGAGCCGAAAAACAACAAAAACATGATACAGCAACAAAAGGTGGCTACAGTAATCTATATATATACAGTGATTTCAGCTTATAAGAATCACGTTTGTTATTACTGTTTTTGATTCTCATAAGCGGTTGATTCTTATAGCCGAAATTTAGGTTTTTGGACAGGCACACACACACCTATATATACATATATTAGAAAATTCACCATAAAATACGCTTTATTACGTTAATTATCTTTTATTAAAATTATTTTTTATAATTTTAAAAATACAACTTAATTTCTAGACCATTAAGTAGATACACATGATTATAGTAAGAGAAGAAAAAAAATCCAATATTTGGTACAACAAACCTGCTTAACAGTTTAACATTTCAACTACAGGAAGGGTGCAAGAAAAAGTTTTCTATGGTAGTTTGACGTAATGAAGTTTTCAGGAGGCTGTTTATACATCTTTCAATACCAATAGTCTCAGACCAAAATTCACCTTCTAGCTTACGTTTCACGGTTTGATAACGTGCTGAATCTAATAATGTCACGTTTGCCTTAGTGATACTGGACACTTCGCCGAAGATTTATGTGTTTCAGGGTCTAGGTAGCCGCAACCAGGATGCTGGAGGTGGGAAAAAAGAGTCCCTGTCTTTGTTTGTCAGTGGAGAAAAGTAAAATTGGATCCGGACGGGTAGGATGCCCCTGGGTCAAGCTAATAGGACAGTGTTTAGTTAAAGTATTTAAGGGGAAACTATTATGTTATGTCTAACAAAGAAAGGGATGCATTTTGTGACTGTATTCCATCCCATCTTATCACTCTTTCTTTAAAAAAAATAAAGAAAGAACTTTGTGCCTTTTGAGGGTTTAAGTGGCTTTTTTGAAAAAATGAAAGGAAAGCGAGTGTAAACTGATTCTTAAAACCAGTGGATTGATTCTTTAAAGCGAAAATTTTAACATGGAAATAATACTTTTGTTTTTGTTTTTGCGATATTGATACTTATAAACGGTTGATTTTTATAACTACTGATCACTATAAGCGGTGGTTACCGTATATATAAAACAGTTCCGTGACTGACGACAGATAACGCACAGACACAACCGCTGGACCTAAAGGGCTGAAATTTTGCATGGTGATTCTTCTTATAGTGTAAGGAGGCACTAAGTTTTTGAAAAATTCTTCTTAGATTTTTTTAAATAAAATTTTAAAACTGTTTTTGTAACTTTTTTTAAAGTTTGCATTTAAAATAATAATCTGAGGGTTAGAAAATTTATATCACGAGAAATATAAATATACCTTTAAATTTTCGAATCTTTACCTCCATTTTCTTATTTTTTGTGAATTTTTAAAGACTAATTTTTAGAATTTAATTTATTAAATGCTGGATCACGAGATTTCTTTTCTTTTTGTGATGCTTTAAATTAATTTTGCGTCACGTGCATAACAACGAAATAAATTAACAAAAAAAAAATATATATTAAAATACAGTAAAAGATAAAATTTAACCTAGACTAATTGAGATGGAAGTTTTTTAAGAATTTAATTCAAATTAGTATGTTTTATGGATATTAAATTAAAACTATCTATAAAACAGTTCCGTGATTGACTGTCAGACCTTGCACAGACCAAACCGCTGGACCTAAAGAGCTGAAATTTGGACAGTCGATAGACACTGTCTGTAATTCAGATAATGCCATTAACTATCCGGTAGAGTTTTTAAATTCCCTTAAACCACCGAGTTTTCCTTACCATAAGCTCTTTTTGCAGAGGGGCACACCCATAATGCTCCTTCGGAATTTAAAACCACCGAAATTGTGCAATGGCGCTAGACTACAAGTCAAATCCCTGCATAAAAATTTAATCGAAGCCATAATTTTAACCGGGTGTGCTCAAGGAGAAAAAGTGTTCGTGCACGCATTCCTCTAATACCCAATGACTTCCCCTTTGATTTTAAGAGACTGTAATTTCCCCTGAAAGTATGCTTCGCCATGACGATAAAGGCCAAACTTTAAAATACGCTGGCATTGATTTAAGAGAAAATTGTTTGTCCCACGGTCAATTTTACGTAGCTTGCTCACGCGTAAGTTCGCGGACGATCCTGGCAATATTAGTTCCTCCCAATGAAGAAACAAAAAATGTTATTTATAAGGAAATCCTCTAACAAGCAATTTAATTATTTTTTCATTGTAATTATGCTAAAATGTACTCTAGCGAAGCACGGGTATTCAACTACGTCTATGAACTCAGTAAGTCCCTTGTTTCGCAATAACGATCCGAAAGGAACGAATCAGGGGATTCTAATCCATCATCTCCCGAAGACCGCAGAGCCCGCAGAAAGGATCAGAGAAATTCAGCAACAGCTCTGTGACTTGGCCACTTAGGGATGTCTTTGATTCTAAGTTTTTTTCAGGATTATATATATATATATATATATATATATATATATATATATATATATATATATATATATATATATATATATATATATATATATATATATATATATATATATATATATATATTTATATATATATACATAGACACTAGGGGCTTCGCCTCTAGGCTCGCTACGCTCGCTCCTCTGTTATGGCTAATAGCGAGATACATAGGGGGGATTCTCAGGCAATGTAACAGCTTCCATCCATTTACTGTTGTCACCCTTAATGCAAAGGGCGTTTCATCACTGTTGAATTATCAGCTTTAAAATTCAATGAAAAATCGAAAATTTTAGATATAGACTTGAAATGAGGTTTATATGAATAAGAAAGCTTTCAGCTTCCAGGTGATGTAAATATTTTCTTTGTAGGATAAAAACTCGAGGAGCATCGGTATTACATCCACATAGGGGACGATATTTCTTGAAAAACTGTGTTTTATTTTTTGATGAATTTATTAGTCTGTTTTAAAATATTTTGAAAGAGAAATGTCTGTAGTTTTAGACTGTAAAAAGATCAAAATTCTACGATCATTTTTTGGCGAGTTATCGTAATCTGAAGATGAAAAAGTCAATATTTTCCCACAAAACATAAAATTTAAAAAAAAACTTAAAATCCGACGAAGATGAGACATGTCTTACTTTGGTCCCCCCATTTTTCTGCATCCATTGGTAACTCTCTCGATCCCATACCCCCAGTGGTTTCGGAGGAGATAGTGTGACAAGCTTTTGACAGCGGCAGCGGGAGTTACTTTTTTTTTAGAATAGAGAGATACACATACACACGCAAAGCCCCCCCTCTCTCTCGTATAACCCTGGCATGGCTGAATGAGTCCAAATTCGGTTTAAGTACTTGCTACTGGGCAGGCCAAGGGTCTGAATCCGACTTTTGCCCGTTGCCACCACAATTTAAATCGAAAAAAACCCAGGAGGATATCTGGTGGTCTTGTACCATCCTCCTACCCCTACAAACCTCATGGAGGGACTTTACGGACTTCAAATTTAACGTGCCCATAGCCGGCGTAGACACGAGAGCATTCAGTGGTGCTTGTTATAATTCGAACCGAACACCATCGGAATCAAATTCTCGACGCACTAACCCCAAGGATGCTCGGGGTCTCTCTCTATATATACTGGTGTAAGAAATCAAGAGAATTTGCAGACTTGGTCGATTATCTCTAGAACTACTGTACCGATTTTAATGAAATTTGATATGTACATACATTGATACAATACAAAACAAATAACCATTCAAATAACCACCAATAATTGTAATGCACGCACATGATAGTGCGTAACACTCGTTGGAGTCGGAAGGTATGAAACAGCGGTTGCAGAATAAACAAAAAAATGGGTTAAAAGATGGGTTAATAGGGGGTATGGTCCCCTCTTACAGATATACAGGTCTCGCAGCGTGATTTCATACTTGAAGTAAGGCAGTTAATCATTTCCTGTGGCAGTTGGTCCTACTCGTTCAGCAACTCTGTTTTCAATCTCTGGATGGTTCTCGGAGGGGGGTTACGAGTTGCAATTGCCCTTCCCAGAGCGTCCCAGACATGTTCTATAGGGTTAAGGTTTGGAGATCTGGCTGGCCAATCCATCCGGCGAATATCCTCACTCTCTAGAAATTCGTCGACCGGAAGAGCTCTATGAGGCCTCACATTATCGTCCATTAAAATGAACTCAGGGCCAACTGAACCCCTGAAAAGGCGAACATAGGGCTCCAAGACCTCATCCTTATACCTCACACCAGTCACAGTGCTTCTTTCAAAGACATGAGAGGTGTGCGGCCATCCAACATGATGCCTACCCAGACCATTAAACCTCCTCCGCCATAATGGTCGATTTCGCGGACATTGGAGGGTAGGTAGTGGGTCCCTGGTTCTCTCCATATGAACGTACGGCGAGAATCGGTGTTTAGGCTGAACCAGGACTCATCAGTGAAGAGAACGGTCGCCCATTGATCCATACTCCAATCTCTATGCTCTCTGCACCATGATAAACGGATTCTACTGTTCGTAGAAGTGAGCGGGACGCAAACAGCAGGTCTTCTTGCAAACAACCCTCTCTCATGAAGTCTTTTGGAAACAGTCACCCTTGATACACGGGTTCCTGTGGCTGCATACAAGTCACGAGAGAGCTGAGAAGCTGTAGCACTCCTGTTACGCCTCGCTATAATTCACAAATGGCGATCTTCTCTGGCCGTCGTGGCTCTTGGACGACCATGCCCAGGCTTTCTCTCGATGGATCCGGTATCCTGGAACTGTTTCCATAAGTTACACATGACGCCGGGCGTTAAATTGAGCTCTCTACAAATTTGGACTTTTGATTGGCCTGCTTTTAGCCTCCCCACAATGAGGAATTTGTACGTTCTTTTATTTTGCATTTATGATAAAGAAAATAGAAAAATATGATCGAAAGCATTTTTTTTTTTTAAGTTTTGAACTCTAAAAGTTAACATAATTTGTTTTTAAACGCGCACTATTTACTTCATCTCAAAAACGCTACTTTTCCTACGCGGATACATGTGACGTCACAATGCTCCATAGCGAATTTGTTTACTTCGGTGTTTGGATTGTGTTGCGTAGTTTGAGTTTGATATCTAGTGTTTTTTCTTTATTTTTAAGATGTCAAAGTGTGTTAAAGCAAATTTTAAATATTGTATAGTACCTTGCTGCACAAGCACGACGGTAAATGCCGGTAATGAACCGGTCGTTCATTTTATAATATTTAGTGAGAACAGTGTCCTGTCTCTCTAAAAGTCTGCGTTTTTCAACAACTTTTGTTCGAAATGAGCCATCTTGTGGTATTAAAGGCTCCAAATTATTTTTTACTAAATCTTTCCCTTTAATGAATTTTATTGAATTGCCTACACAAGAAAGTTTTGACTTCTTCCAGTAACTCGAAACTGACGTCACTGCTGGTTCTTCACTCCGTCTATGAAGCCACATAAGCAAAGCTACAGCATGTTTACATCCACCTGTAAAAAAATATATTTATAGAAACCCTCAGAAATATTAATATACAATTTAGTTAACAAAAATCAAACTATTGTCGGTTAAATTTAAACTAGCATTTAATGCAAAAATGAAAGCTATATTCCGAGAATATCATATTTTATTCACTTGAATAATCATTGTAAAATGTTTATTTGCATTAAAATTTTAATTTTATGAAAAATGTTTCAAATAAAATGTTGTTATTTCTGACTTTAATTTTTTTCTGTGTTCATTAAATAAATAAACTTTCATCCATAATTGAAAATCGTTAAATTACCATATTATCTCTATCAGATTAAATTATTTTGAATATACCTGAATAACTTCAGAAAAACTAGCATTCTGGATAGCGGTCTATAAAATGTTTGTTCACAGCAGAGATATGCAATATACAACTCTTAAAGTATATTACATACAGTTACTTGATAATAGCTTTGATGCTGAAACAGTTGTAAATGCTCAGTAAGTGGATCTTCATTCAATAATTTTTTAATTTAGCTATAATTGTGGGTTTTAATGTGATACAGATGATTTGCCAAATTTATATTCTCCAGATGGTGAATTCCACCTAACATGAAACCATTACGAAAGAAAATCATTTTAAACAAATTCTTAAGTGTTATATATCATTGGAAAGCTTATGGCCTCTAGAACTAGAACCTATTATTGCTTTTTCCTTACATTAAGTTTGTTTTGCAGGGGAAGTAATGGGAAAATATTTATTTGTAAGTTTTTTGAGCAAGTAAAATTATCATTTTTATACCTTATTACTTACGTAAATTATGCCACTGAATTTAATTGGAGTAAATTTGATATTTATGTAAAAACTATAAAAGTAAAATAAATGCATGTTTGTGACTGTTTTGAATATAAATAGCCTAGTTAAGGGTACAGTTGCAACATCATGTATTATATGTAACGTCTGTTACAAATAGTTTTTAAAATTTTTATTACAGAAAAAAATGACTGAATTTTTATGTCAAGGTTCTGATAAATTACAGGCATGTCTTGTGATGTTATTTTTTAAGTTTTTGAGCAAATTTTCATAATAGATTCACAGATTTTTTTATCTTATGACGCTATAGTACAAATGATGTTCCATTTTATGTAACATCCGTTACATTAAAGAATTTTTTTTTTGCAGCTTAAATACACTAGAAATAAATTTTGAAACCTGTCAAGTTTATCTTTAGTATTGGTTTTATCAGGAAAAAATAACGTACTCCTATTTTGAAGCATTAATATACATCTCATAATCTTTTTATAATTTATTTTGTGTGTGAATGTAACGTCCGTTACAATGGAATTCACCAGATGCTGGGTTGGGGGTAGGTGATGAAATTTTAAAATAAATACAATTTGTGTGCAAAATGTCACAAAAGCATAAGATATATTAATTATTTTGTAAGTTTATTTTTAATTAATCTTTTTACACTAGTTTTGGGTGCTAGTTTTTTACATAAAATGTATAAAGTATTGTATTAAAAAGATTTTTTTATAACTGCTGAAGTATTACTAATTATTTATAAATGACTTAAAGCGGGGAAAGCTAACCATGAATGGTCTATTGTATTTACCCCAAACACACTATCATTAAAACTTTTAGATAAAATTAAATATAATACATAAAGGAACTCACCCAAAGATGCTGCACAATCATTGCATTGGACGGAAAGGACATTTTCTTCCGTTTCATTCAACTTGAGTTCCACACTGTAAGTCTTTTTTGTGACATTATGTTCTGGTGTCACCCTTGCATTGACTGTACAGATGTCTCCATCCCTTTTTACCTGAACATATCTTACAGCATTATCTCCATAGCCTTCTCGTCCAGATCTAAGTAAAAGTTACTTTCTAAGTACTAAAGCATTAATTTAAAAATGTGTTTTTAAAACACAAAATTATGGAGTTAGAGGATTGTTTAAAATTAGTATGAGTAGTAAACATTTTGTTTCTTTGCACCACTTAATATGTGATTAGTCAAAAGTTTAACTATCATGCATAGTTCAGATTTATTATAATTCCTTTACCATTTAAAATACACATATTTCTATGATATGAATGCAGAACACTGAACACATTCGTAAATTTGGTAGTGTTTTTAATTTCTGTCAACTTTTTAATAGACAATTAAAATTACTAAATTTCCTATAACAGACACTACTTGTAATGTTGCAGTGCTAATTAATTCTACAAAATTAAACATGTACTATGAATGAATAATAATAGAAGCTGTATATTAAACTTTTAAAGTACGAGATTAATTTAATAATATGCATAAACAATGTCTAACTCAAAAGTTTGTGTAAAGTACAACGCACGTCAGCGTTCTACAATCTACATTACATAACTAGAATAATAAATGCAAACAAATATATATTCATACCTCTGAGCTTTAAATCCTCGTATTTCTGCTCCCATAAAACTTAGATTATTTCCCAAAAAGGAAAACACTGCAAATGAATCCATTTTAGGCAGGTTGTCAGATTGCCCTTTTGCAAAACCGAGTAATAACGCCATGGTAAACAAAACAGAAATAAAACTAATAATAAAGACGACGATAGAATATAATTTTAAAAAAAGGGGGAATAAACAATAGCCACAAACTAAAATTAGAAAAATTAAACCAAATTAGAAAAAAAATATGATTTTAAAATGTTAGTTTAAGAGGAGGAAACGTAGAATCTCGCGCTAGAAAAATGTAAACATTGAAGCATGGGGCATAGTGACGTCAGAACCAATCACGTAGCGTTTTGAGGTCATATGATTTTTCAACACTTTTCGCTTATTTTAAATTTAAAATTTTTATTATTTAGATCTATATGTACGTTTTAATTGATGTTTTCGAACAATTTAATAACCAATCTGTTAATAAAAAATAGAAATGAGCATTTCCCCACATGTGCAAATTCCTCATTCGCCACCTCATTCCATCATCTAAACGTTGGTGGTTACTCATTTTTACTGTAAACAATTTGAAATTAACCGATTGCTGCAAAATAACACAAAGAAATTCGTCGAGGTGTGCTAGCGAACGAAATGCGTCTTAACTTACGCGCGCTTATAAAGCCTGTTTCTCTACTGGCTCCGTCTACACACACGTGTACGCTTACGTATTTGACGTACAAGATTTGCATTTTTGTCTAGAAGCAGTGGTTTTACATTCAGTTCAGTTCTTTTCATGAAATTCGATAAAATATGCAAATTCTCTTAATTTATTTCACCAGTGTATTTCCTGGTTCCATGGTATAAGATCTCTTATGTATTAATCTCAAAATAAGTGATTCCATATATAAGGTACTGAAAGTGTTTCATTAAATTCATTTTCAACGTGCACGTGCTTTGAGCCTTATTAACATAATTAGTTATCAGCATCGGTGGTTGTAATCTGTGGTTTGTTCAGTGGTAGATATAAATCTGTGGAATCTCACACATCGACAACAATCAAATAAACATAAAAACATTTAATATTCACATCACTAGTACATAGTACATGTTTCTCGTTCGCTATCCAGAAGGTCTCTGGTCACAAAGCATTCTAATCTGCGCTAGCAGTGCCATCTATATGAGTGGATTCAACCATTTCTCCCCACTTAAAATCCTATGGATTTTATCTTTCACAATTAATCAAACAAATAAAATAATACTAATTAAATTCTTAAATCACATAGATCAATTTGTTAACTATACTGTAAAAGAGTAAATATGTAAATGGAAGTAAAGTTCAAAATAAATGTTCATGAATAATATAAAGTTCAAAATAAAAAAAATAATAAGTTCAAAAATTAAAGGTTCCAGTATCTTCAGTTATCAGGAAAAGGTAATGGCACAACCTTGTTGATGGCTCGTTTTAGAACACCTGTAGAGGTCTTCATCTCAACTACTCTCACGAGATAATCGTTACCTGGAAAAACGTTTAGAATGCGGCCCATTGGCTTGGTATTGGGATCTTTCAATAATACGAGCTGGTTCACCTTTAAGTTTGGATTCTGCGCAGTCCATTTCATTCGTGATTGAAGGTGATGCAAGTATTCGGTGTTCCAACGGTCCCAGAACTTGTCTCGAAGGCTCTGTATAAGTTTCCACCTAGAATGAAAAGATAAAGAATCCGAAGCAGTATATGGTTCAGGAAAAGATAAGATACCATTTCCAGTCAAAAAATGCCCCGGAGTTAAAGGTATCAAGTCCTTGGGATCTGAAGAAAGCGGTAATAATGGACGTGAATTTAAAACGACTCCAATTTGAGTAACTAGAGTAGTTAACTCTTCAAATTTCAGGATAGCAGATCTTGTCATTTTTAACAGAATGCGTTTCATGGATTTAATATTTGCCTCCCACAATCCGCCAAAATGAGGAGAAGCAGGTGGAACAAAGTTCCATTGAATTCCCTCTTCTGCACTAAATCGTTGAAGTGAGTTGGATTTACAAATTTCATTCCAATTGTTAAGGATGTTTCTTGCACCCTTAAAATTCGTTGCATTGTCACTCCAGATGACGGACGGCTTCGATCTCCTTGCAATAAATCGTCGAAGACTTGCAAGAAAGGCTTCGGTTGTTAAATCAGAAACAACTTCAAAATGCGTAGCCTTAGTACTAAAATAGATAAATATAGCAATGTATGATTTTAAAGTCACTCTTGACCTTTTCAAGTTGGGTTTGGTGATTATAGGACCTGCATAATCTAGTCCGACCTTTTCAAATGGTCTGGAAGGCACAATTCTATCTCGCGGTAAATCCCCCATCATCTGATTTATTGTTTGGTTCTTTGTTCGAAAGCAAGTGATACACTTATTTAGTAGTCTTCTAACTCGGTCTTGACCAGATGGGATCCAATATAACTGTCTTATTAAATATAATGTAGATTGTACACCAGAATGCAAGGATTTTTTGTGATAATGTTCAATAATTAGTTCAGTGAAATGATGAACCTTTGGCAAAAGTATTTGGTGTTTTTGAAATTCAGAAAGGGCAGAATGTTTCAATCTCCCTCTCAATATTTCATCTTTGTCCAAAAACACGTTTAAAGATAAGATTTTACTACCTTTAGGAATAGGCTGTCCGTTTTTAAGGCACTTTATTTCAGTTGGAAATTCAGTTGATTGTACGTTCTTCACTATAATTTCAGTAGCATGTTCAAATTCAGAAGCACTTATACTGCCTGTTTTCCGAAACCCAGAATTCATTTTACAGTTATAAATAAATCTTAAACACAAAGCACTTATTGTAATTAATCTACTGAACGAAGAATATCTTGTAATCAAATCGTTTTCAGTTTGGTTCCTCTCAACTGTTGTATTTATAGCAACTGATTTCTTAAACTTTAATTTATCGATGTTTATGTCGGTTTCGACTGTTGGTTCTAAGGATATGGGCCATTCAGCTTCCTTCATCGTCAACCACTTGGGTCCATGCCACCACATTTCGTCATTTTTAAGTTCACTTAAGGATAAACCTCGACTTATTAAATCAGCGGGATTATCCTTCCCCATACAGTGATGTCAGTCCTCAGGGTTACTTAATCTTTGTATTTCTTGTATCTTATTCTTCACAAACACTTTGTGTCTGTTTGGGTCTCCTTTAATCCAATAATAAGCAATTGATGAATCTATCCAAAAATATTCACTAACAGGAAATTCAAAGGCATTTGTAATTGTATGGCTAATTCTTGCAGACAAAAGTGCACCCATGAGTTCCAATCTAGGAATCGAAAGTGTCTTCAATGGAGCTACCTTGCCCTTCGATGTTACGAAACTCGAAATGATATTTCCATCATCCGATTCTATGCGTAAATACACAACAGTACCGTACGCCTTTTTAGAAGCATCTGAAAAGGTATGCAGTTGAAAGGAAATTGAATTGTTCGGCAATGAATTTTGAAAATAATATCGAGGAATACTTATCTCCTTTAAATATTGGATATCATTACACCATTTATTCCAAGAGATTTCTAATTGTTTGGGCAATTTATCGTCCCAGTCTAATTTTAAACACCAAATTTCCTGAATTAAGCATTTAACTAGAATAGTATAGGGACCCACGAGACCCATTGGATCAAATAGTCGGCCAGCTGCTTGTAGCAAGTATCTTTTTGCGTCAGTTCTTTTAGTTAGAAATGTTTCCAGACCCTTAGAGTCAAAATAAAATGCATCAGTTTTCTCGTTCCAACCGATTCCTAAGATCTTCGGAGCTATCAACTTCGTGTCTAAAGATTCGTCAGATTCATCTACATCAAATTCTAAATTCTTCAACTCTTGACTTAGATCGGGAGAGTGGGTTCGGCATTTCCGAAGGTCCATGCTCGCGTCTCTAAAAATCTGTACACTTTCTTTACAAGTTGTCAAAGCTTGCTTGACATTGACCTCACCACTCAGGAAATCATCAACATAGAGCGATTGGCTAAGATGCTTAGTAGTTTGAGGAAATGTATCTGCGTATTTTTCCAGATGATGTTTTATTGTAGCTGCAAGAAGGAATGGACTTGATTTCACTCCAAATAAAACACGCGTCATTCGGACCAATTCAAACTTCTTGTTTTTATTATCGGTTCCTGGATCTTCATCCCAGTAAAATCTTGTGAAATCCCTCTCACTTTCGTCTATTTAAATCATCAAAAAGGCCATTTTTATATCGGCAACAAATGCAATCGGGTTCGTTCTAAATTTGATCAAAAGGAGAAATAAGCTTGGTAAAAGATTAAGTCCTGCATGTAAACAGTCATTCAAGGATAGTTGTCCCTTCGAATGCGACGACGCATCAAACACGATTCGTAATTTGCTCGTAACTTTATTAGTACGAATCACTTTTTTTTATCATTCAATAAAAGAGCATATTCCTACAAAGAAAAAATGTATAAAACAGGAGAAGGAAGGGGGAGGTTTAATTTACCTCACCCTTATTAGAAAGCATTGAAAAATAATCGGTTTAATAAAGCTTTTATTCACTAGAAATGAATGACTTTTTCACTTACCTCAATGTTACAGCTAACTTTTCAATCGAGTCAATAGCGAATAGCGCCCTTTACACGTACGCTCTTTCCCGCGAGAAACCACAATCTCGCGCGATTGAGTGCACGTGTGAAGGTGTCGGAGAGGAAGGGAAAGCTGCTTTGGAGCGTACTGCCAGTTTTCCTGCGCGCAATCCCGTACGCTCCAAGCACTCGCGAAAGAGCGTACATGTAAAGGGCGCTATTCTCATGTTCATATCCTGACAGCGTATCTTGTCTCCATTTCTTCCAGCGAGCTTTTCAAAAGAGTATTTGCTCATTCGGAAGTAATTAAAAATCTTCGATTCATCAGTACACAAGTCTTCATATAACAAAGAAAATGTCCCTTTTAATAATCTTGAACTCACTAGTGGGTGGATCCAATAACTTCTTTTCCTATATTTTAGATACTTATAAACTAAGTAAGAAAACACAACTCTTTTATGGAGTACACTTCTAACTCTATAGCTGGACTCCTACTGTTTAAATTCCATCATTTAAATGGCTGATCGGTGATGTAAATTTCACGGAACAGCCAAAACCGCAACGGATTCGCATGTCGTGTGAATTGAAGGCTACGGCACCGATGCGAATCTGCAACGGTACTGCACCGCTCGTGTGCAGCGGGCCTTAGCGTTACTCGTATTGAAATATATTTAACCAATTACAAACTTCCAAATGATTATCAACGAAATTGTTAAGGCCTGTGATTGGTTTAAAATATGTCAATACAAGTAAGGGCCTGTTCACATAGGAGTTCGGTAGAGGAAGCGTAAAAGGAAAGATGGCGCTGCGACGGAAATAAACCAATCATAGTCGTTGCTAATCGTTTGGAGGTTTGTCATTGGTTAAATATATTTCAATACTTTAACCCAGCGGTTCTCAACCTGGGGGGCGCGCCCCCCTGGGGGGGGGGGGGGGCGTGAGTTTTTTTTTCCAAGATTGACCGACCTCCTCGGTGATAAAAAAATCTTCCATTTCAACAGATAAATGAATTGAAGGACCTTATATCAGGGCATTTGGTAGCATTGAAAAATGAAATTGCAGACTATTTTCCAGATATTATTAGTTCAGAGAACTGGGGATTTAAGTTGGCAAGAGATCCTTTTATAATAGACGTGGATGTACTTCCTGATCATATTCAGGAACAGGCAATCGACCTACAATGTGATTTTCAAGCAAATGCGGAATTCGAAAACATGGATGTTGAAAATCTTTGGTTACGCTATTTTCCTGTCTACCCAGAAGTTGCTTTAGAAGTTTTGGGGTTGTTAGTGCAGTTTTCAGCCACATATCTGCGTGAATCTGGATTTTCAGCATTAGCATACATAAAGTCAAAATATCGAGCAAAGCTGGACGTTGAAAGTGACCTGAGATATGCTTTGTCAGAGTTACAACCTAATATTCAAAAACTTGTCAAGGACTAACAATGCCAGACCTCTTATTAATGTTGTGAAAGTGATGGGTATTACATGTCAACCTCACCTAGATCCTTGATTACCTCAAAAATATTTGATCTGTATTTCATTCTTTGATTTCATATGTTCTAATAATAATAATATGTTCCAAATTAAGATATGTGTAGTAATATTAAATTTTGTGTATGAAATTATTTATTCTATATTTTCATTTAATAACCATCTTCAATTTCAAATTCTGATTGTACTACTTGTATTGACCACATATGGAGGTGGTGATGGGGGAGGCGTGACCTCACATCAAGATTCAAAGGGGAGCACAGAGCCTGAAAGGTTGAGAATCCCTGCTTTAACCCATGCTTGTCAAAAGTGCGGCCCACGGGCCTCATGCGGCCCAAAAGCCTTTAAAATGCGGCCCAAACGCAAATTATGAAAATATTTAAATTTACACATTTTTATTAAAAAAATAGTTTTAAGTAGATTTGAAGTAGTTTTAAGTAGTTTGAAAGTAGATTTCAAGATTTTCGAAAAAATAAAGAGTATTTCAACATATTTCCTACCCCATTTTCTCTATAAATAAATAAATTACCTTCAAATCTTCAAATAGAATGCATTGAACTGCAAAGTGACATTCAACTGAAAGAAAAATTTGGGAATGTTTCTTTACTGGAGTTTTATAAAGATTACCTACCCTGCGATAAATATCCTAATTTTCACAATCATGCTTTATTAATGTCTTCAGCTTTTGGCAGTACCTATATTTGTGAACAATTATTTTCAAGAATGAATCATAAAAAAAAACAAAAATAGGACAAAGATCACTGACAAACGTCTTGAAAATGCATTAAGATTTGCAACCTCGTCTATTGAACCCAATATCGATTTGCTTGTTCAACAAAAGCAAATTCATCCATCTCATTAATTTGAATTTTTTCCATCTTTATGAAATCCAAACTAAATGAAACGAAACTTTTACAAATTTAAAATAAATATGTACCTATACATATCTAATTCAAATTAAAACAAATTATAATAAAAATAAGTTAATTTATTTTAATAAAATTACATAGAGTTAATTTTTATTTCAATTTGTTGAAAAAATATTGCATGTGTGGCCCAGCAAATTTTTTTTTTTTTTTGCAATGTGGCCCTCAAACGGTCATAATTTAGACACCCATGCTTTAACCCTTCCGCTACCGGACTCCTATGTGAACAGGCTTTAATGCTGACGCTGACGGATTCTATGTGAATAGGCCCCTAAGCCTGTAGCGTAACATTCTAGGCTATTCTGACTCTGTGAAATATATCGTCACACTCCATGCTACACTGACTCCATGGAAAAGAAAAACTTTTCTTCCAGGATTCTCGGTTGGCAACAGCAACAACAAAGAAACAAACAAACAAAAGAGAGAGAGACGTTCTTTTTACGTAGGATTAAAATGATTCTTATTGGCTGAGAATATTACATTTTATTTTCTGCTTTGGGGAAATAAATGTTGTGTCGGGAAGAGAAGCCTCGTATCATCATTTTCGCCACAAGCCATTTCTGATGATACATTGTCTGTTGAAATGACTAATGGTTAATGCGCATCCAGTCTTTCCCCATTTTTTTTCTCATGCATATTTTAATTATTTAAAGCGGTTAGGGATTAGAAAGTGTGGGACACCAAATGTAGGTTTTACACATGCCAATTATTTAATTTTTTTGTCTGTTCCTCTTCCACATTTCTTTTCCTTTTACTTTTGAGATGGTAAAGTTTATCTTTATCTGCAGGTGGAGCTTCACGTACATCTCGATGGTTCTGTTCGTCTCACAACAATATGGGAGCTTGCTCAGTAAGTGATTTCCTTAATCCAAACATTTAACGAAATGTTAAGAAGTGATAGACTGTGTATCCTATAGTTATCCGCCACGATAAAACCTGTCCTTATTAGATAAGTTGATCGAGCATTAGCTTCAAGCATTATAGTTCCACTGATTGAATCCTGATAATTCCATCTATTGACTGTTAATAAAACTGTTATTGGGGAAAAAATAACCCTTGGTTTTAAATCTAGACAAGAGTTGGCACCAACAATGGATCATCGCGAGTTCAAAATATGTATTGCAACACGTGTTTTTACATAAGCCAGTCGTGGCAGCAGATGGTGATTCACCTACATAAGCAATGAGGCATGGTCAGAACTGTTAACGACCTGTGCAGATTGTCTGCGCTTACTTGCAGGTGGCGAATAAGATGGGCGGTTAGAATTCACCTTTGGTATAAAACAGAATCTCTAACTGACTTTTAGAAACGACGTCAAAACACACAAGTAAAATGATTTCATTAGTTTTGTAGTTAAAAATCATATTAAATTTTTTAAACCATCAAATAAGTAAGTACACATATAATGTTTTTTCCCCAAAAAAGATTCAAAATAAGGAATTCATAAAAAAAGAAGAAAAATACTTGGATATTATCTGAAACGCCATGACTAGGGTTTCGGTTTCGGTTAAAACCGAAACCGAACATCGCGGTTTTAAACTCTAATAACTGAAACCTGAAAAAGTAGAAAATTGGTTCGATTATTCGGTTTTTTCGGATAACTTTTTTTAGAGTTCCCAACTGGTGGTACGCGAGAGCATTTGAGGTGGTGCCTAGAAATTAAGGTGAAAGATGAGCACTATTGAACCTGACATAGAAGATCTAATAAGAAATAAGCATAAGCAACAGCAAGTTTCTCATTAAGTCTCCTGATAAAGACATTTTATGTTGGGAAATTGTATTTGCCATTTGTTAATAACAATTAAGTATAAACGGCTTTTTCTAATTTTATGGATTTATTTTCTATTTTTGTTTTTATTTATACTTAAATACATTTTGTAAAGTTATTCATATATGTATAGAATTTATTTGACCCCCCCCCCTCTCAAAAAGTTATTACATAACCAGAGGCCACGACCCCATAAAGTTCTCAGGTGGTACTCAAGTATAAAAAGGTTGGGAATCACTGCACTAGACCATTCTAACTACCCAATGAAACGTATCCTTTGTAAAAACATGAACACATAGCTCCTAAAAATTCATAATATACAAGCTTATTCGTGATTAGCTGCTTTGCATTTCATATTTTTAGGTATAATTTTGCATAAAAAGATATTTACTGTATACCTCATTAACCTAATTAAGAAATAGTAATTTTTAATGTTTAATAAATAGAACAATATGACAAGCTCGAGTTATTTTAAATTGCAATTAACTTTTAATTAAAACTATCCGAAACTGTAATTATGTAATAAAGACATTTAAATTAAAAGGTGAGTTATTTGATTGTGAAAATGCAAACTATTTTTTATATTTGTTATTTCTCGAGGGAGTTTTATGATATAAATCAAGAGTAGAGTGTAGTCTTGCATTGATTTAGTTAATGTGAACGATAACTTTGACCTTACTCAGTATGTTCCACGCCCAGTTGAATTTCAGTTGATGGCCTCTCTCAGACTTGAGTGCTTTATTTCCTCTATCGTGAATACTTGCCTTCACGGAAGTGTTTGTTCCATTGAAGGTCAAGTGTCCAGTTATAGATCTGTCCTGATAACGTCCTAGTTCTATTTTTGCCCAAGCTTCATTTGTTTGTCAATTCCCGCGATTTTTATACTGGACAACGTTAAGTCGAAAAAAAATATTCATATTTCTGTCATAGAGTTGATAAAAGGAAACCCGAGAAATGAGAGATTGATTATAATTATCAACCTTTTCTAACTACTAATTTTAATGAAAGATGTGGACAGGCATTATAAAGGCACGAGTTGAAACATCACCGATCACAGAGTTGAACTTTTTTTACTTTTGTCCCTAAAATTTTGTAAAACTCTATATTCTTTTTGAATTCTCTGTTTCCCTCGATATTTCGATAAATTTTGCGGTATTATTTAACTGTTCTAAATTTGTCTTCTTTCAAATTTGACAGAATACCTGTCAGAAAATTGCAGTCTTTGCTTTTCAGAATTATAAATTCGAATAAAGTTGCCCACTAAATCCTAATAAAGAAGCAAATCAAACGTGCCTATTGAAATTTTGACTAATTTGTACTAGCAGCCACTCCGCGAGAGAGTCTGTACCAGCTTTTTATAAGCGTTAAATACGGGAGGACCTTAATTTTTCACGAAAAACACGAATAAAAATTAATAATAAAATGATAAAACTTATGGAAACTTCTAAAATTCTGATAGTTAGACAAATTAATAGGTTCGTATGCTACAATTAAAAAACGTGAAACAAAATTCAATCTCCACATGCATTTTTTAGAAAGATTTAACTCTCGTGTATTGCGAGCATTTTGCTAGATTTCAACTATTTTGATTTACTTTTGTAAGTGCAATTTATCTCTTGCGAGATTTTTTCTCCTCAGCACATGTTATTCTTTGAAACTGTATTCACCTGGTTCCAAAGTCAACAAAGTCGCATGTAGTAAGTGACCAATCGTAATTAAATTCGCAGGTGTGAAAATGAACAACAGTAAAAAATAGAGACACTTAACCGACTATGTTTTATTTTACCAAAACATTTGGTATGAGGTGGAATTTCTTTTACTAACGACGAAATTCAGCTTGTTCATGTTTAAGCAGCTTGGTTTTAACCCACTTTTGCTAATACAAGGCTACGTAACACGAGCACGACGTTCATAACTGTTGCAATTTCGGTGGTTATAGGGAGGGGTACAGTGCTCTCCGAAACCCCGCCCATAACTGCGATAGCTCCTTGGGAGATATCTGGGAGCCAGAGATTTCACTCATGTAGCTGGCATCACTAATTCTGATTAGCACATACAAACATTTGCGGACGATGTATTGATTGCTATTAGAAGCCCAACTGTATATAAATTTACAGTGTTAACAGACGCCGTACTAAATCAGTGCAGTAAGTGGGCCGATGAAAACGATTTGAAATTTAATACAAGCAAGTGTTGCTATACCATAGTTACCCATAGAGGTCATATAAGTAGGAAGCCTTCAATAAAACTAAACGGTGAGAGCATGGCTTATAGAAAGGAGATTTAAATGTTTGGTAATTTTGAGAAATAAAGATCTAACTTTTACAGTACATTTACAAACCGTACAAGAAGAGACGCTAAAAATACTCTATAAATTGACTCGTTATTCTAAGAAAACGGGAGTTGAGAGCAGACATAATAAAGCAAATATATCAAGCCTATCAAAAAATAATACTATACAGGTTACAGATATGGTACAAAAATATTGAAAGAATTGACAAAAAATTTCGACAAGTACAGAGGTCGTTCTTACTGGGAATAACACATTGTTATAAGACAGTGTCGACAAACGCACTAGCTGTCCTGGCCGGCTGTATACCCTTGGATATCAAAGCCAAAATTGAAAAAGATTTATACGAGATAGTATATGAAGAGGCGGATATAGAACATGAAGGCATACGTTATAACAGAGAAAACTGCGAAGTCAAACATAAACCATTTAAAATCGTCATAGAACTATACGCAATAGAATGGACTTGTGATGGGAAGCCAGAGACAAGCACCAGATAATACGAGTACATTGACGGCTCCATATGAATGGCAGGACAGGCTCAGGGGTAGTTTGCTACGAGAGAGAGGAGGAAATTAAGACAATTAAAGAAAGATTGCCGAGTAATACCAGTTCCTATATAGGACCATTTCAACTAGTTTAGAAATGGTGTATTTTAACTCATTGTTTGTTAACGTACCTTTTCTCTTAGATTCTGGATTTTTGCAATTGAAGATAAATCTGCAAATATAAGCTATAATATGAATAATCATCATATAATTATTACTAAAATTTAAAATGCTGTTACAGAAAGGTTTGTCATTAGAGGAAATTAATAATATTTTAGAGTCATTAACAGGAGAGTCAATGTTTTTTCGTAGATCGTTGGTATATTGTTCTTTGGGCACAGTTAAGTCCACGTCATTTGCAGGGTTCACTTCTTGGTTCAAAAGAGAGGGACCGTTCCACCATAATTCACTTTTGGTATGAGACTGGGCACTAATTCCTCTTGTCACCAAATCAGAAGGATTTTCTATACCTGGGCAGTGCATCCAGGCTGATGGATCTGTCAAAGTCTGGATTTCGGACATACGACTGCTTACGAATGATTTCTACCATTTGCTGAAACCTTTTATCCAATACAGTGCAATCTTTGAATCAGTGTAGAAGAATACTTTAGTTTCTTTCTTTAAAATAACAATTCCTTTAGATTTTTTTGGCTAAACGTGCAGCAAATAGTGCGCCAAGAAGCTTCATCCGCGGAAGCGTGATTTTTTCAAGGGTGCGACTCTACTCTTAGATGTGACTATAAAATGTGACTATTATAGTTTTACATCAATGTAGTCTTTATTTATGACGCATAAGTAAATGGCTGCTCCGTAGGGCCTTTTTACTGGCATCACTGAAGAAATGTAATTCTATTTCAGAATCAGGATCATTCAAACACAGTCTTGGGATTTTTAGCCCAGCAAGCTGAGAACATTCTAAACACCATTGTTCCCACTGAATTTTGACATCAGAAGGAAGTTCTTCATCCCATACTACTTTTCTAACCCATAGCTGTTGAAAAAGCCACTTGATACGGATGGTAAATGGTTGTATAAGGACTAAGAAATAAAAAATTTTCTCAGTCGCTTGTAACAGGAAACGCTTTGTGTTCTTTTGGGTTTGTACGAAGTCCATTAAGCCGCAATTCTGAGCTTCGTTGTCAGACGATCTTGTTTGCATACTGCCTGATGCGGCATGTAATATAATGCTTGGTTTGTGGGTTCTGTTGAGTTTTAAATCCGTTCAGTTATTCCATTTTTTTAAATAATAACTAATAATGTCTTTGTATTATAAATTCATCTGTTGATTTTGACTAAATCTACGTATCAAACTTTGTAGTCGTTGCTTAGCTACAGAGAAGTTATAGTTTAAGATCTTAAAGTCTTTTTTCCATGGCAGCTCTACTTCATATTGTACATTTTTGAAAACAGTACTTTTATGATGAATTTCTAAAGCCTTGTCAGTGTCATCATGATTAGACTCGTCTCTAATGCCTATAGTTTTAAGATCCCAGAATTTCTTTAGGGTGATTTCTGGCATTTCCTCTGAGGCATGATAGCAGTGAAGGGTTAGGGGAATTAACAGGCTCTGTTTCTCTAGTTAACCCTATTGTTCCCGTTGTAAGCCATCCAAAACCAGGCTCTTGAAGAATAATGTTCTCATTATTTAATTTTATCTTATTAACTCCCATAAGTTCATAGAAGAACTCTGAACATGTCAACAAGTCAATTTTATTTGGAGATGAAAAATGTGGGTCAGCATATTTTATGTTACATGGAATTTTAATTTTTGATATCTCAAGAAGTTAAGAAGGAGTCAAGTTCGTAATCTTATTCACTACAAGTAATTCTATATTCCATTTAAAATATCCGCTGGCGTTAGAAATTACAGTAGAGACCTTATTTTTTACTGTTAAGGATTAAACGTTCAACCCCCAAGATAGGTTCTGGGAGTGGCATGCATGATGCCTGAATAAAATGAGCGTGGACTGTAATGGGAAAACAATAACAAAAGTTTATTGAAAAGAGAGATTGGCTATGACCCGCTGCAAATGCCTTGGCGGCTGGTAAACAATAATATAAATGCGCTATGACGCGCTGCAAGTGCCTTGACGGCTGAACAACAATGATATGATTGCGCTAAGACACGCTGCAAGTGCCTTGGCGGCTTACCGACAACTGAATAGTACATGTAATAGGGTGACAGAGGGCTCTCTTATTGCGGGGGTGGTCAGGACGCGCCTTGAAAGAAGACAGGTGGCGCCAACAGGCGTATTAACTTTTTCTTTTTCCAACCCAATAAATCCGCGCACTCTATGTTTGCCTGACTATTCTCTATCGTTGCTATAATAAGCAAGATTGGCTGCCAGGATCTAGTAACGCACGTAGTGGTTCAGATATTCCACTTGAATCTCGAACGTAAACTATGGCTATTAGAAGAAGCACAAATTTATTGCTATCGGTTAGAGATGAGAAGAAGTTTGATGATTCCGCAGCGCCTGCAACTTCATTTAGAGAAGGAACACTAGTATAGGGCTTGTTTGAACTGGAGCAAGTTCCGCGCAGGGATAGTTGTTTATACTACTAGTAGAATTATTGCTAATGCCATCTAGCCCATCTACGAAAGTAGGTTTCGAAATTAAATCATATAGGCGAATTGGAGAATGATGGCGCTTGTTACAGATTTTAAGACTTTTACACTGATTAAATTTTTAGGGTTCCAAGCAATTATAACAGCTGTCTTTTTCTAATTTCATTAATCCGTTCCTTAACTGTCAAATCATGAAATATTTTGCATTTGTAGATTACGTGGTTTATTTTACCACACATATACACACATATAGCACGATATTTTTGGATCCCTTTCCAGGATTAAACTTTTAAATTTAAATTGTGAGTCTGGTTTGGATTTGGGAACATAAGTAGCTACGCTGCACGTTTTCCAATATCTGGCAGCGTTTACTTAGGAAGTCCACAAATTCTTCCCAGTGAGGCAGTTTGCCAGTTACCTGGATCAATTCGCAGACCTTCCTAGGTTCTCTGTCTAATTTTGAACTATTAATATTGATAAATATTAATTCAGAAAGTTTGTTAATACTTAAATCTAACAATTTCAGTCCTCGCACATGCTTTAATACAGCATCATTCAGTTTTCTTAGTTCTTTAGCAGATTCATGATGAATCCTTTCAATGTTTAGAATAGAGTTTATGTGCGAGTCTGCAATAAGTTTTTTGTTCTCATTTTGCTCTTTTAAAGTTTTGAATATCGATGTAAATGTATCGTCGGCCGTTTGAATGGCTTTCACTTCGCCTTTTAAACATGATTGGCGACAATTAGCTTTTGCATATCATTCAAAGAATCATTTGAGACTACTTGATCCTTAAATTGGTTTTCAAATTAGGGCCACTCGTCATAAATGCCCAAAAGCTGTGGCAGAGGAATGTCTGGTAGTTTTGGATTACAGGACGATTTGTGTTCATCTTTTAATGCATTTTTAGATAAAGTTCCTGACGAAAGATGACGTAGGCTTACCTCTTTGTCAGGAGGTAAGCCTACAATATGTCTTACCTCCTGTCAAAGAAAGGAGGTAAGACATATTGTAGGCTTACCTCCAAACTGTTTTGCAGATCCTCCAGTTTTGATAATGCAGCTTCGCTAGTTTCAGTTTTTTCATCTGATAGATTTAAAGCATAAATTTCCTTGTATAAGTTTTTAATATCACCTTCGATCTCAAGAAGAGATTCCAGTTTTTGAGAGATTTCTATTAAAATGTCTTTTTTCTCAGTAAATTCAGAAACAAACTTTCCGATCTTCATGAATTTCATTTTAACTCACCCGAGTGATCAAATTAGAGTTTTGATTGTTTTATATATTCTAGAGCTAGTTGATCTCACACTAGGGCTAGCACGGACCACTTAATTATATTAGAAATTTGATTGAAAGGATCAATCATAAACAATGGACTGTAGTTTTCCATGTTTTTATTAACTCGCTTTATTGTTTGTTTGTTTGTTTGTTTGTGTGTTTGTGTGTTTGTCCAGTACAAATCTTGCAATCGATTTTTAACTAACTTCCCGACTAGCTAGACATTTGAAACTTTTAGAATAGCTCAGAACATGATGACAATGCATTCTTTTGTTACTTTTAGCCATCTTTAAGCAGCATTGAATTCATTTTCAGTTAATTTTGTATTGTAGAATGGTGCAGCCATCTATCGGCCGGGACGGGAACGAAAAGTTAAACGCAAGTTAACTTCCAATTAACTTCATTTTCTTTAAAGTTAATGGGATAATTCATCAAAAAATTTTTAAAAAGTATTTATTAATACATAGAATTGTCAAGTTTATATGATTCAACAGAAAATTTAAAAACATGGTATATTAAAAGTTCGTTTTATCTTGTAATTATTAAGATTTTATTTCCACCAGGAGTGAGCACATGTTTCGACGCCGAGTGCCACTGCTCGACTAATATTTTACAGATAGTGCCAGCAGGGGGCGACATAATGAAAGGGATATTTTTTTCCACTGGCATTGTAATCATCGTAAAAACAGGCAGTTTGTGTTGCTTTATTTAAAAAGCTCTATGGCATGTTTGAAGCCAAGAAAATAAGGGTGTGTTACGTCTTGGCAATTTTGTGTCCTGGATCTCGTTAAAAAAGTACAATGAAGTGCCACTGAATTAGGGATAGCAAAGCTTATGCAAATTGTGTAGCGCTGCGCATCATGTATGCGCAAGTGAGGGCGCTGTGGTAACTGCATATATAGCGCGTACTGTGGTTGTTCTGAATTAGTTGTTGGAATTGCCAGTATGGGTAAACTGCCTGATTTAGACGCCTTCGATCGCGGACAAATCGTAGGTGCGCGACGCATGGGCCATTCAATTTCCGAAATCGTCAGACAGCTAAGATTTTCAAGGTCGACAGTGTCAAGAGTATACCAAGAATACATGGATGGTGGAAAAAAAAACTAGCGATCGGGCAAACTGCAAAGGACAATTAGCCTTGGCAGTGCGTGGTGAGAGACGGCTCAGGCGTATTGCACGTAGCCAGCGAAGCCAAACATTAGCTCAAATTACCACCCAGTTTAATGACGGTGCCAATCGTACAGTCAGTAAACGGACTGTGCAACGCTCGCTTCACCGTATGGGTTTCGGGAGCCGTCGACCTACGAGAGTACCATTGCTCTATACTCGCCATCGGGCTGCACGTCTTGCCTGGGCAAGAGAGCACAGAGACTGGAGTGTAGAGGACTGGAAACGAGTAGCATGGAGTGATGAGTCTCGATTTCGACTACTTAACGCCGACGGGAGGCTGAGAATATGGCGTCAGGCTCATGAAGCCATGGATCCTGCATGCCTGGCTGGAACTGTACAAGGGCATGGTGGCTCAATCATGGTCTGGGGTGTTTTTTCGTGGCACAGTTTGGGATCTTTGGTGCGTGTACCAACCTCCCTCAACGCAATTCGGTACGTAAAGTTGCTGGGTGATCACCTCCATCCGTTTATGCTGTTCTGTTATCCGCACGGTAATGGAGTTTTCCAGCAAGACAACTGTACCTCTCACCAGTTCCGGTTGGCTACTGGCTGGTTGGATGAGCATTCCTCTGACTTCTCTGTCATGAATTGGCCACCTAGAAGCCCAGACTTAAATCCTATTGAGCATCTTTGGGATGTTTTGGAACAAGGCGTGAAAGGCCATCACACAGCACCAAAGAACCTTACTGAATTATGGACAGCTTTAGCCAGTATTTGCCAAGCCATTCCCGTGGAACATTTCCAGAAACTTGTTGAATGTATGCCTCGTCGTGTGGCAGCCGTTATCAAGGCCAGAGGAGGCCCAACTCGTTACTAGGTAGGTATCCCTAATTCAGTGGCACTTCAGTGTATATAAATATATATATATATATGTATATATATATATATATATATATATATATATATATATATATATATAATATTAAAAAACTAGTAATTTCTTAATTCAACACTCTTAACATTTAAAAACTATTAATTCCTCACTTTACTATTCAAAATTACATACCCTTTTTTAATCCCTTAAGTTATTTAATTCCCTTTGGGCATTCGCGTTAAATTACATTATTACAGCCTTAGGCAATATCATTAAAGATGGCTGTCTTTTTTAAGTAAAGGGACGCGGCTAGGCGTCAGTACAAGTTTAAATCAGTTCTACACATCAACAACAACTTTCAACCAATAAACTATTAAGACACACCCTTTAATCACGTGATGGACTGAAGTTTATATAAGAGTTGACATCCAGAATTAGAAGGGATTCCTGTACTTTCTCTTGCTGCATTCATACCGGCGGAGTCGCCAAATGAAATAAATAAAATGTAATTCGAGAAATCTTGTGTCGACGACATTTCTTTCGACCAGACTACCATTCCAGTAATCCAGTGTCTACAGAGTTGACTGTGATGTGGGGTTGCGGCATTCTTCTTTGCAACGACCGGTGGCCGTTCTCCCCATATCACACACACACACACACACACACACACACACACATATATATATATATACAGTGACCACCGCTTATAGTGATCAGTGGTTATAAGAATCAACCGTTTATAAGAATCAATATCACAAAAACAAAAACAAATGTATTATTTCCATGTTAAAATTTTCGCTTTAAAGAATCAATCCACCGGTTTTAAGAATCAGCTTACACTCTTCGCCTTCCTTTCATTTTTCCAAAAAAGCCACTTAAACCTTCAAAAGGCACGAAGTTCTTTCTTTATTTTTTATGTTAAAGAAAGACTGATAAGATGGGATGGAATACAGTCGTAAAATGCATCCCTTTCTTTGTTAGACATAACATAATAGTTTCACCTTAAACGCTTTAGCACATCACTGTCCTATTAGCTTGACCCGTGGGCATCTTTACCTGTCCGGGTCCGATTTCACTTTTCTCCACTGGTAAACAAAGGCAGGGACTCTTTTTTCCCACCTCCCGCATCCTGGTTGCGGCTTCCTGGACCGTGAAACACATAAATCTTCGGCGAAGTGTCCACTATGACTTAGACAAACGTAACATTAGTAGATTCAGCACGTTATCAAACCGTGAAACGTAAGCTAGAAGGTGAATCTTCGTCTGAGACTATTGGTATTGAAAGAGGTATAAACAGCCTCCTGAAAACTCCATTACGTCAAACTACCATAGAAAACTTTTACTTGCTCCCTTCCTGTTGTTTAAATGTTAAAACTGTTAAGCAGGTATGTTGTAACAAATATTGGATTTTTTTCTTATCTTACTATAATTATGTGTATCTACTTATAAGTCTAGAAATTAAGTTGTATTTTTAAAATTATAAAAAATAATTTTAACAAAAGATAATTAACGTAAATTAAAGAGTATTTTATGGTAAATTATCTCATATATGTATATATAGGTGTGTGTGAGCCTGTCCAAAAACCTAAATTTCGGCTATAAGAATCAACCGCTTATAAGAATCAAAAACAGTAATAACAAACGTGATTCTTATAAGCGGAAATCACTGTATATATATATATATATATATATATATATATATATATATATATATATATATATATATATATATATATATATATATATATATATATATATTGTTATGTAGAAAGTTGTTGTGTAGAACATTGTAGGAATTTGGTTGTCCATATGGAGTACTAAAATGTCATAGGAAGAAAGGACTTCATATCTTAATATCTAGTGGCTATAGAACATGGCCAGTGGCTGGTCATTCTGAAAAAAAAAAAGATAAAAGGGTGACAGACACAAGTCTAATCATTTAGAAGTACTTCATAGTTTATTTTAAATTAAATTAGTTATAGGAGGCTTAAGGCCAGTGGCTTATTGCCATTTACAAAATGGTACATGGTCGAGCATGGTCTCAGGTCAGCAAGGATCAGCCATGAAGAGTCAGGAGGCCTGGATGGAAACGCCGATCTTCGCCGGACAACTTTGGTCCCGATAGTCGGAGACAGTTGTGCGGGAAAAGACATCTTCTTGAATCGGTGGCCAGACGAGATCTGTTTTTGTCATTCAAACCTTCGCTCCTGTGCTGGCCCCGTCACGTGACGTGAAGAGGAAAACATCTGGAATTTGGCGACCCAGCGGTAGCCAGCAGGCTCCGCCAAAGCTATCAGACAAAGGGTTATTTTGTGTGTTCTGCGAGGGGAAGGGGATACTTGTAGAATATTATCGCCAATCGTTAGGCAACCCCTTTTAAGGGATTAACATTGGTATTTTCTGTTTCCGCTGATAAGCGATGAAAGCAGAAAACATGACCAAAAGAGTGCACATTTTTGAGAAAGAAGTGATTGTCTGGGGGACTATATACCCCTGTAAAATTATTGAGGGAACAGCTCCCTAATGCGTTTAAGTATTTGAAAGGCAAGGCAGGCTTTACTATTAATATTGTAGCAAAAGTTAATAAGGGTTTCAAAACGTTACGACATTCACCCCCGCAGACACACAAAAAAATAGTAGGGAAACATGATTACCAACCAAAAAAAAAATGGCGTAACGCCAAAAAGTTATATCTATGTACTGATGCATAATCAAAACAAAAAAATTACCACCTAAGTGGAGCAAAAGTGGCCAACATACTGGACAACAAACTGGACAACATTTCCCCTAAAAAAATATTTAATGCAGTGGTTAAATGTATCTATATATATATAGCATATGATAAGCAAGTAATAAAATAACATAAAAATAAATACACTGATATCTATCATATTATAGCAGTGGAATACATTTGAATAACACTTGAATGAGGGTGAATGAGGATGAGGATTTTATGATGTTGAGGGACTTGACAAACACCACTGCTTTGAGTGGTGAGTAGCTCCTATGTGAGGATAACTACAAAAGAAAAAAAGAAGAGTAGCTCGCTAGGATGACTACCTTACGTAAGTTTTTAAATGCCACTACTTTAAGTGGACTTACATCGTAACAGTGCAGTTGCTCCTGGGATGACAACATGCACAAAAGATATATCGAATTGTGAGTACGCTCTGGTATCATCACAGACGAAAACAAAGACAAAAGAGGCTGCAGTCCTCAGAGTGAACACATGCTTGGTGTCACTCCCATTGTACAGGATGCAAACAAAATCACCTCACATTGTGTGCAAAAAGAACACATCCCTCAATTGTTACAAAATTTGAAGTACTTGATATATATATGCATATGTTACAGAAATCATGAGAAATAAAAATTAAAAAGTAAACAAAATAATATATGTATATAATATGAGATGGGAAAATGTTGCCAAGGAGAGGTGAAATGTTCACCAAAAAAATTTTACATGATCGTAAGTGGGGTTCCTGACCAGTCAACAAGGTACCGTGTATAGTCAAATTAATGTATGGACTAATTTAAAATTAACATTATGAGTTCTGGCACAAAAAAATTAGTTAAATTCTAAACATACCTTTTAAACACCTGCTCATCATTTGACATCACAATTACTGTGATATGAATGGTGTATTAACAAAAAGAAAAGATGTACATGACCAGTGGTGTAGTTGTTTACATAATAAATTGCAATCAGCATCACTAGCATTATATGTGTAGTTGTTAAGATTATACTTATTAGTTGTACAGAAGATATGCCTTGACAGAGCAAAAGAAAACAAAAGATTTGAGAATTTGTTTACATATACACAAACATAACATACAAAAGGCCAATCTACGCCAGCGTAAAGAAAGGCTAGGACACAACAACACATACATTATAACTGTCTAGTGTCGCGACTCAACTAAACAATTATATATACAAAAATTTAAATTCTCGTTCTCAAATAGTATCTCGTCCTGTGTTGGCGATTAGTAGGTTGTTCATTTAGAGAGGTATTGTTACCTGTTTGTTTTAAGTAAGCTTTACGTGGAGGAGCTAATAAAAGTCTATCAGTATGTATTTTAAATATATGAGCAGAAGGATTATTAAGTATCCTTATAGAATAAGTGACCAATGAGTGCCGAGTGACTATTTCATATGGTCCAGTAAACTTTTTATGGAACAAGTGTTTAGATTTTAAATAAACAACATCACCAATATGAAATTGACGTAGTTTAGCATGAGGAAGTTGCTTATCAGCTTGATTAATTTGTTTAACTTTAAGATTTTCAATTACTGACTGATAGATGTGTTTTAATGATGACAAAATGTTATGTAAGTAAACAGACTTATCTAATTGTTCAATATTAACACTGTTATTAAAGGTATCAAAAAGGAGGGAAAGTTCCCTGGCAAAATGTAACATGTTAGGAGCAAAGTTAGTGGAAGAATGAACAGAACCATTGTACAAATTTTGATGAATGAGTACAGCATGTTTGAAATTGACCTTAGATTCGAGTAATGAGTTGATAGTAGATTTGATAGAAGTATTTATACGTTCACAGATGCAATTCGCCTGTGGATGTCCAGAAGACGCATGAGACAAATTTATACCCAATGAAGAAGAAAATTTATTGAAAACCTCAGAAGTGAACTGAGTTCCTAAATCAGTTAAAATAGTAGATGGACGACCAAAAGTTGAAATGTAATTGAAAAGAGAGTCAGTAACAGCCTCAGAAGTAATTTTTGAAAGTGGATATAATTGCATGTGTCTGGAAAAATGATCAATTATAGTTAGGATATACTGAGAATTTTGTAAGGGACCTAAAATATCCATAGCAATAATTTGATTCGGAGAATTTGGAATAGGAATAGATTGAAAAGGAGCTTTTGGAATATTATGTTGTTTTTGTTTAATGCAAGTATGACAAGAATTAATGAAATTTACAGTATCAGCATACATACCTTTCCAATGGTAACGTAATTTAAGTAGGGAATAAGTTTTGTCTATACCAAAATGAGGTAAGTGCATTATATTTAAAATTTTTGCTTTTAGTGAATCAGGAACAACAATGATATTGTGGGGAGATGAATTATTAGAAAATTTGTTGTCCCAGCAAAGTAACTTAGTTTCAGGATGAATATAGAAAAATTGCAACTTTTTAGGAATATGTTTTCGTTTAGAATTTAAGGAATTTCGAACAATATTTAATTTAACATCATTAATTTGTTCATTTAGAAAAGTTTGAGTTGAAATTTCCAAACATGGATCATTATTATTATCATCAGCTTGATTGGCATTAATATTATGAGAAGTACAGATATTATTAACTTGATTATTAGAATTATTTGATTGAGACACAGCATTACAATTAGAAGTGGAAATTAGAGAAGTATCAAGAACATCATTACAAGTATTATTATCAACATGAGGAATATTAGAATCAACATAGGAAACAATAGGGAGTACTTCTTCAGATTGAAGTAACGAAGGATTAGTAGACACAGTTTCACAAGGTGGATTTTCATCAAAACGAGAAAAGAAATCAGCAAGTACATTATGTTTACCAGGAACATGGACAAAATTAAATGAATATTCACTAAGTTCCATGAGCCATCGAGTAGTTATATCAGTTGGTGAAGCAGTATGTTTGTAATTAATTAAGGATTTGCTATCAGTTAGTACAGTAAAGTTACGATTAAATAAGTAATGTTTAAATGATATGACACTTTTGAATAATGCATAAAGTTCTAATTTAAGAGCAGGATATCTCTTTTCAGAGGGTTTTAATTGTTTACTAAAGTAAGATACTGGAGTGAAAGTATCATTAGATTTTTGTAACAAAATACCAGATATTCCATTAAGTGAAGCATCTGTGTTAAGGTAAAAAGGTTGATCCCAATTTGGAAGAGTGACAAAAGGATGATTGAAGAAAACATTTTGTAATTTAGTAAATGAATTTTGATGATTACTTTCCCACTTAAATTTAGCTTTTGGAGTAGTTAAGTCAATTAATGGTTGAATTAATGAAGCATATTTTGGAATTAGATTTCTATAATATCCACAAACGCCAATGAACCTTTTAAGCTGACGTTTAGTTGTAGGAATAGGAAAAGAGGTAATTTTGACAATATTAGATTCAATGGGAGTAATGGAATTTTGCTTGACATGGAAACCTAAGAAATTTATACTAGTAGTGTGGAAAGAACACTTACTAGGAGACAAAGTAATATTAAATTTTATTAAAGTAGACAAAACAGTAGTTAATTTGGACAAAGTTTCCTGAAAACTGTTTGAGCCAATGACAATGTCATCTTGATAGGCAAAAATCCCAGGCAGATGAATTTCATCTAGCACTGAGTCAATTAAGGATTGAAAGACACTGGAGGCAGTCTTGAGACCAAAAACCATCCGTTTATTTTTGAAAGAGCCAAAAGGAGTGGTAAAAGCAACAATATGTTGTAAATCCTGAGGTAAATCAATTTGCCAATAGGCGTTAGGTAAGTCCAACGCAGTGAAAAATTTGAAATTGGAAAGGTTAGATATTATATTGTTAATTTTAGGAAGTGGATAAGATGATGATTTGATGACAGAATTCACAAGTCGAAGATCAAGTGCAAGTCGATAATTAGGAGTTTGATTGTTAGACAAAGATTTCTTTTTAACGAGGAGCATGGGGCAAGCCCATTCTGTATTCGCTCTCTCTATAATCCCTGCAGATTGCATTTGACCAGTTGTTATGTAGAAAGTTGTTGTGTAGAACATTGTAGGAATTTGGTTGTCCATATGGAGTACTAAAATGTCATAGGAAGAAAGGACTTCATATCTTAATATCTAGTGGCTATAGAACATGGCCAGTGGCTGGTCATTCTGAAAAAAAAAAGATAAAAGGGTGACAGACACAAGTCTAATCATTTAGAAGTACTTCATAGTTTATTTTAAATTAAATTAGTTATAGGAGGCTTAAGGCCAGTGGCTTATTGCCATTTACAAAATGGTACATGGTCGAGCATGGTCTCAGGTCAGCAAGGATCAGCCATGAAGAGTCAGGAGGCCGGGATGGAAACGCCGATCTTCGCCGGACAACTTTGGTCCCGTAAGTCGGAGATAGTTGTGCGGGAAAAGACATCTTCTTGAATCGGTGGCCAGACGAGATCTTTTTTTGTCATTCAAACCTTCGCTCCTGTGCTGGCCTCGTCACGTGACGTGAAGAGGAAAACATCTGGAATTTGGCGACCCAGCGGTAGCCAGCAGGCTCCGCCAAAGCTATCAGACAAAGGGTTATTTTGTGTGTTCTGCGAGGGGAAGGGGATACTTGTAGAATATTATCGCCAATCGTTAGGCAACCCCTTTTAAGGGATTAACATTGGTATTTTCTGTTTCCGCTGATAAGCGATGAAAGCAGAAAACATGACCAAAAGAGTGCACATTTTTGAGAAAGAAGTGATTGTCTGGGGGACTATATACCCCTGTAAAATTATTGAGGGAACAGCTCCCTAATGCGTTTAAGTATTTGAAAGGCAAGGCAGGCTTTACTATTAATATTGTAGCAAAAGTTAATAAGGGTTTCAAAACGTTACGACATATATATATATATATATACGAAATTTAATTTATCGTAAAACTTCAACGGCTTCATTAATTATCACTACAAAGCATTTACTAATATATTTGCAAAACTAATTTTTTAATACTTCCGAAACTATGAGGAAAACATACTGTCTTATTTTTTTGTTGGCAGTTTAAAAAAATTTCTGTAAACTCATATCTAAATGAAAATGTATATTTTTATGGCATGATTTTGCATCTATAAAAACTTTTCGTATTCTCTTTCGACTGCTAATATCAAATTTAGAATTCGTTCAAGCCAAAAACACTTCATGTTGAAATTTTATTAAAAATATCAGCTTCTTTGGTAATATTGCGGAGAGTAAATATCCCCACAGCATTATGAGACATCGTAGATCTTCAGTCCCTATGTTAAGCTATGGGCAATTTTTCTCTGTATATCTAATAAAAGATTAGAAAATGCATATTTTGGAATTTTGTTTGTTGCATATGGAGATAAGCGTTTAAATAAAAAGCGCGAAATATTTAAAATAAAAAAAAGTTCCATGGTTCTTTTTTTTTTTTTTAACAACAGGGCCCTGAATTGTTGTTTTCTATCGCTAGGAAAATTTAGCCTCGTTTATATTGCTTCAGGTGTTGCGTTCCTCCGTTTACCCCCCCCCCCCCTACCCCCCACCCCACCCCAAGTTTTTGACTCGACCTGTGATTGGTTTGTCCTGTCACGAGATCATTGCTTTGAACTTTGTGATTGGTTGAAACTTTTATCGCTGACGCTACTTCCGCTCCGGTCTGAATGCTATGGGAAGAAGGCCTTAAAGTTGTTTTTTGAAAAAACGACATTAAAATAAAATGAAGGCGTTGCATTTAAGGATTTTTGTAATGAAGAAAAATGCACTGGCTAATCTGAAATTAGAAATATACTGAAAGGAAAATTCCCCATAGTTTAATAGAGAGAATGAAGATCAACTAACGAACCATCGCAATCGTTTTCTCTTTGAAATGCTGACCTTAACCGTAATTATTTTTTTATTTTTATTTTCCAGGAAGAAAGGGATCGATCTTGGTGTGAAGACTTTGGAAGATCTTATTGATACTTGCAGGATAAAATGTCCATCCACATTGGCGAATTTTTTGAAACCTTTTCGCATATTTATTCCTGTCATAGTGTAAGTAGGCACTGCTTATCGTACACTAATCCATCGGCATCTTACCAAGTTGTAGTATTGCAGATAACGGTTTAACGAGATCAGAATGTTATATTAAACTAAAGTTCTACCCGCTCAATTCTGATCTACATTTTATTTTATCCGTTTATTATACTTAATTCTACCCGCTCTCAACTACATTTTATGTTGAGGACTGTCTATATTATACTAAAATTCTACCCGCTCAACTCTAATCTATATTTTATGTTATCGATCTGTTATGCTAAATTCTATCCGTTCAACTCTGAAGTACATTATTTTATGTTGACACCTGTCTTTATTATACTAATGTTCTACTCGCTCAACTCTCGTCTAAATTTTATGTTCACACTTGACTATATTATGCTAAAGCTATTGTAAAATCTGTTTGTTATTCCAAATAACATAAAAGGTGCACTTTAGCTCTATATTTGTAAGAATATAGTGCCCTAAAATTAAGTTTCGTTGAAACCGGACCATAGTTTACTGAGTTATAGTTACCCTGAGTTACATTTTCTTTTTGTGTATTCATCGAGTTTAGACCTCTATGATAGGTTTATTTCAAATATAATTGTTGACTGTAAGAGGGATCTGTATTTGTCAAAAATATCTCATTTTCAGAAAAACGGCGATAAATCTTAAATTATAGAAATTTAAAATTGGAAATCGCTATATCTCAATAAGAGATAAAACATTAAATTTATGATAATTTAATTAATTTTTTATAAATGATTTTTTGAATAAATATGATAGGAAGATTTTGTAAAATGAGAGCACTTAATAAAATTTTTAAAAATGTCTGTAATAAATGTAAAACTTTTACACAATTATTTTTATGAAATTTACTCTACTTTGGCGAATTATACCATGGATTTTTTTAAAATCTATAAACACTGGGAGACCAGAGAGATTATTGGTGATATAGTGAAAAACTAAAATCTTTAAAACACTCATTAAATATTTTACAAGCATCAAACCCTTTCTTTCCCCGACATAATTTTTATATGTAATCATTGATTCGTGGTATATCTGACGAAAATTTGCTCTAACGTCATCCAAAATTTTAGACGTAATTCTATACTTCAAAACGTACATTTTCGGATATATTTTCAGAACTTCAAACTCTGGCATATGTTAATTCAATCCTTCCTTCCGCCCCCCCCCTCCTTTACGGAGTATCGACCAATAATAATCCTGATGACCGGTCTCGCCATAGTAATCCAGCCGGCCCGACAGGACCCGAAGGGCAGGCACCTAAAATCTCTACCATCCAAGTTCAGTTCAGTTAGCGACGCCGCTCGCTCTCGACCTCCACGAGCCAGAGTATCAACAGAGCCAATCCATTTTAAGTGTCCGTGTTCATGTACATGAATTTCATATTAAACAAATTTCCCCTCTTAGGTCCGCAGCCACCAAGCTGCGAACTACATTGCTTATCCCACTTTATTGTCTTATAAATTTACAACAAAAAAGTCCTGCCAGTTCGTGCAGGCAACCAAAACATAAATGTACAAAATATAATTAAAACATAAAAATTTCCTTGAATCCAAATTAACAATGAAAGCTGCACCAACAAAATTAAATTAGTGTCCAACTTTAAACGTCCCATGATCAGTTCTGCTGATAAGCTTTTTCACCTGATGTACGTACCTCGAACAGCTAGTGTCCGTAGGTAGGTGATTAACTACAACTCGTAGCTTCTCCTTATCAATGGTGTCATCTTTATCATGAAAATGATAACAATTCGCACACTCTGGATTTTCTTTACAGTCTTTCATATTCTCATGCATCTTTCTACACCTCATGCAGGTTTTCTTGAATTAACAGACCTTCGCTATATGTCCATAGCTCCAACAGCTATAACAAATGACCGGTCGCAAATATTCTTTCATGTTGAATCTTTCCCAGTCTATCTTTACCTTTTTAATTTTTTCAATTTTCTTATATGACTCTTCACTAATAGTGAGAATCCAATTGTCTCCAGACCTCGTTTCATATCTCTTGACTATATTCAAATCGCTTTCTTTGAATTCATCATTTTGCGCCAACAACTTTCTTTTAAATTCCACATTTTCATATTCTTCCTTAACTCCGAATATTATAAAGTGGAAGGGCGTCTTCTCTTTGGCTTTTCAATTTTATAGTTTTTTTCAAGCTTATCAATAGCTTTGAACTCCTTGATTAACTTATCTAAGTCTTCCTCATTTTCTGTCCCAATGACCACTCTTCCTCTGTCAATTCTCCGACAGGCTTTAATGCCTATCTTCAGTTCGCCCGGTTTAATAAGTTCTTGCAGTTGTCCTTTCGTAGTGTCGGAAGTCTGGTCTGCCTTTGGCATGATCTTAACCACAAACTCCCTGGTTCCTTTATTTTTCCCTATTATCGCTTTTTCCTTAGATGGTTTTTTAGCTACATCAGCATAAATTTCATCTTTTCTTTTTTCAAGAACACTATTTTGCCTGTAGCATACATAATCAAGTTCCTTTGTTCCTTGACTACATCCAAAATTGCCAAAATATTATCACTTAAGTCACTCTTTATATCTGGGTTCCATCTAGATGCACTTATCATATCATTTAATTTCTTATATTTTTCATTTACAGTTTTATCGAATTCATCGCAAGCCTCCACAGGACTCAGTCTTTTTTTCTCTATAATAAATAATTAAATGAACTCTCTTCTCCCCAGCCTCCGGCTTTAGCAGGCAGTCAGATGACTACCTCCCAGGGCCCACCACGAGGAGGTGCCAGTAGACTTTAGCTATCACACCAATTTCTCTTAAAATAACTAACAACCTTTGAATATTTTAAAGCACAGGTCGTTTTTCCGTTAAGTAACCAATATATTCTTTCTCAAATGATAGCATGGGGAGGACCCCTCTGGCATATGTTAAAATGTTCTTCCAACATCTCTGTATACTGCTTTGGCATAATTTTAAACAAACATCCTGTATAGATACTATCGTATGCTTGAAAGTGGCAAATGAGTTGGAATCTACATTTTGCCTAAAACAATGACTCTTCAAATGGTTTTTCATAAAAATGACGTCAAAATAGACAAACTAAATGTTTATTTCATATCTTTTGATTTTTAGTACAAGACATCAAACTTAATTGATGTTAAAGTATCAAACGAATTTAATGTTTTCTCTGTAATAAAAAATCCGTTTTAGGATAACCAGAAAAAACAGGAAAAGACAAAAAATCATCTTAAATAGCGCTAATCATTGTCCAATTGGAATGCAAATAATTTTAGCTGAATAGCAGAATGCTGAATAGCAGAGTGATTTCGTCGATTCCTATGAGACTATCGATATATTTATAGTCATTTAAAAGCAATTTTCAATATTTCAATCAATAAAAACAATTCATCTACATTTTAAAAAATAGTAGAACTATTACTCATGCATGTAAAATTAATAAACGAAATACTATCGACTTAACAAGAGTAATAAATTCTAATATGACGTTTAACAAAAATTGAGATTTTCTGTATTTGGAAAAGTTTCTCGTTTCTACCGCGAAAGCCCAACAAAATGACGCAACCTAAGTGGGAATAATTGATGATCTGAGGTAGGGCCAATGTTACAAATCATGCCGCCATATTGTTGCTTTGAGAAGATCTACCATCTACCGGGTTCAATGGCAAAGAATTTCGGAATTTATTTTTAGTTCCCCATTTATGTTTTTCTATTCCCCGCGCATACTGCACAGCGTTGATAAAAAGTGGATCCTCTCTTGCCTGCACTGACCTAGATAAGAACGTAATTTAAGTTATATTAGTGGGCCATAAAAAAGTCTAATTTTTTTAATTTATAAAACTGTATAAAAAGGTCAATTATTGTTCTTAACTGTAAGACCTGGAACTGTTTAATAGCTCTAAGAAAGACCCTTTTTTGCTCAGTATTAGGTTTCCTCTTTTCTTTGAAAGATACGCTGAAAACCATTAAACTTACATATTTTATAAATAGGCGAAAATAAGACAGATTTATATTTGCGGATTCTAATAATTTGATTTCTATCGTTCATAGGAATACTGATGTATGCTATTGTTTGTGGTATGTCGTAAAGCGATAAAAATGTTTTTAAAACTGGAAGTTAATTTTTTATCCTTTCTGTCGGTTTTTTGTTTAAGATTTTAATAATACTCTTTTAAAAATACACTCTCTAACTGAATCTAACCATAAAGATTTCATTCACAACTGCAGACTTTACATACTATAACGCTACCAAATGTAGAAAAAAAACCCCAATGGTTTACCGCATTGAACAAACACTGAGCTTTTAATGTTGAAAAGAAAGTTTATTATACATGACGAAATTATCATCACCAATACCTGTCTGAAAACGATTTCTAAGTTCTTCAGCCAGCTAGCAACAAAATGTCGAATGACGTTATGAATGACAGAGCCATCCATGGTAGATGACATTCTGCTCTTACGGTACTTCGGAAGTCCGGGGGGAAATACTAACATCTGCCTCGCTGTTTTTTTTTCTTCTCTGTCGGGTCAAGGGTGCTAAATATAGTTCAATGTTAAAAACTGTTACTAGAAGTTGGGGGGGGGGGGGGGAATGTGCTAATTATCTTTTATGGGTCGTGTACAAGACCGCCGATGGTGACAGATGTTTTGCAAATGCGGGTTTTATATAAGGTTTTTCAAAGTTTAGTAAAAGAATTATTATTTTTTTATATAAACACTAGTTGAAAACCCGCACTTCGCTACGGAGTACATTCAAATTAAATACAACGGTCAATGTATGCAATTAATGCCCCCCCCCCCGAAAATAAATAAATAAATAAATAAATATATATATATATATATATATATATGTATGTATAATAAATACGACGTTCAATGTATAAAATTGATGTAAAAAACAAAAACTAAAAAAATATATTTATAAAAAAATCGTAAGAGATATTTTTATAGACAAAATAATGTAGAAGAAAATATTCAATTTAAATCTAATGGGATATACTAAAGAATATAGTTCAGTTAATGTAGTACAGTTTAAGGAACATATCTTTTACTATATTTTAATATTTTTTTTGGATAATGTCCAATCGTCTGCCGCATTAGCAAGGGAAAAAATATTTTTTGTCTATTTCATTGTTATGGACGTGACGATAAATTTATTTAAAGTACTTGAAAAAGAAATCACTTGATCAACATTTAATAAATTAAATTCTAATATTTAATCTTTAAAAATTCCCCAAAAATCAGAAAATGGACGTAAAGATTCGATAAATATTTCATTTTAAAGGAAATTTTATGATCTTTCTCGTGATATAAATTTCATAACCCTCAAATTATTATTTTACGTGCAAACTTAAAAGAAGTTACTAAAACAGCTTATAAATTTAATTTAAAAAAAAACTAAGAAGAATTTTTCAGAAATCTTTCTTAGTGCACCCCTACACTATAAGAAGAATCGTCATGCAAAATTTCAGCCCTTTAGGTCCAGCGGTTTGGTCTGTGCGTTGTATGTCAGTCAGTGAGTCAGTCAGTTACGGAACTGTTTTTTATACTATATAGATTTTTAACTGCGAGCATCGATGATACAACGTAATTTATGAACCTTTAATCAAGATATCTAATCTGATTTATCTATACACAACTGGAGCTATTATTGCTATATATTACTGAGACTTCTATAGTACTTCAACTCTGAGTTTGTCTGTTATTCAGTGTTGCAAAAAGACTGACGGCTGCGCCATATTTGAAAGAAAGAATGAGGCAGCCCTGATATTATTAGATGAGTAATTTTATAAAAATTGGGTCACTCGTCACTATGTTTTTTAAATTTTATTTTTAAATTAGTCGATCCTAAAAATATCTGTGCCACAGACCAGGGTCCGTATAAAATTTCATTGCTGACATAGGAGTCGGCCATTTTCATGCGGTTTGTTCGAGTCACGCGTGTTTCATTCAAATGCCTTTCCGATGTGTATTTCCGCCATACGTAAGTATTTTTTGGGGTATGGAGTGGGGTGTTATATTGTTCATTAAATATCTCAAATCTGAAAGATTGTATAATTCTTCCCAATCAACGAACAGGAGAGTCATTCTTTATGACTTTTTATCACTCAAGTGTCCAACACTGAAGGGTGTTTTGCAATTTCAGAGGTGACCCGGAGGCCATAGAGAGACTGGCCTACGAGTTCTGCGAAGATGCAGCTCGGCAGCATATCCTCTACTGTGAAGTCCGATACAGCCCGCACATGCTGTCCACCACGTACGGTACCGCGAAAGTTCTCCCCTCCTCCCCCCTGACGCCGAGGGAAGTGGTGATGTGCGTCAACCGCGGCCTGTCTCGCGGATCTGCCGACTTCAAGATCACAGTGAGGAGCATACTCTGCTGTATCCGGGGCCATGCAGGTAGGCCTGCCATTTGTGGCTCCGTCCAGTGCTGTTCTTTCTCTGGTGTTTTCCAGGCCATTCATTGTCTATAATTAAGTGCACGTGGTTCTAACGCAAAAAGCTCACCAAACCTCGAAAACGGAATAAAAATGTTTACAACTTGTTTTAGGATAGTCTTTTGTGCTTCGTCATGAAGGGTGAAAAAGTTCTTAGTGAATGCAATAGAGCAGTGCTCCCCAACCTTTTTATCGCCGCGGACCGGTCAACGTTTGATAATTTTACCGCGGCCCGATGAGGGGGAGGGGGGTTTGATTGTTTATATTTTAGATTGTTTTGATTTAATAATTTTAATTTAATTGTACTTAAACATTCCTTCAAAATAAAATACAGTTACACCAAAAAGGGATTTAACATTTTTAACTCGCTAGAACGCTAAATCCATAGCAACCCTGAGCTTGTGGCCCTAAGCTGGCGGCCCAGTGCCATTTGATCCACGGACCGGCACCGGTCCGCGGCCCGGGGGTTGGGGACCACTGCAATAGAGGACTCACTAAGAACTCACTTTGGGGTTTGATATGCATTTTGACAGGAGAGAAATCCCGTCAAAACAATTTTCCCGTGTGTTTTCTTCAATCGCACCTTTTCCTAAAATTAGTCTGTGATAATCAAAAGTAAAACTAGTTTTTGATGACTTAGAGGTAACTCGTGGAAAACGCAAACAGGAAAACACAACTTCTTATATAATTTCTTATGAGATATATTTTCATGTTATTAATCTATTTCATTTTATTCGTTTAATTTTTAATCCCTTTCATTACTCCGCCAACTTGGTTCTATTTTCCCGCCTTTTCTCATTTTTCCTACTTTAAGAGTTAGCTTCATTAACGGGTGCGTTTCTTGTGTGGTGTGGTGGTCATTAAACTCATCCCCCTTCGTCCCCTCCTGCATAATCCTTTCGCTTTCGAGCTACCTCCACCTCCCACGTGGTTTCTTCTAGAATTTTCGGACATATTTATTTAAGGTAAGAGTTTCTGTGATCCTCGCATTTGGGAATTGTTCGTAGGGACAATCATATCTAATGCTTCTCGGCCTACCGATGAACTACAGGGTGGCCCAAAAGTCACGAGACCATTTTAAAATAGAATACTTCTTTTATTTATTAAAACTTCACATTTATTCTTTTATAATTCATAAATACAATTCTTGGAAGTCATTTATAACTAGTTTTGTCAATGAAGTCCTTCAAATAAACACCATTTTGTTCTTGACAAAGGCGGGCTCTTTCTGAGGAGTGCTCCATCACCTGACGTAAAGTTTCTTGGTTTATTCCTTCAATTTCTTCACGGATGTTGGTCTCAATTCGAAGCGGGACTCATCACTGAAGGCAATTCTACTCCAGTCAGTGACATTCCAGGTCAAATGTGCCCAACACCACTGCAAATGGTCTTGTCGGTGTACAGAGGTGAATGGTAGTCGGCGCAAGGGGCACCGTGAGTTCAGCCCCATTTCTCTGAGCCGCCTATGAATGGTCCTTGCGTTCACTGAAGCCACAGTTGCACATACGATCGATGATAATGATAAATCTGGAGCTGTGAGTGCCGCTCTGACAATTGCTCGGTCCTCACGTTCTGTCGTTCCTCTAGGCCGACCACTTCTTTCTTGAGGCTGTGTTCGGCCATGATTCACCCATTGCTGCCAACACCGTCTAATAGTGGCATCATTCCTATCCAAATGTCGAGCGATTCTAATATTAGACTTAGGCTTGGTGCACACGAGCTATCCGGTGTCGTTGCGGCACCGCAGTTGCGATCAGGAGTACATAGAGTTGAACTAACCGACTCACATGGACGTAGGTTAGTTCAACTCTATTGTACTCCTGATCGCAACTGCGGTGCCGCAACGACACCGGATCGCTCGTGTGCACCGAGCCTAACCGGCTTTTTTGAGCCCAACTACACGTCCTCTCTCAAATGCTGACATCTACGCATATTGTTCGCGCACCTCTATGCGAGACATAGTTACTGTCTAGGAATGAAATTCGCAAAGAATTTATGATCTAGAATCGAAATTTCTCCTCTTTAATATCTTGCCAGTTTAGCCCAGTCAAAATAGGTTTTATGGCTAAAAAAAATATGAAAGTTTTGAAAATTGGTGGAGATGTTTGTTTAGGCATGCTAATGAACATACTAAAAGTCCCCACCGATCAGACTTGAGCTTTCGCCGCCATCTTGGAAAATGTGTACACTTTTTTGGTTTTTTGGAAATAACTTTAAAAATATTGATTTTATAAAAAATAATTAAATGCAAAAATTAAAGAGCATTAAATTATGAACAAAAATCATTCATAAAATTTTTTTATATGTCTAACAGGAACAAAGATAATGGACTTTGAAAAGAGCGAACTATCACACCTGGGACGCGCAAGCGCGGTTCCCCGTCGCGGTGGGGGGAAATGCCCGCGCCTGTGCATACCATAATTAGCCAAATTAGTTTTACACTAAATGGGAAGGTTTTTTTGTATTTTCCCGAATAACTAGGGAAATATTAACTTTACGTAAAAAAAGTTTATTTCAAAAATTAAAAAACATTAAATTATGTACAAAAACAATTTTATAAATTGTTGTCGTGAACCTAACAGGAACGAAGATATTGACTATAAAATGCGCGTTGATAATGGAGGTAGTTTCAAAGTCTCGTTGTAGGTGCTCTTCTTTGAATTTCTAACTTCTCCCACATTTCGGCATTCTTTAAACACAAGAAAATATACTTTAATGTTTTTGGCTATGTAGATAATTAATCATTATTAATTTTATACATGAATGTAGTAAACTTGGGGTATTCACTATCAGATTTCCATTGCTAATAATTGTTCAAGCTTACCTACTTCAGGATTTACGTGCTTTTTTCGGTACAGGATTCTCCCGTTCGTCAGGCATGTATAGATCGCCTATGGATCCGCTAGCATCGGCCCATTCATCAACTTCTTTCATTCGATCGTCATCATCAACAGGGCTGATATCATTCTGACATACCCCATTGCAATTATTGCAGGCCGTTGTGCAGTTGATGCCTGCTTTCCGACATCCACATCTTACTCCACAGTCAGTCTTACAGTTGCAAAACACCATGTTTAAAACTGAATCGGTAGCTACTGCATCCATAGTTGTGATGGGCACAATAATTTTCTCTTGACGCTTCCAGCCCCACAGGCAGTTGGGCCTTTCTTTTTCAGGTGCTCCAAAGTCTTCCTCATTTTAATTTCGATGGCTCGTATTTGAGTGTTTGCATTTAAGGTTTCTTGCGATGGTGGTTCAGTAGCAAAATCTCGAAACAACTCACGGAGATTTTTACATTCCAAATCCGATATGTCCATGCCATCAAAAATTATTTTTGCTAAAGCTGTTTGGGTCAATAAATGAGCTCGGACGGCCCTAGCGTATGCATGGCCAGGCAACATTTTTCTACTGACTTAGGTGCATAAATCAAAGTGAGTATTTCTTTTAACCCACTTCCTGCCATTATGTACCCAATGCAACCTAAGAATGACATTAAAAGATGGAATCCACCAAGCCTCACAATACAACTTGATAATAATGGATTGGATGTTGCTGCGACTATCTCTCGAGCTGTAATATACTGTGGTTGGTTAAACGTGAGTATGCAAGACTTTTGATGCATTTTAACACACTGCTGGGCAGCATATTTCAGCACAGTGAAAATGGTGTCATACTTGCTTGGTGGTGAATTAACAAAAGGAAGGGTCTTTGCTTTGGTCTTTTCACAAGGCTGGTTTCTGGTTATACAATGGAAAAATCCCTTCCATTCAGGTATCTGTGGAAGACCTAACCACTTAGCACACATCCAGGAGATATCAGATGGCTTAGGCAGTGGTAAATCTTCCGCTAAATGATAAGACATTCAAATCTTCGATAGTAATTGTTTTTAATCCAGGTCCTCCTCGAAAATTTTCAAACGTTTCCAGAGGAATGATTCCCATTTTGCCTACGGTCGATGCGGATGTAAGTTCGGTTAAATTTTTTATCTTCGTCCCGGGTTCCACTGCTGACTCTGGAGTAAAACAAGCAATGCTCCCCTTGCTATGAAACGTATTCAGGCCATCGACTGTCGACACATTGAAATCTGCATTGTCAAATACGAATTGGCAGAATGATCCCTCACGCATTTAGGGTTGTGGATGATTTATGGCTGACATCTCAAGTGTTTGGGCTTCATAGTAAGAAGAACAAAATCCCAAATTCGAGTGCATTGTTATTAAATTCTTGGAACAGAACTTTTTGTACAAAAATAAAGTAAGACCATTGAGCAGAGGAGACATAAATGATCGTGGCCTTAGCGCTGATATAATGACGTGAGCTATTGAAGTGACTTTTTTTCCACCTTAGCAGTCTTTCTTTTTAATAATCAAGTGCTCCAAAAAAGATTTTAGGCTTTCTGGAATGCCCTTGTTCACATCTCTGAAAAAGTTATCACTTGGAGGGTAGAAATGAGTGTCATAAACTGGTGTTTGGATATCTTCTTTTATTATGGCTGCAGCAGTTTGTACTACTCGTAGACGCTCCTCAAGATCATTTCGTATCCTTTTGTCGTACCAAGAGTCTGATAAGACTTTCATTCTAGTATTACGCAAACATATGACAGTAACTTTTTTGGAGTATGAAGCAAAAATAATGCCATCCCCGTATTTTTGTTTCAACTTATTTCTTAAAGTGATGTCGTCTGGAACTAGCCCTGTAATTTGAGATTTGAGTTCGGGTAGTGAGAATTGACAGGCGTCATTATTATCAAGGAAGAAGGATATTTCGTCTACAGCCGCTGAGACGTCATCCGACTCAGGCCACCCTCTCTTTCTGATTGGTGCAGTGTGTAGAAAAAAAAGACATGAAGAAATCTTGGTGATAAATCGCATCAGCTGCAACTAAATCAGCAACATTTATTATACCACACTGAACTTCCTCTCCCCACTGGTCATGTCTATTCTCTGCAGCTTCAAGAACTTTGTTTTTCATTTCGAGACTCCTTCGTATATAGTTCTTCGCCTGTCAGTTGGTTTTTCTTTTGTCTTGCTTTGAATTCTTCGTCTATCACTGCCGTACAAAAGAAACATTTTGTTCGAAAATCGAACTGAGGTAAAAAAGATCGTAAACTTACCGCACGCTCTTCACTTAGGGATGTTGACGCGATTTCTGCATTTCTTTTTAAATCAACTTTTATACTTCCTGGTCTGGTGTAATTTCTCCGACACAACGAATGAACCGAAAAAGATTTTAAATGTTCCAACTGTTCATGCTTATTGTCTTTTCTTTGGACACTAGCTTTCTTTAAAACGTCGATCCCCTTTTCTCCTACATTCACGAAATCATCATTTGACATTAATTTTTTACATATAAAACATAGTTCCGTATCAGCCATTGTTCACAGACGCACACGGAACGGTGACTAACTATTAACTGGCTAGGAAAATACTAGGGTAAGACCGATTTGGCGCCTTACGGTATGCACATGCGCGTGTCTTCCAGCCATCGCGATGGGCACCCACGCATGCGCGTCCCTGGTGGCGCTCTTTCCAAATTATCTTTGTTTGTGTTAGACTTATAAAAAAATATATGTTTTTTGTAGAAGCTACCTTCATTATCAACGCGCATTTTATAGTAAATATATTCGTTCCTGTTAGGTTTACGACAAAAATGTATAAAATCGTTTTTGTACATAATTTAATGTTTTTTAATTTTTGAAATAAACTGTTTTACGTAAAGTTAATATTTCCGTAGTTATTTGAAAAAATAGAAAAGCCTTCCCATTTAGTGTAAAACTAATTTGGCTAATTATGGTATGCACATGCCCTGGTATATCCCCCCATCGCGATGGGGAACCGCACTTGCGCGTCCCAGGTGTGATAGCGCGCTCTTTTCAAAGTCAATTATCTTTGTTCCTGTTAGACATATAAAAAAATGTTATGAATGATTTTTGTTCATAATTTAATGGTCTTTAATTTTTGTATTTAATTATTTTTTATAAAATCAATATTTTTAAAGTTATTTCCAAAAAACCAAAGAAGTGTACACATTTTCCAAGATGGCGGCGAAAGCTCAAGTCTGATCAGTGGGGACTTTTAGTATGTTCATTAGCATGCCTAAACAAACATCTCCACCAAATTTCAAAACTTTCATATTTTTTTTAGCCATTCGTCAAAATCGGGTCTATTTTGACTGGGGTAGTTGCGCAGTTAAGATGCGCTGCAGCGTCACATGTTCATTCACTGGCCACCAAACTTTAAAATTTTGCATTTTCCGTCGAAACCTGTATGCATATCAATTTGTGTCCAATTTGCATTGCTTCTTCTTGGTGCGTCTTTTCCCTTTCTCTAAGAGCGTAGTACATAACTTACACTAGCACCTAACTAGGAGCCTGTTCACGATACTCGTATTGACATATATTTAACCAATTAAAAACCTCCATACGATTAGCCACAAAATTGTTCAGGTCTGTGATTGGTTTAAATTATGTCAATGCGAGTATCGCTGACGCTCACGGACTCTGCGTGAACAGGCCCTAACCGCCAGTTTAATTTCATGAACTTAGGCTTGTCTATTCGGCCTGTAGTATTGTGGAGAAACGATGTTGGATTACCTGAAATATATTAAGTGTTATTAATTTTATATAAAGTTATATAACACGAAATTTTTCATTTGGTTCCCTGTTATTTCAGAATGGTCGAACGAAGTTCTTGATCTATGTGTCGAATTCCAGCGGCAAGGTGTTGTCGGAATAGACTTGGCTGGAGACGAGGCCCTTAAAATGGCAGACCCTAAGGACTTTCAAGTGTTCAAGGTAAGTTGTTCATTTGCTGTACAGTACGCATACTTTCGTTTTAGAGGTTATCTATTATTTTGTTCTGGGGAACCTAGGGAATATGCATACTTTTCCAAAAAGTCTAGAGGTCTTATCAATCTATATCGACTTTTCTAAATTAATGTGATTCCAGTTATGCGTATATATATAAAGTATTGTTCATTACCCGAAGCATTAACATATCTGTACTTTTCTCTACCAATAAGATAACCCTTCATTATTACTGAATGCTAGTAAAAAAAATTTGGACATCTCAGATTTTGTATGTAACGCTTGCTTTATTAGACTCAGTGGCTTACGTAAAAGTAGCCTTAGGAAATAATGTGTTCATCGAAGCCAATTTTTAGTGTAAATGGATGTTGGATGCAAAAAAGTCTTCCCGTCTATATAAAAAGATTAAGGCAATTCATAAGATCAGTTCTGCTCTTTAAGGCAAACTATACACCGGAAAGACTGCTGTTCCAAACAAATCGCTGCTTTTACTTCCATCATCTAAGAAATAAACGTTTGAAATGCCGCTTGTATGCTCACACCAATGGAAGGATCTATTCCTTCAGCGCTTGTAGCAAATATCAAACAAATATGGCGGCACTAGAGACCAACATATATTCATGGCTTTCCGAGTCAACATCAAGATACAGGTGGTTATCAAAACAATGGAAACACTTATCAATATTAGTGGTGTTTATGAATGTGCTTCGTATTCCTTAAAAAACGAGTCTGGCCACCGGTATTTTTTTATATAATATAGTGTGTGTATTATTCTACTGTCAGGTAGCAGTAATGAAGCTCAGGGGGAACAGCGTAAAATGTGAAACTTTACAGACCTTGTGAAAAGGGCAAATTGTTGGAGCGCGTTTAAATTGGAGTATCTGTTACTGCAACCCCCAGGCTAATGGGTGTTTTTCGAGTTATGGTATCGAAAGTCATGATAGCATACAGAGTGCACGGAAAAACATCCTTTGCCAAACAGAATAGTGAATGAAAGGGTGAGCTGAGTGATAGAGACGGACGAGGTATTGAAGCGGATTGTGACACGAAGAAAGAAAACAACTGCAACAGAAATGACCGAAGAGCTCAATCGGCATCTGCATGTTCTAGTATCAACCATTATAGGTAGAAGGGAACTTCACAAATAAAGCATTTACGGAAGAATAGTTATTCCCAACCCACTTGTAATAGATGCCAATACAAAATATCGTCCACAATGGTGCCACGAGCGCAAATCTTGGTCGAGTAATATGTCGAAAAACGGCATTTGGTCTGACGAATCATTGTTCACATTGTTCCTCGCAACAGGACGTGCGTATGTCTGGAGAACAATTACACAAGCGTAAGATTCTGGCTGTCTCATCTCAACTGTCAGTCATGTAGGCATATCCATCAGGGTTTGGGATGGCATTTCACGGTTTTCTTCAGGCCCAATTGTAACCCTAAAAAGGGAGATTGAATGAAAAGGACTATGTAGAATTTTCAGCTCACCAGTCCATCCTATGGTGCAGACATTGTTTCTTGCTGGAGATGGCGTTCTCTAGTATGATAATCCTCCTATACATACAGCTAAATCTATCAAGAATTGGTTTGAAGAGCATGAAAAAGAAGTCAAATATCTTATCTTGCCCTGTACAATCCCCCCGACTATAAATCATCCAACCACTGTGATCTGTAAGAGCGGAGAGATAAAGGTATCGATATCCACCACAGCATCTCTACAGGAACTTTCCTGATTTTCCCCTGAAGAATGGTATAATATATTCTTAACCAGTATTTATGACTTGTATAATCCAATTCCAAGGTGAATCAGGTGGTATTTTATGACAAAAGTGATCCTGCCATAAGGTTTCATGATGCCATAAGGTTTTCATGATGTTTCTTAGTGTTTCCATTATTTTGATAACCACCTGTATATCGAAATGGTATTAATGAACTTCATTAATGAAAGCAGGAAAAGAAACAGAATAGAAAGTTTTGTCGAACATTCAAAATTTGATACAACCGTTCAAACGAACTTTCGAAACAATTAAATACTTCATCGACAATTCTGTGAAATTCTAACCCTTTTAACCCTCTAGGGCAGCGATTCCCAATCGATGTGCCGCAGCACTTTAGGGTGCTTTGAGATTGGCCAGAGGTGCCGCGAAAAATTTTGGGGAACAAATAAAATAATAAAATAAAAAAAAAGTTTCTAGGAACCACTTAAAATAAAGGGGTCGAGTAGCCTAGTGGTAGCGCGTCGGCGTTCTGTGCTGAGGGTGCTCGGATAGTAACCCGGTAAACGCCATTAAATACATCCTTGTCTATGCCAGATTGGCACGTTAAATCCTTAGACCGGAAAGTACCTGTATGAGGTTAGAGAGGGTGGCAGAAGGTATGACCCCAGATTGCCATCCCTGGGGGAGGGGGATGCTCGGTCAAAATTACGGTGGAACTTGGTTAAATCAGACTCCGACTCATGTGGTGCCATTATAAATCGGAGACGTAACCCTCGGCCCTCTAGCCTATATGGATTTGATCTGGAATATATTCCGTCAAAGGGGAATTAGAAACAACAATAACAACTTAAATTAAATATTGAGTTGAATTAATTACTCTCACGCTCGACAGATTGTGACACAGATCGATGCAGTCGCTCGTGAGGCTGAATTAGTTACTCCCACGCTCACAACTCTTAGGCCTGATATCAAACATTAGTGCTCTAAGCAACAATCGCAAGTCTCCCGTATTTAAATGAAACTCTATTCAGTGATTTTCCATTCTAGTCCCCTTGTGTAATACTACACAGAAGCCCAAGGCTATTTTTGGAACTGTATTAATATATTCTATTCTGCTGTTTGTTACTTATATCTTTCAATAAATGTATAAAATCAGCAGTGGAGTCAGTATTTATTTCAACCTGAATTTTACATGTTCATGATATGTATTCCACTTTGATTTAATTTTTAAAAAATTCAAAAAGCTAAAATTCTAACAAGGTTGCCCCAAATTTCTAATATCATTCCCAAGGGTGCCGCAAACGTAAAAAGGTTGGAAATCTCTGCTCTAGGGTATTAAAATGATAAGATAGGAGATAACATAGTGATACAAATGAGTAATAACAGTTTCGGGACTCATATTTAAGAATTTATCTTTGAATAAAGTATATATCGCATAAAAGTGTCTGCTTGGAACTTTCAGTTTTTTTGTCTCTGACAAATGACTATTTGTCTTATGTCTGATTTAGGTGCAGCCATCTGCCGGGGTTAAAAGAAACTAAAAGTTCCGAGTAAAAAATTTCTCTGCAATAGATACTAAATGCAGAAAAACAATTCTTAAATATGCGGTCCCGGGGCTTATTTGTATTATTATTTTACCTCGTATTCTTAACCTTTTAGTCCCTGAGGAGTTAAAACTATTAGATATTCGTAGGATCGTCGAAAAAAATATTTGGATGTCGCGAAATTCTTTTTGGGATTGTTGCATCAGATTTTGAGGATATATCTAAAACTTTCGATTCTGGATTTTCTATTGTTTTTTTCTTTTAATGCGCTTGTTAAATAGGTTTACACTCTTGTTTAACTTACGACTCCAGCATTCTCATCTGATGATGTCGACGGCGGGCATTCAGACCATGTCTGTCTCTGACGCCGTTTGTTACCATGTTTTTATTAATTCTCTTTCTTGTTTGTTTGTGCGTTTGTGTGCTTGTCCAGTACAAATCTTGGAATCGATTTTTAACTAACTTTCCGACTAGCTAGACATTCGAAACTTTTAGAATAGCTCAGAACACGATGACAATGCCTTATTTTAATACTTTTAGCCATCTTTATGCAGATTTGAATTTATTTTCAGTTAATTTTGTTTTGTAGAATGGTGCAGCCATCTATCGGTCGGGATGGGAACGGAAAGTTAAACGCAAGTTAACTTCCAATTCTCGAGCTAAACGATTGATTACGCATTTGATACCTCTTTATTACGCATTTGATCATTTTCTTTCAAGTTAATGGGATAATTCATCAAAAAATGTTTTGAAAAGTATTTATTAATACATAGAATTGTCAAGTTTATATGATTCAACAGAAAATTTAGAAACGTGGTATATAAAAAGTTCTTTTTAACTTGTAATTATTTTATATTAAGTACGCATGCGCTCGAGGAAGAGACTATCGCTTTGATGTGGGGATACAAGCGGCATTTCAATAACATATTTCATTTGTGTCTGAAATGGAAGCAACTTTGAAAAATCTGTCTTTCCGGTGTAAGACTTATCCATGTTTCTACCACTGTGATAACCATCTCGCTTTATTTAGCGGGCTGCTAGCCTAGGAATTCACCGCACTGTCCATGCTGCCGAAGATGGTCCTGCCTACGACGTCAAGGTGGCTGTCGCCGATATGTTTGCAGAGCGCATTGGCCATGGTTACCACGTGGTGGAGGATCCGGTCCTCTATTCGGAAGCCAAGGTTTGGGGCGTCCATTTCGAATGCTGTCCGTACTCCAGCTACCTGACTGGGTCGGTGTCAAGAGATTGTGACAAACATCCGATCGTGAGGTAACGTTGTCAAATCCTCCGGTAAAGCTTCTGAAATCGAGCCTATGCTTAATACGAGAGAACTCTGAGTAAAATGATTGCAATATTTTGCGATTCTACAGTGTATAACAATCCTCAGGCATATTTAGAACGTTAAATATAAGAAATTCATTAACCTTTTCCTTACGGGATGGGATTGCATGTATCCCAAGAATACGGGCAGAAGAATGAACAAATTTATATATATATATATATATATATATATATATATATATATATATATATATATATATATATATATATATATATATATATATATATATATATATATATATATATATATATATAATACAGGGTGTCCCATAATGATTGGGACAAACTTCAAGGGGAGGTAGGGCATGTCAAAAGGATTCAAAATTGCATAGCAACCCATGGTCGCAAACGTCATGGGAAAGTGGTATCGGAGGTACAAGAAATGAAGGACTAAATATACGTTGTTAAGGGGGTATTCTCTATAAGACTGATTCTAAACATAAAATCAGATTAAAAAAATGTGAATTTCCATTACTTCAGAACAGAGTTAAAAATAAGACTTTGAAACCCAACACCAATGATTTTAAAAATTACTTCCCTCTCTGTATAGCTATGTCCACACTTTTGCGCTTTCGGGTTCGATTTCGCTTTCGACATGTCGCACGGAGAGAGAAATGTGAAGCATGCTCAGAGCGATGCTTCACCACCTGCAAATTCCAGGACAGCGCATGCGCCGCGATAGAGCATGCGATATCGCAATTGTATCCAACTCGAGTGGATTTTCATGCTGAATTCCATGCGTTTTTCTATTATCCAAGGCAGTGTTCAGAATGTCGCAGTCTTCGGAAGAAATTTTAAATTTTATTGATGATTACAGAAATTTACCGGCATTGTGGGATGTCAACCACTCCGCATACACAAATAAAATTATTAATGCATTTAATACATTTAAAATAATTATTTAATAATAATTAATGTGTATTGTTTTAAAATAAAAACTAAATGTATTTTTAAACAAAGCAAATTGAAAAAAAAAATTTTAAAACTTGTACTATATCATAGAAATTTTTTTTGAAATACAGTTAGAGGATTTCAAAAATATGCATCAGCTAATTTGTTATTATAAAAATACTGAATAAAAAATTCCCCATAGCTTATCATAGGAATTAAAAACCCACTTTGAAAAAAAAAATAGATGTTTTAGTATTATAAAAGCAGGTTACAACCTGAATTCGCGTTTTGCGTGACGTAATTTTTCCCTCCATGTCATGCATTGCTTGCATCCAAATGCGTATGATTTTGCATGTATCATTTTCATTTGAAGCTAAATATCATCGACACATTTTAAATGTAGGCATTTTTTAGTCCGTCATGGTTTTCTCGTCGTGTTTTTCATTTAACCCCATGTTGAAGAAAAATGAACGATTTTCATTAATAACAAAATATCTTCTTAACTTCTTACATATGTAGAAATTTTTTTTTATTATATATGAAAATTCAAAAGTAATTCTTCATGGCTCGCTTTGCTCAGAAAAGAAGTAAATGTCTCGGTTTAATTCTTTACTTTATATTAAAGAGGTTACTTACTCTTAGGGCCTGTTCACATAGGCGTCCGTTGCGTTACGTTAAGGGAAAGATGACGTTGAGACGAAAATAAACCAATCATAGGCGTTAAAAATTTCATTGCTAATCGTTTGGAGGCCTATGATTGGTTTATTTTCGTCTCAACGTCATCTTTTCCTTAAAGCAACGCAACGGACTCCTATGTGAACAGGCCCTTACTTACTTACTTTCTCTCTCTCTCTCTCTCTCTCTCTCTATATATATATATATATATATATATATATATATATATAGTATGATTAGCTAACGATTTTTCTTGCATATTCTGTATACTTCAAAAGTAATATAAATGTTCCTTTTATTCAGAAATAAATTAATATAACAGGGCAATTTTACACTATATATTTAAGAGATAAAATCTTAATAACGAGCAATATTCTACCGTTTTCTATTCTTAGTATTTGTTTGGTTTTATTACTTCATAAACAAAGCTATAAATTGTAGTTCTATTTCTAATAACTTGGCATATAAAATTTGATGAGATTTCTACATATCTCATAGCAATTTCTTACTTTATGAACAGTGAAGAAAATTTAGTATGCTAAATATAGTATGCTAGGTACTGAGGCCGGGTGGCTCTGTCGGTAGAGCGTTTGGCCTTTAACCTAACGATCCAAGGTTAAAGTCCCTCTTCGAGCGAATGTTTTATTTATTTGAGATCGAAGTGACACAGATCTCGACATTTTTTACCGATGTCATCAGAATTTCTTACGTTTTGAACAGTGAAGAAAATTTAGTATACTAAATTTAGTAAGCTCGATACTGATCCCGGATAGCTCAGTCGGTAGAGCGTTAGGCTTTTAACCTAACGGTCCAGGGTTCGAGTCCCTGTTCGGCCAAATGTTTTTCACTTTTAAAATTGAAGTGGCACAAATCTCGAGATTTCTACATATCTCATCGCAATTTCTTACTTTATGAATATTGAAGAAAATTTAGTATGCTAAATTTAGTACCCTCGATGCTGAGCCCCGATAACTCAGTCGGTAGAGCGTTAGGCTTTTAACCTAACGGTCCAGAGGTTCGAGTCAATGTTCGGACGAATATTATTTTTATTTAAGATCGGAGAAACACAAATCTCGACATTTCTACCGATGTCATGAGAATTTCTTACGTTATTAACAGTGAAGAAAATTGAGTATGCTAAATTTAGTAAACTCGATACTGAGCTCGGATAGCTCTGTCGGTAGAGCATTAGGCTTTTAAACTAACGGTCCAAGTTTCGAGTTCCTGTTCGGCGACTGTTTTTCTTTTTGAAAATTGAAGTGGCACAAATCTCGAGATTTCTATATATCTCATCGCAATTTCTTACTTTATGACCAGTGAAGAAAATTTAGTATGCTAAATTTAGTACGCTCGATGCTGATCCCGGATATCTCAGTCGGTATCGCGTTAGGCTTTTAACCTAACGGTCCAGGGTTCGATTCCCTCTTCGGGCGAATGTTTTATTTATTTGAGATCGAAGTGACACAGATATCGACATTTTTTACCGATGTCATCAGAATTTCTTACGTTTTGAACAGTGAAGAAAATTTAGTATGCTAAATTTATTAAGCTCATTACTGAGCCCGGATACATCAGTCGGTAGAGCGTTAGGCTTTTAACCTAACGGTCCAGGGTTCGAATCCCTGTTCGGGCATATGTTTTTCTTTTCGAAAATTGAAGTGTCAAAAATCTCGAGATTTCTACATATCTCATCGCAATTTCTTACTTTATGAACAATGAAGAAAATTTAGTATGCTAAATATAGTGAGCAAGGTACTGAGGCCGGGTGGCTCTGTCGGTAGAGCGTTAGGATTTTAACCTAACGGTCCAAGTTTGGAGTCCCTCTTCGGGCAAATGTTTTATTTATTTGAGATCGAAGTGACACAGATCTCGACATTTTTTACCGATGTCATCAGATTTTCTTACGTTTTGAACAGTGAAGAAAATTAAGTATGCTAAATTTAGTAAGCTCGATACTGAGCCCGGATAGCTCAGTCGGTAGAGCGTTAGGCTTTTAACCTAACGGTCCAGGGTTCGAGTCCTTGTTCGGGCGAATGTTTTTCATTTTTAAAATTGAAGTGGCACAAATCTCCAGATTTCTACATATCTCATCGCAATTTCTTACTTTATGAACAGTGAAGAAAATTTAGTATGCTAAATTTAGTTCACTCGATCCTGAGTCCGGATAGCTCAGTCGGTAGATCTTTAGGCTTTTAACCTAACGGTCCAGGTTTCAACTCCCTGTTCGGGGGAATGTTCTTTTTATTTAAGATCGAAGAAACACAAATCTCAACATTTCTACCGATGTCATGAGATTTTCTTACGTTATTAACAGTGAAGAAAATTGAGTATGCTAAAATTAGTAAACTCGATACTGAGCTCGGATAGCTCTGTCCGTAGAGCATTAGGGTTTTAAACTAACGGTCCAGGTATCGAGTTCCTGTTCGGCGACTGTTTTTCTTTTTGAAAATTGAAGTGGCACAAATCTCGAGATTTCTACATATCTCATCGCAATTTCTTACTTTATGAACAGTGAAGAAAATTTAGTATGCTAAATTTATTAAGCTCGTTACTGAGCCCAGATAGCTCAGTCGGTAGATCTTTAGGCTTTTAACCTAACGGTCCAGGTTTCGAGTCCCTGTTCGGGGGAATATTCTTTTTATTTAAGATCGAAGAAACACAAATCTCGACATTTCTATCGATGTCATGAGAATTTCTTACGTTATTAACAGTGAAGAAAATTGAGTATGCTAAATTTAGTAAACTCGATACTGATCTCGGATAGCTCTGTCTGTAGAGCGTTAGGCTTTTAAACTAACGGTCCAGGTTTCGAGTCCCTGTTCGGGCATATGCCTTTCTTTTTGAAAATTGAAGTGACACAAATCTCGAGATTTCTACATATCTCATCGGAATTTCTTACTTTATGAACAGTGAAGAAAATTTAGTATGCTAAATTTAGTACGCTCGATGCTGAGGCCGGATAACTCAGTCGGTAGAACGTTAGGCTTTTAACCAAACGGTCGAGGGTTCAATTCCCTCTTCGGGCGAATGTTTTATTTATTTGAGATCGAAGTGATACAGAACTCGACATTTTTTACCGATGTCATCAGAATTTCTTATGCTGTGAACAGTGAAGAAAATTTAGTATGCTAAATTTAGTAAGCTTGATACTGAGCCCGGATAGCTCAGTCGGTAGAGCGTTAGGCCTTTTAACTTAATGGTCCAGGGTTCGAGTCCCTGTTCGGTGGAATGTTCTTTTCATTAATGATCGAAGAGACACAAATCTCGACATTTCTACCGATTTCATCAGAATTTCTAACGATTTGAATAGTGAAGAAAATTTATTAGTCTAAATTTAGTAAGCTCGATACTGAACCCGGATATCTCATTCGGTAGAGCATTAGGCTTTTAAACTAACGGTCCAGGGTTCGAGTCCCTCTTCGGGCAAATGTTTTTCTTTTTGAAAATTGAAGTGGCACAAATCTCGAGATTTCTACATATCTCATCGCAATTTCTTACTTTATGAACAGTGAAGAAAATTTAGTATGCTTAATTTAGTACGCTCGATACTGAGCTCAGATAGCTCAGTCGGTAGAGCGTTAGGCTTTTATCTAACGGTCCAGGGTTCGAGTCCCTGTTCGGTCGATTGTGCTTTTTATTTATGATCGAAGAGACACAAATCTCGACATTTCTACCAATGTCATCAGAATTTCTTATGCTGTGAACAGTGAAGAAAATTTAGTATGCTAAATTTAGTAAGCTTGATACTGAGCCCGGATAGCTCAGTCGGTAGAGCGTTAGACTTTTAACCTAACGGTCCAGGTTTCGAGTCCCTGTTCGGACGAATGTTTTTGTTTTTGAAAATTGAAATGACACAAATCTCGAGATTTCTACATATCTCATCTCAATTTCTTACGTTATGAAGAGTGAAGAAAATTTAGTATGCTAAATTTAGTAATCTCGATACTGACCCCGGATAGCTCAGTCGGTAGAGCGTTAGGCTTTTTAACCTAATGGTCCAGGGTTCGAGTCCCTGTTCGGGGGAATATTCCTTTTATTTAAGATCGAAGAGACAGAAATGAAGACATTTCTACCGATGTCATCAGAATTTCTTACGTTATGAACAGTGAAGAAAATTTAGTATGCTAAATTTAGTAAGCTCAAGACTGAGCCCGGGTAGCTCAGTCTGTAGAGTGTTAGGCTTTTAACCTAACGGTCCAGGGTTCAAGTCCCTCTTCGGGCAAATGTTTTTCTTTTTAAAAATTGAAGTGGCACAAATCTCGAGATTTCTACATATCTCATCGCAATTTCTTACTTTATGAACAGTGAAGAAAATTTAGTATGCTTAATTTAGTACGCTCGATACTGAGCTCGGATAGCTCAGTCGGTAGAGCGTTAGGCTTTTATCTAACAGTCCAGGGTTCGAGTCCCTGTTCGGTCGATTGTGCTTTTTATTTATGATCGAAGAGACACAAATCTCGAAATTTCTACCGATGTCATCAGAATTTCTTATGCTGTGAACAGTGAAGAAAATTTAGTATGCTAAATTTAGTAAGCTTGATACTGAGCCCGGATAGCTCAGTCGGTAGAGCGTTAGACTTTTAATCTAACGGTCCAGGTTTCGAGTCCCTGTTCGGACGAATGTTTTTGTTTTTGAAAATTGAAATGGCACAAATCTCGAGATTTCTACATATCTCATCTCAATTTCTTACGTTATGAAGAGTGAAGAAAATTTAGTATGCTAAATTTAGTAAGCTCGATACTGACCCCGGATAGCTCAGTCGGTAGAGCGTTAGGCTTTTTAACCTAATGGTCCAGGGTTCGAGTCCCTGTTCGGGGGAATATTCCTTTTATTTAAGATCGAAGAGACAGAAATGAAGACATTTCTACCGATGTCATCAGAATTTCTTACGTTATGAACAGTGAAGAAAATTTAGTATGCTAAATTTAGTAAGCTCAAGACTGAGCCCGGGTAGCTCAGTCTGTAGAGTGTTAGGCTTTTAACCTAACGGTCCAGGGTTCAAGTCCCTGTTCGGGCAAATGCTTTTCTTTTTGAAAATTGAAGTGGTACAAATCTCGAGATTTCTACATATCTGATTGCAATTTCTTACTTTATGAACAGTGAAGAAAATTTAGTAAGCTAAATTTAGTAACCTCGCTACTGATCCCGGATAGCTCAGTCTGTAGAGCATTTCGCTGTTAACCTAACGGACCAAGGTTGGAGTCTGTCTTCGGGCGAATGTTTTATTTATTTGAGATCGAAGTGACACAGATCTTGACATTTTTTACCTACGTTATCAGAATTTCTTACGTTATGAACAGTGAAGAAAATTTAGTATGCTAAATTTTGTACGCTCGATTCTGAGCCCGGATAACTCAGTCGGTAGTGCGTTAGGCTTTTAAACTATCTGTCCAGGGTCCGAGTCCCTGGTCGGGCAAATATTTTTCTTTTTGAAAATTGAAGTGCACAAATCTCGAGATTTCTACATACGTCATCGCAATTTTTTACTTTATTAATAGTGAAGAAAATTTAGTATGCTAAATATAGTATGCTACGCACTGAGCCCGAATGGCTTTGTCGGTAGAGCGTTAGGCTTTTAACCTAACGGTCTAGTTTTCGAGTCCCTGTTGGGGCGAATGTTCATCTTTTTGAAAATTGAAGTGGCACAAATTTTAAGATTTCTACATATCTCATCGCAATTTCTTACTTTATGTACAGTGACGAAAATTTAGTATGCTAAAATTTGTACACTCGGTACTGAGCCCGAATATCTCTGTGTGTAGAGCGTTAGGCTTTTAACCTAATGGTCCACGGTTCGAGTCCTTGTTCGGGCGAATGTTCTTTTTATTTAATATCGAAGAGACACAAATCTCGACATTTCTACCGATGTCATGAGAATATCTTACGTTATGAACAGTGAAGAAAATTTAGTATGCTAAATTTTTTAAGCTCGATATTGAGCTCGGATATCTCAGTCGGTAGAGCGTTGGACTTTTAACCTAACGGTCCAAGGTTCGAGTCCTTGTACGGTCAAATGTTTTTCTTTGTTGAAAATTGAAGTGGCACAAATCTCGAGATTTCTACATATCTCATCGCAATTTCTAATTTTATGAACAGTGAAAAAATTTAGTATGCTAAATTTAGTACGCTCGATGCTGATCCGGATTGCTCAGTCGGTAGAGCATTAGGTTATTATCCTAACGGTCCAGGGTTCGAGTCCCTGTTCGGGCGAATGTTCTTTTTATTTAAGATCGAAGAGACACAAATCTCGACTTTTCTACCGATGTCATGAGAATATCTTACGTTATGAACAGTGAAGAAAATTTAGTATGCTAAATTTAGTGTACTCGATACTGATTCCGGATGGCCCAGTTGGTAGAGAGTTAGGCTTTTAATCTTACGGTCCAGAGTTAGAGTCCCTGTTCGGCGGAACGTTTCATTTAATTGAGATCGAAGTGACACAAATGTCGACATTACTATCGAAATTTCTTACTTTATGATCAGTGTAGAAAATTTGTTATGCTAAATTTAGTACGTTAGGCACTGATCCCGGATAACTCAGTGGGTAGAACGTTAGGCTTTTAGCCTAACGGTCGAGGGTTCGAGTCCCTGTTCGGGCGATATTTTTTTTAATTTAAGTTCGAAGAGACTCAAATCTCTGCATTTCTACCGATGTCATCAGAATTTCTTACGTTATGAACACTGAAGAAAAATTAGTATGCTATATATAGTATATTCTATACTCAGTTCGGATAGTTCTGTCGGTAGTGCTTTTGGCTTTTAACCTAACGGTCCATGGTTAGAGTCCCTGTTCGGGCGAATGTTTCATTTATTTGAGATCGAAGTGACACAAATGTCGACATTTCTATCGATCTCATCAAAATTTCTTACTTTATGATCAGTGAAGGAAATTTGGTATGCTAAATTTAGTATGTTAGTTACTGAGCTCCTTGTTTAGTATGTTAGTCCTGGGCAGCTCAGTCGGTAGAACGGTAGTCTTTTAACCTAACGGTTCAGGGTTCGAGTCCTTTTTCGGGTGAATGTTTTTTTTTTTTTGAAATTCGAAGTGGCACAGATGTCAAGATTTCTTCGTTTCTCATCTTAATTTGTTACGTTATGAAAAGTGAAGAAATTTTAGTATGCTCCTTTTAGTACGCTGGATACTGAGCCCGGAAAGGTTAGTCGGTAGAGCGTTAGGCTTTTAACTTATCGGTTCTGGGTTCGAGACCGTGTTCCGACAAAAGTTTTTTTCAGGATCGAAGAGACACAAATCTCCACATTTCTACCGATGTCATCAGAATTTCTTACGTGATGAATAGTCAAGAAAAATTAGTCTGTTAACTTTAGTACGCAGGATTCTGACCCCGGATAGCTCAGTCGGTAGAACGTTAGGCTTTTAATCTATTGGTCCTGGATTCAAGTCCCTGTTCGGGTGAATGTTTTATTTATTTGAGATCGAAGACACCCAAATCTCGACATTTCTACCGATCGCATCGAAATTTCTTACGTTATGAACAATGAAGAAAATTTGGTGTTCTAAATTTAGTACGTTTGATGCTGAGCCCGGATACCTCAGTCGGTAGAGCGGTATGATTTTAACCTAACGGTCCAGGGTTTGAGTCCCTGTTCGGGATAAAGTTTTTTTATTTGAGATCGAAGTGACAGAAATGTCGACATTTGTACCGATCTTATCGAAATTTCTTACATTATGATCAGTGAAGAAAGTTTAGTATGCTGAATTTACTATGCTCGGTACTGAGCACGGACACATTTGGTAGAGCATTAGGCTTTTAACCTATCGGTCCAGGGTTCGAGTCCCTGTTCGGGTGGTATTTTTTTAAAATTTAAGATCGAAGAGACACAAATCTCGGCATTTCTACCGATCTAATCAGAATTTCTTACGTTATGAACAGTGAAGAATATTTAATATGCTAAATTTAGTACGCTCGATATTGGGCCCGTGTATCTTAGTCGGTAGAGCGTTAGGCTTTTAACCTAATGATACAGGGTTCGAGTCCCTGTTCGGGCGATTATTTTTTTATTTGTGATCTAAGAGATGCAAATCTCGACATTTCTACCGATATTATCCAAATTTCTTATGTTATGAACAGCGAAGAAAATTTATTATGCTTTATTTTGTAAGCTCGATAATGTTCTCGAATAACTCAGTCGGTAGAGCGTTAGGATTTTAACCGAACGGTCGAGGGTTCGAGTCCCTGTTCGGGCGAATGTTTTTCTTTTTGAAAATCGAAGTGGCACAAATCTCGAGATTTCTACATATCTCATCGTTATTGGTTACGTTATGAATATTGAAGAAAATTTAGTATGCTAATTTAGTACGCTCGATACTGAGCCCGGTGAGCTCGGGGTACACAGTCGGTAGAGCTTTAGGCTCTACCGACTGTGTCTAAAGCTCTACCGACGTTAGGCTTTTAATCTGACGGTCCAGGGTTCGAGTCCCTGTTCGGGCGAATGTTCTTTTTATTTAAGATCGAAGAGACACAAATCTCGACATTTCTACCGATATCATGAGAATTTCTTACGTTATGAACAGTGAAGGAAATTTAGTATGCTAAATATAGTATTCTCGATACTGAACCCGGATGGCTGAGTCGGTAGAGCGTTAGACTTTTAACCTAAAGGTCCAGGGTTAGAGTCCTTCTTCGGGCGTACGTTTCATTTAATTGAGATCGAAGTGACACAAATGTCGTCATTTCTATCGATCTTATCGTAATTTCTTACTTTATGATCAGTGTAGAAAATTTGCTATGCTAAATATAATACATTAGGTACTGATCCCGGATAGCTCAGTCGGTAGAGCTTTAGGCTTTTAACCTAACGGTCGAGGGTTCGAGTTCCTTCTCATGCGTTTTTTTTTTTTAATTTAAGATCGAAGAGACACAAATCTCGGCATTTCTACCGATGTCATCAGAATTTTTACGTTATGAACAGTGAAGAAAATTTAGTATGCTAAATTTAGTACGCTCGATGCTATCCCCGGATAGCTCAGTCGGTATAACTTTGGGCTTTTATCCTAACGGTCTAGGGTTCGAGTCCCTGTTCGGGCGATTGTTCTTTTATTTGAGATCGAAGAGACACAAATGTGGATATTTCTACGGTTGTTATCCAAATTTCTTACGCTATGAACAGTGAAGAAAATATAGTATACTTAGTTTAGCATGCTGAGCCCGTATATCTCAGTCGGTAGAGCGTGAGGGTTTTAGTTTAATGGTCCCTGTTCGGGCGAATTTTTTTTCATGTGAGATCGAAGTGACACATATCTCGACATTTCTTCCGATCTCATCGAAATTTCTTACTTTATGAACAGCGAAGAAAATTTATTATGCTAAATTTAGTAAGCTCGATCCTGATCCGGGATAGCTCCGTCGGTAGAGCGTTAGACTTTTATTCAAACGGTCCAGGTTTCGAGTTCCAGTTCGGACGAATGTTTTTTTTAAAATTTTAGATCGAAGTGACACAAATCTCGACATTTCTACCGATGTCGTGAGAATTTCTTACGTTTTGAACAGTGAAGAAAATTTAGTATGCTAAAATTAGTACGTTATGTTCTGATCCCGCTTAGCTCAGTCGGTGGAGCTGTAGGCTTTTAACCTAATGGTCCAGATTTCGAGTCCCTGTTCGGGCGAACTTTTTGTAATTTAAGATCGAAGAGACACAGATCTCGAGATTTCTACTAATCTCATCGAAATTTCTAACGTTATGAACAGTGAATAAAATTTAGAATGTTAAATTTAGTTAGCTATTTGCAGAGGACGGATATCTGAGTCGGTAGAGCGTTAGGCTTTTTAACCTGACGTTCCAGGGTTCGAGTCTCTGTTCGGACGATTTTTTTTTTTGAGAATCGATGTGACACTAATCTCGAGATTTCTACCTATCTCATCGCAATTTCTAATGTTATAAACAATCAAGAATATTTAGTAGGCTAAATTGCTACACAATTTATGACCCAGGGTGTGGTGATGGTTCATCTTTACTGTGGCCCCATTGAAAACAAACAACGATTTTCGCGGTTGAAGTGCCAATATCTTTATTGAAAAATCTCCGTATTGTGAAACAACAACGTTTGATATGACTTTGATTTCATAAAATCTAAAAAAAATATTTAATGAAATGAACAGTCATTTTATAATGAAATGCATATCTTTTATATTTCCCGCCACACAGAATGCTTCTGATTGCTTTCAGAGGGTCGTTCTCCACTAGGCAAAATATAAACTGACCTAGAACCCGTTGAAAAGAGGCGCCCGAAATCGCCGAATTAGAGAAGAAAAACATTTTCTATGATTATTATGAGAATAACTTATAATCAGATGGAGGTGAAAGTATTACTTTTAGAGTGAAAGTATTTTTAAGCCTTTGTAATAGAATAGTTACTGATTTGTGTAGATGAGGTGATGTATATAAAGATATATAAACAATAAATATAAATTTTTGTAGATTACAGCGGAGCAATATTGATGCATCGTAAATTTTATATTGAGGGAATTTATAGTAAACAAGTAAATGCTAATGGATTGAAAGTGGAAATGGAACGTTTGGTATTTTAAGCAAGTCTGATAATGGAGTCGTTGCTACTGAAAAATTGAATTTAATAATCGAAAAGAAAATTATATCCACATATCCTAACGTCGGAATAATTTTGATATTGTTTTTAACATTACCAATGAGCCATGCTGAAGGTGAGTGTTCTTTTTCAGTTCTGAAACTCGTAAAAAATTATTTACATAGTACTCTTCTGGAACAAAAGCTTAACACACTGGTACTACTGTACATAGAAAAGCATATTCTAAAATCTCTTTGTTATGAGGATATTATTAATAAATTTATCGGTGTAAAAACTTGAAAACAAAAGTTTTAAATTTATTAAAATAATTTAATAAAATTTTTTAAAATTTTTTCTTTAATTTCCTTTATTTTTATCTTTTTTGTAATCTTAAACTAATAACACAACATCAAAAATTGAGATTTCTGTAAAACAAATATCACTTTCATTCTTGTTTATATAAGAAGGGCCCTGTCTCTCATTTGTATGCCTAAAGCCTGATAAACTCTAGAACGCAGCCCTGCTGGTTTCTAATAAGATATAGATCTATCCTTTTTACTTCTAGCAATGCCTATTTCATATATAGCAGTACATATGCGAGAAAATGTACGTACGTGTTCATATTACTTATTTTTTTTTAAATTTCAGTACCTTTCGGAATTTAAATATAAATTATAGTTTAAAAAGTTGTCTAGTATTACATGACCGTATTGCTAAAAATATTCATGGTATATAATGCACAATATAATATTTTACACTGTATTTGTTTTTCGGTGAGCCTTTTTCAGTGAACATGATGATACATTACCCGAAATCTCTCTTCGTGTAGAGCTCCGATGTAAATTTGATAAAGATCTACGAAATATAGTGTTTTTTTTTTAAAGACATCGAAGAAGGTATAAGTTTAAAGATTGAGTTTAAGGAAAATATAAAAAATAAGCATGAATTTAAAAAGCCTTAAAGGAGAAATTAAAAATTATGAAACGCGCTTCTAGATCAATGATATAAAAATTTCATAAATTCTCAGTCATGTTACTTAGAAAATAAGATTTTTATTATTTGCAATGCAGAATCTACAGAAAGAAACATCTCTCTGGTTGATGTTAGAAATAATGTTGTATATACCCTAAAATAACGGGTTATAAAATTAAAAATCCGAACCTTACAATCTCCGAAAGAGATTACAATGGAACAGTACGGAACTCAAAGGTGAAAACCGCCTTTCTTCCGTGGCGCCGTGGCTTAGTTGGTTAAAGCGCCTGTCTAGTAAACAGGAGATCGTGAGTTCGAATCTCGCCGGTGCCTGCTGAACAATATTTTTGTGTACGTTCACGATTTTCGTCTGTGGTCAATATAAATTGAAAAGAAAAAAATCCACTAACGTCCATTTAATTAAAAACTTTTCTTAAGAATTTTTTTTTTCACTCTCACAATCTTTTATTCTTATTATTTCTCATTAAAAAGATATAGTTTATTTAAACAAAAATATTATAAATGAATCATTTGAGAATGCTATTGATTGCCTTCAATGAGTAACAATAAGCAAATTTTATAATCGTGAAAAAATTCATTATTCTATTTTTTAAAATTTTGTATTCGAAATTCAGTTTCTCAGTAAATGAAATTTTTATAACTTCTGATTTTCGTCTGAGGACGTATTAATTGAGAAAAGAGGCCAATTAACGATATTTAATGATGTATGATAAAATTTATGCAGATTTTTTATGATATTATATGACAATTATATGACATTATTGATATTATATGACATTTTATGATATATGACAATTTTTTTTCTCATTATTTCTTGTAAAAAAAGGATAGCATACGTCAGAAAATAGAATTACAATTAGAGATATCAGAAAGAGCTTTTATTTTCGAGTAATAAGAATCGATTAGCAAATTTTAACATCGAGAATAAAATTCAAGTTTTTATTGCCAATATGGATGTTTGAATACTGCTATTCGGCTGCCTGTGTGTCTTGAAGAACTAAGGGACAAATAGTGTCTGAAGAGTTCTAATATATCAATTTTACCCTACCATTCGTGTGGATATTTGTGATTTTCGTTCTTAATCTGTTGTCTAAATTGAGTAATTTGATCCTGTTATTCGGATTTCTGTGTCTTTCAGAGCTTTAACTTAAGAACAGATAGATTTAAAAAAAGATCGTACTATGTTGACATTACTGTCATCCGTACATATATTGCCGATTTTTCGGCTGATTACGTTGTTCTGGCAGGAGAGTTTGAACCAGTTATAAGACTCGCTGAGTGATAATTATTTATACACTGAGTGGGCAAGTTATCATGACCACCTAATTCAGTACATCGTTGGTCTCGATTTGCTTTAAGTACTGCTACGATTCCCTTTGAGTGAGATGCATATACATACATACATATACTATATACATACAGTGATACATACATACACACACACACACACACACACACACACACACACACATACATATATATATATATATATATATATATATATATATATATATATATATATATATATATAACTAGCCATTCCTGTGCCTTGGCAAGAATTTTCATTTGGGCCCCTTAATTAATTAGGTTTGGGAAAATAAAACAAATACAGCATTTTGGGCCCCCCAAGTGGGCCCTGGGCGGGTGCCCCTGTTGCACCTGCCTAGTTACAGCACTGTATATATATATATATATATATATACACACGAGTGCCCGTAAATATATGTATGTGTGTGTATACTATAAATATAAATATATATACATACATACATATATATATATATATATATATATATATATATATATATATATACTATTTTCAGTCGAAATATTTTATCTAGTCTAAAATATATCTTAAAAGTTTGAAAACTAGAGAAAAGTTTTCCAAAGAAAAAATGTATGTCCCTGAAAAATTAATAAAGACGTAAATATGAATTGATTTTATTGTCAGTTTGATTCGGTTTGGGATAAATTGTTCAAAAGTATGTCTAAATGTTTCCTGGCTAATAATTTTATATAATATAACAGTCATAATAATAATTTCTCTAGGAAATGCTGTAACATCCTGCAGTTACCGCCTATGAATACTACATCGTATCTACAACCGATCCTATGTAATCTGATAAAATATTGAGCCACTCCATATTGTTCTCCAAAATTATACTGCGTTGTTCTGTCCAAAAATCTCGGCGTAGGTGCTTGACAATTTACATGCGAAATGACAGAGATATGAACTTCCTACAGTGTCTTATCTATCACCAGATAAAATCGATAAGTTCTAAAATCTATCACCAGATAAAATCGATAAGTTCTAAAAGCATGCCTTTATAATACGTGCTCTCGAAACTTTAGTCTTTTGCTTATTGAGGTAGATAAAATTTGGCGTCTATCTTGAGCGCTCATTATTCTCCTGTTTATTTTCAAGGTTCGCCGAAGACAACGTCAATTTCTCTATCAACCGGGATGATCCGACCGTGATACAGAAAACCTTGGACGACGATTATGAGCTTCTGCGCGGACTGGGGCTCAAAGAAGTGCATATTGTCAGAGCTGTGAGTATCAACACCGTGATTATAGATAAGGGAAGGTTGCATTTGCTGTTTGGACGAATTTCTGCAATTATTAGATACTAGCTGAAAACCCGCACTTCGCTATGGAGTACATTCAAATTAAATACAACGGCCAATGTATGCAATTAATGCCAATATATATATATATATATATATATATATATATATATATATATATATATATATATATATATATATATATATACCACAAGGTGGTAATGCTTCAAGTATACTAGCTAATTTATACTTATATTATTTTGAAATTAATAATATAGAAAATAACAATTACAATATATTTAGATATATAGATGATATAATAGTAATTAATAAAAGTAATAACCCTATAGACTTAAATTTTTACCCTCCTAAACTGGAACTAATTAAAAGTAGCCATGATAATATTAATGTAAACTTTTTAGATATTAATATTAAATTAAATACTCACAGTAAATTTACTTTTGACTTATATGACAAAAGATCTGACTATAATTTTAATATTGTTAAATTTCAAAATTATCTAACCTGTTTACATAAATCTGTTTTAATAACATTATTGTAAATCAGTTAGTTCGTATAAATAGGCTATGTTCTAAAGACAATAGGATTAAGCATATTATAGACTTGAAAGCTGTGCTAACTCGGAATAATTACCCAGTAAGTCTATCCAAAAACATAATTGGTTGTTTTTGTTTTAATGAATAGTTTGTTCTGTTGCATTAATATGATAAACATAACAATAGGTTAAAATAGAAAAATAACTACTATAAATAAAAATAAAAATAATAATAAAATTAACTCTTAGTAGTAAAAATAATAAAAAACTAAATAATTAAGGGAATAATAGTCCTAAAATACGGTAACCTAAGTAAGTTTGTAACTGAGAATCCACTACCTCAATAATTGCAAGTTTTGTGACGTCAGTCATCTTGCGATTACAAGTTCTTAACTTCCACTCTGACTAGCGCCAGGCTTGGTGTTCTTTGGTTAAGTACTTTTATTCAAACTTAATTCAATTATTAATCAATTCTTCTGTTAATAATGGATTGTACGGTGTCTGAGTGTGTTTATTTTATAGATCATACTCATCGGAAACAATCCATTGGTTTTTAGACAGTATTGACACCGCTGATGAAGAAATGCTGTCAAAAACCTTTTTCATACTTTTCTTTCCATGTTGTTTGTTCCTGGCTGCAAGTAGCTTTAGAGCTATTACTGGTTTTCTCTTTCATCTTATTCTTATTTATATATATATATATATAATAAATACGACGATCAATGTATACAATTGATGTAAAAAAATACATTTATAAAAAAATTGTAAGGAATATTTTGTAGACAAAATAATGTAGAAAATATTCAAATTAAATCTAATAGGACATACTTAAGAATATAGTACAGTTAATATAGTACAGTTTGAGGAACATATATTTTACTGTATTTTAATATTTTTTTAGATAATGTCCAATCGTCTGCCGCATTAGCAAGGAAAGAAAAATATATTTTTGTCTGTTTCGTTGTTATGACGTGACGATAAATTTATTTAAAGTACTAGAAAAAGAAATCACGTGATCAGCATTAAATAAATCAAATTCTAAAAATTAATCTTTAAAAATTCACCAAAAATCAGAAAATGAAGGTAAAGATTCGAAAAAGATTTCATTTTGAAGGAATTTTTATGATCTTTCTCGTGATATAAATTTTATAACCCTAGAATTATTATTTTAAATGCAAACTTTAAAAAAGTTACAAAAACAGCTTAAAAATTTAATTTAAAAAAATCTAAGAAGAATTTTTCTTATAAAACAACCCCAAATAAAAAACTATTTACTATACATCAATTATTGTACGTTATTTAAATTACAATAGCATCTAAAACATTTCCTGAAAATTGTATCAAATTATCTGCATTATGTGAAATATCACGATAATGGTAGAGATTTGTTCTAAAAAACACAATTCTAAGAAAAACGCATTTAAAGTTGTTTGTCACTTGAATTTTGTAACAGACGATGTTTTTTCGCTTCAATTTTGTAGCAGACGATGTTTATTTAAATAGCTATAACTCTGCTTCTAATTGATGTAGAATAAAAATCAAAACGGTTTTGAAAAGAAAAAAGATTGAATTACACGATTCTTGCAAAAAATAAAATTGACCAAAATAGTAAAAAAATGACATTTTCAACGTAGACAGTCACTTTAAGCAATAGAAAAGTTGGATCTTCCAGCTTCCGACGAATGAGGTAAGACTATGTGAAGGGTGAGGAGAGAAAGGAAGATACAGTTGGAAATAATCTTTGATTAGAGATCCGGTGTCATATCTTGACGCTAGGAGGCTTTGGTACCTGGAAAGTTAGTTTTTTTTTTCCGCAATATTGCCGGCAACTCCACAGGTGTGTTGCCTTAGGCCGTCTGCACACGGAGCAACTCAAAAGAAACTGATAACTGACTCAAATCACAAACCAGTCCGTGATGAGTCGTAACCTATGTAATTGAATGGAGCCACGCACACGACGCAACTGGTTACAAACCCGTCCGACGGGTTTGTAACCAGTTGCGTCGTGTGCGTGGCTCCATTCAATTACATAGGTTACGACTCATCACGGACTGGTTTGTGATTTGAGTCAGTTATCAGTTTCTTTTGAGTTGCTCCGTGTGCAGACGGCCTTACTTTTTGATTTTCTACAAGGTATCTAAGATGGTGTGTTGCCCATTTTAATATTTTTCAGAATTTCAACGCAGCTCAGGCCAGCTTCTTGCCCCTTGATGAGAAACAGCAGCTGATTCAACATCTTCGAGAGATTTATGGAACTATGCCGAGCAGTTCTGCTCAAACTGGGACACCGTATATTCCCCCGAGAGGTATGTCGGGTGCTGGTGATGCCTGACTGTCAGTTGTATATATGAGCAAGCAAAATTATTGGACCTAATCTTTAAAACTATTTTTAGTGCCATACTTTATTGTTATGTTAAGTTCTCCCTTTTTTATGCAAAAATTTTTCTTCTGTTGAAATATGAAATAATAAAGTGTATTGATTTTTTTCGTTTTTTTTTTTTAAATTTTCATATTGAAGGCGGAGGTCGAAAGTTATAGCTTTCCTTTACAGCATAGCTTCCAACTTGTCAATAAATATAATCCTCGTTATCATAATTTTCGATGAGGCAGTTATCCACATCTTCCGATTTAAATAATACTTCCAGTAAAGTTTATTACACATAATTACAAGATAAAATAATTACAAGATATAAAGAACTTCTTATATACCATGTTTTTAAATTTTCTGTTGAATCATATAAACTTGACAATTCTATGTATTAATAAATACTTTTTAAAAATTTTTGATGAATTTTCCCATCAACTTGAAAGAAAATTAAGTTAATTGGAAGTTAACTTGCATTTAACTTTTCGTTCCCGTTCCGGCCAATAGATGGCTGCACCAGTCTACAAAACAAAATTAACTGAAAATAAATTTAATTCTGTTTAAAGATGGCTAAAAGTATTTAAAAAAGGCATTGTCATCGTGTCCTGAGCTATTCTAAAAGTTTCAAATGTCTGGCTAGTCGGGAAGTTAGTTAAAAATCGATTGCAAGATTTGTACTGGACAAACACACACGCAAACAAACACACAAACCAGAAAGAAAGTTAATAAAAACATGGTAATAAATAGTTCGCTTCATGGACATTTAACTTTGAATTATATTCTGGCATGCATGTATGAAGCATATTAGCTCAAAACAGGGGTTCTTAACCTTTTGTTAAACAGGGGCCACTTATAAAAAAAAAAAAAAAAAAAACAGGGACCCTCTTTCACCCAACCCTTTTAGAGGCAAAAGCAGGTTTGATTTTTTGAACAGATAAACTATCTGTGATAAACTGCTGCAATTAAGCGTTACTAAAAAACTTAATAACAAACACAAAAGCCTATGAAAACTTAAAAATGAGCGAGATTTTTAAGCTTGCATTTGTTGTACTAGCTGTAAATTACTTAGTTTAATATTTCTCAAAGCTATGCCCATATCATCGCTTGCGAACGTCGTTTGCCATCGATCGTTTGCCATCGTTTTCAAACGATTTCCCCTGCTTGTTTTTTTTTCATCAAAAGCAGAGCAGAAAATCTCCGCACACGCGCGTAGGTCGTCCCCCAAAAAATGGAGATGTCGCAAGGCGATTTCCCGAAGGGTTGAAATACGAAATTGCTCTTTTATAGCATAACTCTCCAACGTTGAAGCCTCATGGAAACGTATTCTTGCAGTTGCCATCGTTTTGAAGTTCGATGACCTGTCCCTGAATTTCATCCAGAACTCCCGCAACATTGTGAAACGGTTGCGAATCATTCTACGGATACCTTCTTCACTTTGTCTGTATTCTGGAAAGGAACGGTTAAATTAAATTTGCCAGCATTTGCAGGGGGCGTATAATGATTCGTTGTACAACCGCTCAGATTTCAACATATTTTTCATCACCAGCGAATGCTTTCAGACAGTCACGCAGAGAATAATCATCTCCACCAACTTTGTCTTATCACAACTCCGTTGTACAAAGAGTTGACGCGCCTGCAAACTCTTTTCGTCCTCATTAGCTGTGGATTTAATTCCTTGTTTAATTTATTCTTTCACGTTTGCTATCTTTAGCCTTCCTTTTCGCATTTTATTTTTAATTCCTTCGTTATTTATCTCAAGTGTTCTTACAACTGTGTTTATTATTTATGTAAAACAAAGTAAAAAGAAAAAAAACCTACCCCTCCCCCCAAAAAAAAGAAAAAGACAAAATTTTGTAAATGGTTATTTTAACCAGAAAATACTTCTCTATCTTTTCCTATTTCACATTCTTTTTTGTTTACTGCTGTCTCTGATGGCCCCTATTATCGGACGTTTTTCAAGCGCCCCCCCCCCCTGCCGTTTATATGCCGAGATTCTACGGGCACACTCTAAATTATACTTCTCTTAGGTAAATTATGGTACAGCTGTTAGCCATTGGGCTGACAGCATTACGATGGGTTTCCCGCGGCTCTGAAGGAGGAAATATCTCCTGCGAAGGCATTTTGAACGACTTCCTCGCGGAACTTGCCTTTCACCTAAAGATTCATGCTTTTGCTCAGGTAATTTTAGCTTCGAAATTTTCAGTTCCGATTCTTTTCATTTCGATTGGAGGTTGAAGTGGGGCACGTTCCGTTCCATTAGATACTCCTGAAACCCATTACGTTACCTTAACTTACCTTGCCGGCAAATTCTACAGATATTGTTGAAGTGAATACAGGCCTCGAGGTCTGCCTAAGGTCAAGCCGTAGTCACAGGAAGATCCGCCCAAACATCAACAGTGCGGGTGTAAATCCTCGACTAAGAAAGGTGGAACAGAGGCAGTTTTTCGTCCCAATCTTGTTGATTTCGTGAGACGAACAGCGAGGGGTTATTCAGGATGGTGCAGTTGAGCTTCTCGGCCAAGCTATCAGATTGAGGATGTAATCGAACATTGAGGCTTTTCTCCAAGTCCTTTGAACACTGCAGAGGTGAAATTCCTCCATAGGTCAGAGTGGATGAGAAGAACTCCAAAGTGAGAGATCCAATTGCGTAGTATCACCTCCGCTACCATCGAAGCATCTTATGTTTGACACACCTTCTAAATTTCTATTTCGGGACCCTCGCTACTGTAATTTAAGCTTTTTTAACTGTGGGAATATATCCACACGATAGGCTTGATGCATATGAGATTTCAGATCACAACCAACAAATCATTAATTTTTTTTCACAGCTGGAAAAGGATCTTAATCTTCTCCCTTACTTCGTACAATCTTCCCAACATGCTTCCTCTCGAAAGCCAACGTGTGAAAAAGTAGCTGTCATGGTCGAGACTCTCTCGGCATACAATTTTTCGAAAAGCCGGATATTGAGCGAATTGTTTTTGATAACGTTGACCACTTTAATGGCCATTTTCATGGTACTAGCAAAGCAGTACAGGAGCGTTTGGGTAGCTACCGCTTGACGATAAACAACGCAGTGTGTTGTTAAGGCTGCTGTCTACTAACCCTATTAGATTCGTTCTCCTCAATGTTAACCTATGGAGAAAATGTGTTTACTATTTACAGCTACATAACTGCTGATAATCCAATAAAAATAGTGTTTTAAGATAGCCGAAACTTCTGCACCCTTGCAACAGGATTCATTTTATAAATTTCGTCCACCAAAGGAATTAATGAGCGTTTAAAACACGTTATACCAGATTTTTTACACGTATTATTTAAATATTTTAAATATTATTTGAATTAAAAAAACGAAAAATACCCCAAGGTGTAAATTTTTTTTCTCTATTACGGAGTACAATTAAAAAAAAAAGTCTTTGAATCCAAGTCGGCAATTCTTGGATACATTTTCTCCATAAGTTAACATTGGGGTGAGCGAATCCAATAGCGTTAGTATACAGCAGACTTAATGTCGAAGAATTTTTCTCTTTTACTAATATAATTTGACCAAAGCGTAAGGCATTGTTCACGTTGCATCAGAAACGTTGAGTAGCCCCAGCGTTAAAAATATTAACCAATTACAGAGCACAGCGCTAGGACAGCGTGATACACCAAATCAGTCACAAAAACCAAATTTCATTTGTATGTGCAATCTAAAATCTGAAATTTTCTAATCTAAAAATTTTATTTTCCAAAGAAATACCCATCCGAGTTTTGTAGTTTTCGACATAGATCTTAAGGCGTAAGAAAATTTTTAAAATATCTCAATAAAGATGTGAATAAATTGGAGGGTTAAAAAAAAACCCCTCCTTACCTATTTTACTATCGTCTTTAATTTTTTTATTATGCTTCTATAATTATCAATACAAAAGAAAGAAAAAAAAGAACAGTGCAAAAGCACTTCCAATTAGATTGAAACTAAGCACAGTGTGTCAGTAAAATTATCGTGGTATTTCAAATGGTTATAGATGTGCAACAAACCATGTTGCTGACAGGAGTCATACGTTAAAAGAGAGAGAAACACTTTAAGTTTATGTATGAGAAAGCTTACGTGCAGGCTCCAACAGACTCCGAAACTAGCGCCGGAAAATTCTGGAGAATTCCTTTATCCAGTTTGACGGAGCTCCTCCATATTTTGCTACAATCGTGCGGGAATTTCTTAACGAAACATTTCTTCAGTGATGGGTCAGACGAGAAGGGTGGATTGGCTGGCCTCCATGGTCTCCAGATCTTACCCCCCCCCCCCCCCCCCATGGATTTCTGTTTTTGGGGTTATGCAAAAACACAGATTATTTCATTCAAGTTCGAAATCTGGACCATTTAAAAGGAAGGATCACTGAAGCTGTTTCATCTATCCCGCTGGATGTTCTCTGACTTGTATGGGAAGAGACTGAATATCGTCTCAACGTCTGCAGGGTAACTAAGGAATCACACATCGAAGTCTGCTGAACAGGTAAGAAACTTGGAGATTTTCTCTTCAATTTGGCGTATACTTCATCTCTCTACAACACTTTGTTCCAGAGCTATAACCATTTGAAACCCCACTATTATTTTACGGACACACTGTATAAAACTTAGTTTTTTTTAAACGAACAAGAGGATTTCGCTAAATATTTTGTAGAAAATAACGGTTAATGGAAATATCTCTCCTTAAAATTTAAATCAAATTGGAATCATAAAAAGGCAAATATTTTAACTGTGTGAAATAAAAAAAATCATCTAAAAACAGAATTGAATTTATTTTTCTAGATCGTGATTGAATCAAAATGAATAGAAAAAAAAAAGACTGTAAAAAGGGAATTGGGATTTTATACAATTAAGTTAAAAATGCATCCTTCTTCCTCTGTCTTGAAAGCAAGACGGGCATTGAAGTGTTAAAAGACATACAATTGTTCTGATTTTGGATAAATGTGATGTATTCATGATAAGGGATATGGTAAGAAACATCTGCAAAGAAGTAAATTATGGTTCCATGAGTTGTGGAAATGGAATGGAAGTCAGCAGTATAAAGGGATTTCAAGTCATATTGGGAAGTATGGTTGTATGACAGAGCGAAAATAAAAAAAAAGACAAACTGCTTGGTTTCCAGATCGAACAGCCAAAACTCATTCCAGCTCTGAAATATGAAATAAATCTCTCAATTACAGCAGCTATTATTTGCTACTATTATTTAATCTGTATAATTTTGACCAAAGGAATAGTGATTAAAATATTTTATCTAAATTTTTAAATAACTAATAAATTATGAATATCAAGTACTTCACTATTATTTAATCTCTATGATTTTGATAGAATAATAGAAATTCATATCAATAATTCCAAGGTTTAGATCTTGTAGACTATAAATATATAGAAAATAAATATCTAGTGTTATGCTCTTATATAATCACAATTATTTTTCTAAAATGATCATCATTCATATTTTTAATTTCAACTTTAAAGCATTCAGAAAGCTAAGATAACAGTGATCCATATTTTTACTATCACGAGTTTAATTCCTAATCGGACTGATAATCGTTTGCCATAACAAAGATGTCTTTTAATAGCCGACAGATGGCAGCACTGAAATTAACGTGTGTGTGTGTCTGAGGGTGGGGATGGGCGATTTCAAGGTGGCGGACCTGTTGACCTCGCCGATTTAAAAAAACTATTGGGCTTTTTCCTCTCAGTTCTTTTCAAACAGATTAGCGAACGTTCTGCATATGAAAATACATCTTTAAAAACATTGCGCGCAATGTTTGAAAAAGATTAAAAATAAATTTTTTTAAAGAGTTTTTTTAAAGGATTTTTGAAAAATCAAACTTTTTTCAAATTTTAATCATAATTTCTTCAAAAAATAACAAAAATAATAAATTTCATTTTGTGACGATAGCCATTAGTAATTTAATGCCCTGTAAATAATACTTCTGAAATAGTTAAAATTTTAAAATAACTAAGGAACTCTTAATTAAGACCTCTACCTTCATGTAAAAAAAAAAAAGAAAAAAATGGAATTTATTCATAAACATATCGTTACTGATTTGCGATTAAGAAAACAATGAGAGGAAATTTCCCCGTAGTTTTACACAGGGACTGACAGTCTGTAAATTGGACAACTGATGCGTCCCTTTAATCAACAATACAATGAAATTTTAGGCCACATCAACTACTTTTAACGCATTGTTGACCAGAAATTTTTCGACGGCATTGCTGACTACTCATGCTCATTAGTTTTCACGCTAAATACGAGTAAACTCGTAACCGGTCATCTGTGTTTGTGCATGAGAACATGAGTTTACTCGGCACCGGTCAACAATGTTTTAAGACTGGGAAAATTAAATTCCATTCATGAATTTATGGAAAAGGTTGACATAGCGCAATGAACGATGGAATTTTGTTTCTGGGTTGGTAGCTAACTTTGGGCATTTAAATGAAGCATATTTCACTGGAATTAAAAATTTTAAAGTTTATTGATGAACTCGTAGACCATTGGACTTTTAGTAAAACTGTAAAAAAAAAAGTAATAAATATTTAAAAAATAAATTAATGATAAAAGGATATTATTCACTTTGAGTACTGGCAGTAAAGTCTCAAATTTAGGTTAGGTTATAATTCATGTGAAAGGTATAGATACTATTAAAAGTGTATTTTTAGTATTGAAACCTCAAAATAAAAAAAAGAACAAAATTCATCTAACCGACTGAGTTGCAAAATTTTTGACGATTTTTAACGTGGAATACGGACATAATGTTTTGATTGTGTTTAATATTTTGTTCTCAACACCGATAATTTTATTAGAAAATATATATTACAAATTTAGAAATAATTAAAAGATTTTTTTTAAAATTGATAAATTGGCATAGTTAATATTTTTTTTCAGTTTTACTTTCCGAGTGATTTTTTAAACATTTTTCTACCAGATCCGTCAACAGATAGCAGCACTGTATTTCATCAATGACAAATCTTTGGTTGATTATGGCTGAATCTTTGACAATTTATTTTGTTTCATGAAAAATATATTTAAAAATCCTCCTTTTAAGGTAATTTTTTAAAACATAGTCAAAAGTGAGGTCATTCTGAAATAGGGAACAGCTGCGTTACGCTAAGCTGAATTATCCATAACCACAAGACAGAGAATTATCAAGAAAGACTAAACAGATAAAGCTATTGCTTTGACCATTAGACCCAATTTCATATTGATGTAATAATTCCTAAAATTATTTACGTTAAATGACATCTTATTTATTTATTCCTCAAATTTGGGGATGTTCTCTAGTTTCTCATTATTTTCTTTTCTGATTTTATTGTTATAGAATTTCATATTTATTTCCTTCCTTTGACATAGATGGCAGCACTATACAACAATCGTGACTTTAATATTGTGTAAGGTATGTGACTACCTTTTGGGCACTTTTTTTTGAAAAATACGAAATTTCTATGAAACACAAGTGTTTTTAGTTAGAACAGGGAATAAAACTATGAATTAAAAAAAAGTTTAATTGAATTTTCATTAACTTTTCAAATTTAGGCAATTTTTAGTCAAATTTTAGTAAAAATTAGCGTTTACGCCAAATCTTCTAAAACAAAATCTAACCAATATATTTCACTTTTCTTTTCAACATTATATTAGTAAATCATTTACCTGTGTTATGAACTAAAATATTTGCAATACCCCTTAAACTTACTAACATATACCAAATTTTGTATACACAACAAGATTTTTTTTAAAATTTCATGTATTATTCAATAAAAATAGCTCTTAAATTAATAAATACATACTTACAAGTTATATTTTAGTTCATAACATACCCCTAGAGGAGAAGAACCTTGTGACAAAATTTTATTTCAATATCTTAGAAATCTTTTAAGAAATGAGATTTATCGTAAACGTAAAAAACGAAAAATGCAGTTTTCCAGAAAACGCAAATAAAGATTTTAATGTAGCACAAAAAATTATGTATAAACTTTACAACCTCAAAATTCACCATATTTGTAAGTCAAGGCTTCCGTGGCTTCATTTTGATTAATTTTGATTTTCTTTTAGCTTTTAGTATTTTTCTGGATGTTTTTGTAGTTGGCAGAATTTGTCGTCTCGATTTCTTTATTCGCTCAATGTCAATTTCCATGTACTTTTTCAACATTTCTGGTTCAGTTTTTATTTTTAAATAATTGAAAACAGGTACGAGATCCATAAAACCTGAATTAAACAGTAACACTGCAATAGAAGCCCCTAATAACAATGTTTGCAGTTGAACAAAATATTCCACAAAACATTGTTAAATGATTCATTATTGTTTTGGGTCATGTCATGCAAATACTCTTTTAGTAACTCCTGATCGCAAAGTTCTAAGTAAGCTGGTTTTATAATTTTAATAATTGTATCTGGAAGTCCTGGAGATTTTTCCGAAAACTGCTTTCCATGATGCAATGCTTGCTTGTATTTACACCTACTTTCGGGACCCTCAAGACACTGTCCATGCATCGACTTTTCATTGCTTGAGCAACAATGAAAAAAGAAGCTAATACTGCTGATTACATATTTTGAAGATTTCCAACATTGCTACGAATTGCAATCCCATAATAGTTCTGTAGCTTGTCTATAAAGATATCAGTTAGTTTACCCTTTCCACAAAGTCCTTTAATGGTCTTATAATGGTCTTAAAACTATAAAAAGTAAATAGAGGAAACTTAATTCTACATTAAAAGTGAAAAATGAGCATGAAAATTGTTTAAAAGTAAAGAATAGCTGTATAAATGCATTGATTACATTTCCGCGGCCCTTTAAAAGGTCACTTCCGGTTTCAGAAAGTTCATTTCCGGTTTATAATTTGGGCTAGAACTTTGCTTCTAATTATCCCTGAATCAAAAGTAAAGCATTTTTGGAATCCTAAATGTTTGAACTTAATTTAAAATAATTTTTAAAAAATTCGAAATTTTTCGAAAAACCAGCGATTTGAGGGTAGTCACATACCTTCTCACAAGAGGAATTTTACTACACTGTTGTTTCTACCAGTGAATAATACTTTTCCCTCTTTATTTTTTTTCCTGGGTTTTACGAATAGTTTGTTTGCCTTTCTAAGCATCGTCTCTATATCCTTCTCTGATCAGTTTGAAGGTACTTGATAAACAGTAGTTAGATGTGTTCTTGATGATTATCACTCTAAAGAAATTTTTTTTACTGAATATATGAGCAATATATTTTTGGACGATGGCCATTTAGTAACATTTAGTTTCAGCAGTCCATGATACTAGGGCATTTGGTAGCTAAGTTAATAAAACAGGCTCTGAAGAGTTATAAAGGATTTTTTTACCCATAAGCCTCAGGATTAAAATTATTGATTTAGCACAGTACTACGTAATAAACATTCTCATTGATAATTAAAATTTTTTCATAAAACAGTGTACTCAGATGTACAGCAAAAATTTCCTAAGTTACCTTTTCCCAAGTTTTACCTTTTTCCTAAGTTACAATTAATGTTGATTTCAATTATATTGATGTAAAATTGGTTAAACGAGTTTTATATGAGAAATAAATTTTTATTTGATGAAGTCAAAATTTAACACAATGAAATGTACAGTTTTTTATCGTTTACCTTATGAAGTAACTTTTTCTTCCTGGAGGAGGGAAAATTCAGAAGTGAACATATTCCCATAGGTTAACATGGTATTAATCAAAGGCTTTGCCGGAGGTACTGTACAGAAAACTAGTTGGCTGTATAGCAGCAGCTCTTTAGGCAACGTATCGGTTGAACCCGCAGTTCTTCAATCACTATGTTACGCTACGGGAAATATTTCTCTTAGAACAGTGTGGTCCAACCTGCGGCCCGCCAATTCATTTTTGTTGGCCCTTGCCTTTCTTACTGGAAAAAATATTTTAATTTAACATTTGAAAAAAAAATCGTTTACCTTTCTTTCCGTATAAAAGGGAGCGCAGGGCTGTTCGAAGTGGTTGTATTTGACGAGAGAGGATTTTTGAGAGATATAGTACGACGAGAAATTGTTGTCATCGTTGATGCGAGAGCGGTACCTAAAATGGCGGAACTTAAGAAACGGCGTGTTGAAGATGAGAAACGACAATTTCAGACAAAGTGGCAAGAAAGTTACTTTTTTGTTGAACATAAAGGAAAACCACAGTGTGTTATCTGTTCTCAAGTCTTATGTATTTCGAAGGAGTATAACGTGAGTAGACATTATACCAGCTTGCATAAATCAAAATACGATCAATACCAGGGAAGTGAGAGAATTTGTGTGTTTAATGATTTGAAGCTGAAACTAACTAGACAGAAGAATATCTTTCAGCAACAATCAAACGCTGCTGGTTTAACCCCTTCCTTCTCTCTCTCTTCAAAATTACGGGTTGAGGTTTCGTCCTCTATTTCTCGTGCCCGTGATATTCTGGCTGGATGGAGTTTTCAAAAGTTATGCACCAAAATGATTAAAATCAGTCCATTTCATTTATCTTGAAAATTTTTAGTTCTTATTTTACATACCAGATGGCAGCACCAGATCATTTATAATGTAATTCGGCATAGTTTTTTTTAAGACTAGATGTAGCAGATAAAGAAAAAAATGGAATCCTCCGGAAAAAATAGGCACTTTTTTAGGCGTTTTCTAGAAAATTATGCGATCGTTAAGGGGTTAAAGGAATCTTATGAGGTATGTTTAGAGCTAGCTAAAAGTAAAAAGTCTTTTAGGGATGGTGAGCTATAATAGATGCGTTGTAAAGATCGCATTTTCATTTGGAGATAATAAGATGGCTAAAAATTTTGAAAAAGTTTCCTTGTCTCATCAGACAGTAAGTAGAAGAATTAATGATATGTGTCGTGAAGTTTAAAGTTCTCTCAGGGGCATTTTGGAAAAATGTGAATTTTACTCTCTAGCTCTAGATGAGAGCACATATATAACTGACATCAGCCAGCTCCTTATCTTTGTCAGAACAATAAACGAAGAATTTAAAATTCATGAAGAACTGACGGAATTAAAATCACTAGAAACCAGCAAAAAAGGTACTGACATATTCAACGCACAGGATGATGTCGTTTCTAAATACAAGGTGCACCCATAAAGTAACCGGACAATTTTTTATAAATAAGAAAAATATTACTCACCTTCAAATAAATTCAACTCCTTCAAAATAATCACCAAAGGAGAGTATACAATTTTTCCAACGTTTCTCCAAGTCATCGAAGCACTGTTTATAGGCCTTGGAACTAACCGTTCGCAAAATACTCGTAACATTTAATTTAATGTCCGAGCCGTTTTCAAATCTCTCTCTGTCCTTTCATGGTCATCTTCAGCTTCGGAAAAAGGAACAAAATCAAGCTGGCGATAAGTCGGGAGAATATGGTGGGTGATTTATCACTGTAATTGAATGCCTAGCAAGATATTGTTGTACAGAAATTGCTGTACGGAACCTATCATTATCGTGTAAAAGAAAACATTGCCGAGAATCAAACAGTTCCTTCCTAACTCGCCTTATCCCGTTTCTTAATCGAAAAAGCACCTCCTTGTAAAAATACTGATTAATTGTTTGATTTGCAGGAACAAATTCGTGGTGAATAAGTCCTTTGTAACCAAAAAATGCAATCAGCATCACCTTAGTCTTTGATTTTAAGAACGAATTTTCTCCACATTTTCCTCATCCTTTGAAGTTTAAGGGCGTCCTGTCTTTGGTTCATCTTCAATGCTTTCCCGCCCACATTTAAAGCGGTTGTACCACTCATACACTCGTGTTCTTGATAACGATGCATCACTATATACCGTTCGAAGCCTCTCTAAAGTTTCGGTAGCAGATTTATCTAATTTGTAACAAAATTTAATGTTACAACGTTGTTCCATTCCGAAGCAAATTTTTTTGTACAATGCCTTCTCAGTAAATGAAAATTACTACGGCGTTTCGATATGCAAACGACTAAAAAACCAGTTTAAACTGGCTTTAACAAGAGTTGAGATGTCACTCTTTCTAGCCAGGTGATTATTCTTTCACCTTTTTTATTTTATTGTTGATCTTTTAATTTGTCCGGTTACTTTATGGGCGCACCTTGTATGAAGGTTTTGTGAAGTGCTCTGGCATTGCAACAGATGGAGCTAAAGCAATAGTTGGTCATAAAACTGGGTTAGTAGGACAGTGTAAAGAAAAAGGCATGAATTTTTTGTTTTTCCACTGCATTATCTACCAGGAGGTTCTGTGGAAAAAAATTTTAAGGCTCAGTGAGACAATGAAAAGGGTTGTAAATTCTGTAAATTTAATAAGGGCAGGCAATAAAGCCCTTAGACACAGAGCAGTTATTGCATTTCTGGACAATTTGAAAGCTGAGTATGATGACATTTCATTGTACTGTGAAGTGCGCTGGTTAAGTGCTGGAAATTGCCTGCAACAGTTTTTTGGGGTTGAGGAATGAAATCCTTAGCTTTTCTCAGAAATGAAAACATTGGGCATGAGTATTAAGAAAAACTGGAAGAAATCCAATTTTTGAATAATCTTGCTTTTTTGACAGATTTAACATCCCATCTAAATGAATTAAACCTTAAAGGCAGAAAATAAAATATCTCCCAGCTTTATGAACATATTGAGGGCTTCCGGAAAAACTTGATGTAATGCAAATTGCGCTGAAGGCGAATAATTCGGCACACTTCCCATCTTGTCAGCAGTTGAAAGAAGAAAAAAGTGACACAGATTTTAGTATGTTTCATGAAATAATAATAGATATCAAGAAAGAGTTCAAGAACAGATTCCGGGATTTTGACTCCCTAAAACCAAAACTTGCTCTGTTCAACAACCCCATGGATATTGAAATGAGTGAGGTGCCCTGCGACCTTCAAATGGAAATTTGTGATCTTCAGGCAGACCCATTCTACCAGACTAAAAAGTGTGATGTCCCTGAAAAATTCTGGAAACTGATTGCTAAAGAACGTTTTCCTAAACCGCTTAAATTCTTTCTACAAATGTTATCGTTGTTTGGCAGTACATACGTGTGCGAAAGTACTTTTTCTGCTCTCAAACAAATTAAATCAAAAAAAGGGAAATCGAATTGAAAGTGCTTCACTGGAATCGAGCCTGAGACTTTGCCTTACTGAACTTACAGTGGACATTGATAAACTTGTATCAGGAAAGCAGTGCCAATCATCACATTGATTTCTCGACTGTAAAATGAAGTGGTATATGAAACTAGTATATTAAACTTCTTTTAATATAAATTTTAATAAAAGTTTTTGAATACAATGTGTAATTCCTTTTCTTTCTGGAATGTTTCTGGCCCTTACATTCCTATACTAAAGTTTGATTGGCCCTGGGGTAACTAAAGGTTGTACCACAGTCTTAGAACATAGAGACCAGCTAATGTACACGTTGTTTGCGTAAGAAAATATAGCGTGGAGTTTTTAAAAATCTATTTATTTTAATCTAAAAAAAATTAAATTATAATTTTGTGGCGATAAGCATCCATAATTACCTGCCCTGAAAAAAGTAATAACTGAAACTTTTAAAATTTAAAAACTACACACAGTTTTTAAATATACTTTCGCTAATCTGTGATTGGAAAAATTCTAAGAGCAATATTCCTTGTAGTTTAACACGGAGAATAACTTGACCAGAGAACTTTTTTTCTGAAGCGGCGCCTCATTTAAAAGTTCTCTTTTCTGTTTAACTTTGTGTCTTTTCTGTAGCCTTTTAAATTTAACTATAAACTGTAAAAAAATAATAAGGAAAACTTACAGCGAGTCATTCTACACTCCTTATGTTAAAAAGCAAATCTAAATTAATTCTGTTTCCAAAGCCCTATGTTTTTAAAGTTAGAAAATTGTAAAGTTGAATAAAAGGAATTTCCGAATAAATCCATTTGTACTTTCTTTTGAGTGATAAAAAGTTCCACTTTCTTTTGAGTGATAAAAAGTTCCACTTTCTTTTGAGTGATAAAAATTATCTGATTTAATTTCCATAAAAAATAAAAATTAAAAAAGAAATAAACTAAGTGATAAGACACTTTGTTAATGGTAGCTTTATCTAAGGGCTTAAGGAGCTTTTTCTTTCCTTTTCGAGAAGAATAAAAGTCGATTACAAAGTTTCAGAGCACTGCAACATTAGTATAAATCAAACTAATGCCACAGCAACAGATGCAAACCACTAATTTAAAGGATGATTATTCAAAGCACATGATTTTACTAACCTTCAAGTTTTGATTCTTCTATGTTGTCAACATCTTCATAACAGACGATTTATATTTAAAAAAAATAAAATAGTTTCAAATGCCAATCGATTAGTTTGGTGAATGATTTGTTCGGAAGGTTTATCATTATTGAGGCCAGAAAACGATTATTCGAAAATTTGCGATGGCATCTCAGTTTTCGGGCTTAAACATACATCAGTACTCAAGGTAAAGATTTCAAATTTTGTGTATAAATGCATTATTTTGAGCATTGTGTTAAAATGGTGTATAAATTTGGTGAAAATAATGCTAAATTGGTTTGATTTTTTTTTGGCAACGTTTTTAATGTTTTGGTTTTGGGGAGATGTACTTTATAAACATGTTTTCATTGTTTTTTCATGTTTCTTTGTGAATATTTATGCTAAGTAATTGACGGAAGGAAACAAAAGAGACGTGATCTGCTAACCTTCGTGGGCAGCAGGGACAAAATGTCGCCAACTGTAAGTGAACTTAACATTAACTGTGAGATGCATTAATTAGCCAAGCACGATCCAATCGCACGTTAATTGCATTTTCATTCATGAGACTGGCCCCTTGAAAATGGATTCTTGGCGGCGTTGTGAATTTGCGTGAATAATTTGCCGTGGGAGGAGAATAACGAAAAGAAGCAGACTTTTGAAAGAAAGACTTTTGAATTTTTATCTTTTGCTTATTATATATGCTAAAAGTAAGTTTTGTGATCTCAGTAAATTTCAAAATCAAGATAGCTTTCGGGAGAAAGCGATTTTGGACTACAGTTCAAATAAATTCTCAGTTTAAAACTTAAACATTTGGAAAGACACATAATCGAACTTCTTTAGACAGATACTTTCCAGGGGTTTTATTTTCAAAATTTACTTGAAGAATGCTTTTTTTTTCAATCGAGGAAGGCGTAGATGTAACGTATGATTTATCTACATTGAATGAAAGTGGCTTCTGCAAATCTGCAATTTGTTATATATGAGAATCTAATACTTGAACGAACGAACACACACACACACACACACACACACACACACACACACACACACACACACACACACACACACACACATACATACACACACACACACATATATATATATATATATATATATATATATATATATATATATATATATATATATATATATATATATACAGTGGAACCTCGCATAACGAGCATAATTCGTTCTAGAGTCTTACTCGTAATGCGAAATACTCGTTAAGCGAAACAAGTTTTCCCATATAAATTAATGTAAAATACGATAATGTGTCCCATGCCAAAAAATACTCAAAATTTTTTAGATGTAACATTTATTAAAGAAAATTTCTTATACATAAATTCTTAAGGAGCAAAATCATCCATATGTAGTTTATTATTTACGAATTTATGACACATATCTAATTTTTTACTAGAAAGCTCTCTAGCGACATTTGTTTTTCTTGGCGCTTCGAAATTTGCTAAAAATGTATCACCGCATTGTCATTGAATAAATTTATACCGCGCATAGCCACCGTCTCATCAGGGTGATGCTTTGTAACTTACGATGCAACAGTTTCCCATGCTTTCATAATTTCTTTTATTGCGCCAGAAGATTGTTTCTTTGCCGTTTCTTCGTCCTTCTCCACTGACAAACTCTCCTCTACAACTGATTGCTGTGAAAGACACTGCAATTCTATTAGCTGTTCGGTGGACAGCTCTTGATTGTGCTCTTCCACAAGCTACTCAATATCATTGTTATCCTCCAGTCCCATGATATTTACTTCTCGAACTATCCATGACTACCCTTAAATACTTATTTTCCGGCCGTTGATGATCCTAGTGACGTGAAGATCCGAGTGACTTGAAGAGGGGACTTCCTTCTACGTCACTCGTTATGCGAAATGTTGCTCGTTAAGCGAGCCATTTTTTTACGATTTATTTTGCTCGTTATGCGAAATACTCGTTATGCGAGGTACTCGTTAAGCGAGGTTCCACTGTATACCACTAAACACCATGTCTACTTAAAATATGTTCGAATTTCTTATCCAAGCGTAGGTTCCATCTATAATATGCACCCAGTAGAAACAAAAATAGAAGTTCCATTCCGAACTATTTTTCTTCTCACTCGTTGCCAATCCATAGAGATAATTCTTAACGTCTATGCAATATATATTTTCTCTGGTTGACGTATAAGCTAAACATGGGAGATAAAAGGTCTTATTTTACCTTGAACCTTAAAAGACTGAACCCTTTCTTTTTATTATTTATGTTCAAATAGTTAACCATTCTTCAGTGCGCTGAGCAACTTCTCATTCGTTTTTACAAGAATTTCTTTACATAAGTAAAGACGAGTCAAGTAAGACTCGTCATAAGTAAAGACGAGTCAATAAAGATAAACAAAAAGTCAGTTTAAAATTTCAAGAGATCGAATTTACATTGTGCAAAATAAAGGTTAGCGGAAAACTCCGATTAAACTTCTAATTTTGAATCACCAGAATTTAAAAAGAGTTCAGTTTTATATAATTTAATGTTATCGTTTTCCTTTGAAAAAACGATATGATGCTTATGGAAAAACTTAAGTTTGAAAATCAGACGAACGGAAAGTTCTTTTTTTTTATGGGGTTTTGGAAGACGTGAACTTTATGTTCTATTTTTTATCCATTTTATAAACCAAAGTAGGTTAGAATTGATTAAAAGTGACTCGTGTGTGGATACACTGTGGACATAACCGTTATTTGTGGTTATAATCGTAACCGTACCGCTTTGGATATAACGTCAAAGTTAGTCAACTTCTTAATATTCTCGAAGGTTTGAAATATTTGGGATGACTGAAATGCCAACAGGAACATTTAAATGTAATTCCTTTTTCACGACAAAAATGCGGTGTAAGGTACAGAGAAGGAAGAAATAGGCATGACTATCACATACAATGGAACTATTCATAGTCCAATTAGAATGCAAACAATTTCTGTCGAACGGCAAATTTTTGCCACTCCGGGATGTTAGTAGCTTATGCTCGATTCTTGAGAACCTTGGAGGAATTGGAGGGTATTCTCTTATTTTTACTTCCATGGTTTTTCCTCTTAATTTTTTATGGATTTCCTCGTAATTTTTTTCGTATTGGGGAACAGTTAATATTTATTCTTCTTATATGGCATGTAACAATTGATTATACTGTATATCATCGCTCTATGAGTTCTTAGAAATTTGAATTTGGTTTTTCTTAGTCTGATAAAGAATTTTTGACGTTACTTTAGTGCTCATCTTTAATCAGGACTCCAGCATATCACATGCAAAATAACAGTAAACTTATAAACTTTTAAAAAAATATTAGCTCTTGCTAAAATAAGTGAAACGCAAATACAGCATGTAGCTAGTAGTACTTAGTAGTTGCTCTGGAAAGAAAACTGTAGGGTATATTCGGGTATTTCGTTGCTATGCTCGTTACTAGCTCTGGGTGCCAAGATGTTTGCTAAACCAAATAGATTATGAGCGGTTTTGTAAGGGATACTTTGATTGGGTGAATACAGCGTAGCACAAGCTCATAGCAACAAAAAATGTCTACTGAAATACACATAGAGCGCCTAAATATATAGGCTGACTCATGAACCTTCATCTTGTTTCCACATCCCTGCAAAACACAAAGAGCACGATACTTTTGTAGCTGTTTCATCACCAATTGATGGATTTTCGATCTCAAAACTTCCTAACTCGGCATTACGACTTCAATTAGTCTTTTTTCTCTAGGCTAACACGTTGCCAAAAGAATAATTCAAAGTTGAAGGATTTCTAAGCAAAATATTTATTTGTAAAAAAATTCATTCCTTTTCAGCTATTATATAAGTCTTGATAGCTCCGTATAATATATAAGTTTCTACAAAAATAGGTCAATTAAGATAAGACTCGTAGAAGAAATAACACATCGATAATTTTGATATCAAATAAAAATTGCACTTGGTAACAATGGGCAACAAAATGACCGATGCATCAGCTCGGATTTCTATAGGGGCCCCAGATACATCCATTTACGTCAGATATCCATTTTCTGGGACCAGGATGCCGTTTTGTACAGTTAACGTTTAGGGATATTCCCCTAATAGCAGAAAAGAATATCGAATCTCTCTTTGAGACATGCAGCTGAAACCCTGCAGAAACCAGCTGTGATTAAATTTTCCTCAAAATTCCACAAGAAAAACATAAAAATAGCGAAATTAATTGTTAAAAAGTAAATTAGCGTGAAACGATTAAGGTCTTGTTCACTTTGCGTCCGAAGCAGAGAATAGTGTCAGAGATAAAAATCTTAACCAATCAGAGCGACGCGATGACCACGTGATATGGCAAACCAATCAAGAGTGCAAACAGCGTCGGTGCCAACGGAGGATAGCAATGCTACACTCCAAAAGTATTAATATGTGAAATATTCCTAATTCCAAAAAGGGAGAATGTTAACGCCGTGAGTGTTAACTTTTTGGGATGCAGGAGTAATTTCTCTTGTGCCATAACAATTAATATTTGTGCCGCTTATCCGTCACTGAAGGATGGCGTAATGTGGTAACTATAAATAATTAATTATGGAAATATTGCTCAATTTGGGGAATTAATAGGATAAATTAGGTAAATATTGCTGAATTGCTTTGCTTAGAAAGAGTGTAACAATAAAGTTTTTTCGACTGTCTGACAAGTATTAATATTTTATATTGAACTATGCAAAATTGAAAGGTTTTAATTTTTGTATATGAGGCGGTGAAAGACAAAGTGGTGTAAGTCATTGAGTCAAGTAGTGTAAATACAAAGTGTTTTACTGCAAGAACTACAAAAAATTCCACTATAAATTGAGCAAATTGTAATTCATGATAATTATTATAATAATATAAAATTAAAATTATAATAATTTAAAAGTGATGGAAGTCACATTTTCACCTTTGTAAATACAAAGTGTTTTACTGCAAAAACTACAAAAAATTCCTCTATAAATTGAACAAATTGTAATTCATGATAATTATTATAATATTGCAAATAATAATTATTTGCAATATTATAATAATTATAATAATATAAAATTAAAATTATAATAATTTAAAAGTGATGGAAGTCACATTTTCACCTTTGTAAATACAAAGTGTTTAACTGCAAAAACTACAAAAAATTCCTCTATAAATTGAACAAATTGTAATTCATGATAATTATTATAATATTGCAACTAATAATTATTTGCAATATTATAATAATTATAATATGAAAATGTGACTTCCATCACTTTTACAGCCTCAGTGTCGCAAACTAGTTGGATAACACTGGTGAGAGGATTGAAATTAATTTATTCCAGAAATGGAATTAATTAGCTAAATAACTTCAGAGAGAGCAGTCCATGTATTTTGTTTCGCGGGAACCTTAAAAAAACTATAAGTAGAGTATGTCTGATTGAACAATATTAACGTTCTGTTTTTTTCATTGAAAGGAAAATAAAAAAATTAGAAAGAAATAATTTCTGACACTGGTTCAAACTGATATAAAACAATTTTAATAGTTGGATATAACGAATTGCAAGTACATAATTAACTTTTTTGAAAACTTCATAAATCTAAAGAAATCCTTTTCTGATTTTTCAATATAAATATTGAGTCACATATATTTTACACACAGGGATAACTCTGTTACCAAATAATTACAGAAAAATAGTAAGTAACAGAAAATAACGGGAAATATTGCATGTAATAATCCATTAGAAATGTCGAATTCCAGTAGCGGATATGACATTCCATTCTGTACAACAAATATCATACGAGGGTAATGTTCGAAACGGTTTCAATTTATCATTTATGCAATGATTTTAACTACAGTTAATTGCAACTTTTTGTGATCGGATAATTTTCGAAAAAATTGCCGCAAAAAACAAAACGCAAAAGGACAGACTCAGTTACGGTCAAACAGTCTCCGTAAGTTCAATTTTCGACGTCGACAATTTCGTTTTCGTGATTCGATAAGGAATCGCTTTCATCATCGTCATCGAAACCGGGATCTTGATCGCCACTCTCCAATCCAGAGTCGCAGACACTCGAGGGCGAGACGGGAGCGCCATCTATCGGCGAAAGACTGTTATTGTTCTCGCATCCGCCGCTAGAGGCGTGTGTCAAAGTGTGTCGTCTCAAATCACAATTTCTTCTGAACTCCTTGCCGCAAGAGGCGCAGTTGTAAGGTTTGATATCTGTGTGGGTTAGAAGGTGCGTCTTCAGGTTGCTTCTCTGGTTAAACGTTCTACCGCAAGTCGAACATTTGTGGGGTGAATCCTCCATGTGCAGAATTCGGTGAACAGCAAGGGTCCGAGACTGGCAAAACCCTTTACCACAATCTGTACACTTGAAAGGTTTCTCCTTAGAATGTATATACCTATATGAAGAAAGAAGGGAGGAATTCATTAGTCCATAGCATTTTTAACACATCAAATACTTTAATATAATACATTTGCTTGATACATCTGTTGACAAAGGACCCATTGTGATAGGAGAAGTTGGAGTATTTTCAGGGCGTTGCGCGGAAAAATTCTGACTCGGGGTTGATTAAACTGAATATTTCCCACAGCCAAGGACCACAAAACTTTAAGTGACGTCATGCAGCGGGTCTGTTATGACTGAAACTATACAAAACAATGTAACTGAAATTTAAGATATGATCCTATGTGTCAAACGAAGCTATAAATTTCGCCAAGTAGATGACAAACTGATAAGCATGACGTCACCTTCTAAACCCCATATCACACTGAAAAGTTTCACGCTACGCTATACACAAACAACTCTTTCAAACGAGTCTTTTGCACTTAAGTTGGGCAAAAATCCTCGTGTGATGAAGTCGTACTTCAAGCACAGTGTTTTCAGTCAAGAAACGAAAATAGTTAGGTTGCCCCAACTTGTTCCGATTGACCAATCAGAGCGAGCGAAGAACGACACCATAATTTTACATAGCTCATTCTATTGAAACCACTATTTTTAAAGTCTTTGTGTTCGTATTTTAAGTAATAATTCAATAGTTATGCTATTATAAATGCATATTAAAAGATGTTCAGTATATTGAGTAAAACTTTAAACTTTTTTTAATCATTTCGAATCAGTCATGTTGCCAAACCTTGGGTTAATTACTATGGTCTTCGTCTGATTTGTTCAGGTTCTCGATGACTTCATAAATAACTATTTCATATTACTGAAATTCAAGTTCATAATTCTGAATACACATAAAAATTTAAAATATTGTTCTAATATCCCAAACACTGTGAGCGCTAGCGTTTCTTTAACCAGCCATTTTTTTTGTTTTTGTTTTGGAAACTTGTTCAGCCGCCAACCGGGGAATTTTCATCCCAAATTAAGACGTCGGTTGTGAAGGGAGTAACTAGCTTCCATGAATGAATAGTAAATCTACCTCCGACAGTTTCTCAACTTCGTAGCGTGAAAGAGTTGTCAGTGCATAATGAATGGTGGAACGGGAAGCGTGTGATATTGGCTCAAAGCTCCCAGATATCCGAGTTGACGCATCAGGCATTTTGTTGCTCATTGTCGCTCATTTTGATCTGATGCGTATTGAAGCGTTTTTTCCTTGAGTCTTTTCTTAAATGACCAGTTTGTGGAAAAATTAATATATATCATCGAGTTATTGAAGATTTTTAGAGAGAGAAATTTGAAATGACGTGCATCTCTACTTCCTCAAATTCGAATTATACCTCCAGTAAAATTTGCTATGCACAAATAGTTCGCTTCAAAGACCTTTTACTTTGAATAATACCTGAGTATACAACATATCTATATATATAAAACAGTTCCGTAATTGACTGAGTGACTGAATGACTGACAGATAACGCACAAACCAAACCGCTGGACTTAAAAAAGGGCTGAAATTTTGCATGGCGATTCTTCTTATAGTGTAAGGGTGCACTAAGAAAGGTTTTTGAAAAACTCTTATTAGATTTTTAAAAATTAAATTTTTAAGCTGTTTTTCTAACTTTTTTTAAGTTTGCATCTAAAATAATAATTTGAGGGTTATAAAATTTATATCACAAGAAAGATCATAAAAATTCCTTTAAAATGAAATCTTTTTCGAATCTTTACCTCTATTTTCTGATTTTTGGTGAATTTTTAAAGATTAATTTTCAGAATTTATTTTATTAAATGCTGATCACGTGGTTTCTTTTCTTTTTTTGATACTTTAAATTAATTTTGCGTCACGTGCATAACAACGAAATAAATTGACAAAAAAAAAATTTTTTTTCTTTCTAAGATGGCAGATGATTGGACATTATCCAACAACGAAATAAATTGACAAAAAAATATTAAAATACGGTAAAAGATAAAATTTAACCACTAGACTAATTGAGATGGAAGTTTTTTAAGAATTTAATTGTATGTTTTGTGGATATCAAACGTACAAATTAATTGCATACATTAACCGTTATATTTAATTTGGATATTTTCTTCTACATTATTTTGTCTATAAAAATATCCGTTACGATTTTTTTATAAATTATATATACATGGGAAAACGGTTGCTCTTTTCAATTAAAAGTGTTTCTTGAATTAGTTTGCTTACAATGTATTCAATTTGTTCTCGTGTAAATTCATCCTTTTGGACTACTACCGATTTCCGCTGCACCTTTTATTTGTTTTAGATAACATTTTATGGACAGCAGATTTTCGGCGAAAACAAAACTGTTTTGTAGGTATATTTCTTTATTTTCTATACAGATGTGTGTCATAGTTAGTATAATACATGACAATGATTATTTAGTTGAAAAGATGTAGATTTGTAATTAAAAATAAAATAAACACGTAATCTTGAACTTTAATTTCAACTTCTACAAATATTTTATAATCATGTACAGTAAAATAATAACATTGCTCCATGTTCCGTACAGACGATTCGAAATGATGCATTTTCTCGGAATGATTTTATTTACTAGGAACTACCAATTAGTTACGTTCCCCTTTAACATGTTTTTCCGTTCGGAGGTAGGTATTAAAATTTTTCCGAAAGAAACTTTATCTAACCGGAATTTTAAAAGTAACTTTAATTTAAATTTAAATGATTGAGAAAAGAAAGGTGTTAGAACATTAAAAAAAATAAGCATTAAAAAATGTATTATATTTATTAAAAAGTATAAACATAAAATGCTTTAAAGATTAATTTTTATATTTTAATTATTATACATTCTCAGTACTTTCCATTAAACACGCAATCTGTCTGCCAAGGAACTGAACCTCCTGGTGAATTAAAGTATTCCGTGAACTTTTGACGAATCCAAAAGGCTTAAGATCCACGTCGTGCTGGTTTGATGCAGTGGACGTAATTGGTACTGAGGCCAGGCCCAGATTTCCGCATGGGCAAGTGGGGCACTTGCCCAGGGCCCCCAAAATTATGGGGCCCACCTAATTTAATATTAAATTGTACATATTTTTGAAAATGTGGTTTTTGGTTTACACAGTAAATGGGGCCAGTGGGAGATACAGAAAAAAAATCCTGGGTGGGGCACAGGGCACCCACTATAGTAAAAGCATACTTACATCCATAAGCGTTTCTGGTTTATTTATTTCATTTTTTGGGGGTGGGTGGGTGTAATAACTTCAGACTGATCTATTTTGAATTTCAAAAGAAAATTTCATGAATTTATTTATTAGCATCAAAAAGTAAATTATAATAAATTAACTCTTATTATTATTATTGTAATTATTTTTCAAATTTTTGACTTGTTGGTCGAAAATTTTTTGAATTTCCGGTCCCAACTTATGGGGAACCTGGGGTGAGTGTCCCACATGTTCATGTAGAAATCTAGTCCGGGAGGGGGGAGGCATGTACTCCCCTCTGGATCTGTCCTTGGAGGGGGCCCCCAAAGTCTGCTTTGCCCAGGGCCCCATTGGGTCAAAGTCGGGCTCTGACTGAGGCAAATTCTGTTCGGTGATATCACCTCCAGTTTGCAATACTGCAGAATTTCTCAAATAGTTGTGCAGTACGCAAGATGATTTTGTAATTTTTACTATAGTGCTTACTTTACATTCAAAAGGTGAACGAAAAATACGAAAACGCGAAGAAAGAACACCAAAAGAGCACTCCACAGCTTGCCTATCCCGCGAAATATTTTTCACGGTAATAATTTCTATATTTTTCATTAGAAAATTCATTCTTGAGAATGAATTCTCCGTGCGTCTTTCTTTACTTTAGATAATTTCTTTTCGGAAGCTTTTCACGAAGTAATGTTGAAATTACTTGGTCTTCGAATTCATCGGAATCAGATTCCGAACTTAGTTATGATTGTATATACATTGCCATCGCGCACATTTGCGTTTAAACACCCTCATTGGCACGCAGTTGAGATAGAACTGCTTCCCAATTTTCGCTCTCCCTGCGCCGCAGTTGATTGAATCCTGCTTCCCTGCGTCACCCTGCTTCACCTCACCTCACCAAGCTGCGTCTCAACTTGCGCCCGGCGTAAAAGAAATGTTCCTGAAAGTGTACTATATTAACTGTACTATATTCTTTAGTATGTTCAATTAGATTTAATTTGAGTATTTTCTTCTACATTATTTTGTCTATAAAAATATCCGTTACGATTTTTTTATAAATATATTTTTTCGTTTTTTTACATCAATTGCATACATTGATGGTTGTATTTAATATGAATATATTTATACATATTTTTGGCATTAATTGCCTACATTGACCGTTGTATTTAATTTGAATGTACTCCGTAGCAAAGTACGGGTTTTCAGCTAGTCTAATATAGTACACCAGGGGTGTCAAACTCGCGGCCCGCGACGAACATTTTTGCGGCCCGGCCAATATATTGGCACACAATAATATATAATAAAATAACCGACGCAGAATTATAATAAGATAGGAAGAATTCGCTAAATTTTTTTTAATGATTCTCTTTTTTGCTATTATTAAACAAAATGCATATATTTAGGTTGAATATACTGTAATTAGGTAAATAAACCTACGTTTCTATTAATATTGATTTTTTTTTTTTTTTGCGGCTCACCTATAGTTAAACCTTGTTTGTTTGGCCCAAGGTAGCCTTTGAGTTTGACACCCCTGTAGTACACCATCTAGGGCAATGGATTTCATTTACTCGAAACAGAACTAATTTATTAAATTCTCAAGCGTAACTTAAATTTATAAGTCTAAAATATAGGATTGAAAATCAAAACATCACGTGATAAAAAACTTTATACTGTGTCGTTACATACCATAGGGATATCAATGCTCACATAAAGGTATTGTGTCTGAAATGTACCCATTAGAGCAAAGGCCATAAGTCGAAGTCAATAGAGAGCTCACCAAACAAAGAAGCCGTTGATGAACATATCAGTGATAGTTATCAATAAGAAAAGACGGTGCGTCGGAAAGCTATTATTAGCAGATAAGAAGTTCCATGAAATTAATAACCGTAGAGAACTTAATGACAGATCTCGAAAGAAACGCGTGAATGAATATCAGATGCGCACGGTGATCGGGGATTAAGAAGAACTGAATCAATGAACAAAAAAAGCATGTAAAACGCTGCATGAAAAAAAGTTGCCCAACAGAAATGAGGCATGGTCTATCTTTAGAATAGGGGATGTCTACTCCGGGGTATAATCGAAGGAGGCATTAGAGTTAAAGCAGGAAATCTAAGATTATCAAGGACTGCAGTGTCTTCATCACAAGTCCTTTGAAATGAAGATATTGTAGAGAAGGGCGTTTTGTTGGGTTGAGGAGCTCTCATCTATTCTAAATGTTTTGTCCCAGAATCCCCTGTATCAATAACATTATCTTAAACCTCGGGAAGATTTATGTAAATATCTAGGTTCTAGATTTTAAATTAAGCTGGTGATGGCTCGTCATAGCCTCAGGTTCGGCAAAAGATCACTGTAATGCTTCAGGAACAACCAACCGATCTGACACCAACATGATGGAACTGCTTGGGGCCAGGGATCATCTCTCTCCTTGAGTATCTACAAAAAGCCGTTTGACTGAATCAGTCGTTTATTGATAATCTCCGGATTTTCAGTTTGGTGTACTGATGCAAGATATCCAGTTATGACCGGGCTTCAATTTATGTGACCATCAATTTGTGTGTTTATCCATGACGCTTGACTTGGGCCCAGTGGAAGTCAACCTATCCGACAATGTCATTTGCATGGCTTTTGAGTACCTCTCCTTGCAGAAATAGCAAAGACACCGACCACCAACAAGAGACAAAACTTTCTGGATATATATATATATATATATATATATATATTTATTGTGCCGTAACAAGCCATTCCTGTGCCATGGGCAAGAATTTGCATTTGGGCCCCTTTATTAATTAGGGTTAGGGAACTAATAAAACAAATACAGCATTTTGGACCCCCTTCCAAGTGGGCCCTGGGCAGGTGCCCCTGCCTAGTTACGGCACTGTATATACACACACACACACACACACATATATATATATATATATGTATATATATATATATATGTATATATATATATATATATATATATATACATATATATATATATATTATATATATATATATATATATATATATATATATATATATATATATATATATATATATATATATATATTGTGCCGTAACAAGCCATTCCTGTGCCATGGGCAAAAATTTGCATTTGGGCCCCTCATTAATTAGGTTTAGGGAACTAATAAAACAAATACAGCATTTTGTTCCCCCCTTCCAAGTGGGCCTTAGGCGAGTTCTCTGCCTAGTTACGGCACTGTATTCATACACATACACACACATACACACACACACACACACACACACACATAAATGGAAGTAATTTAGCGCCAAATAAGGATTATGGATACCTATCTATTTACAGAAATAAGTAATTTTTTTTTAAAAATCGTGATTTCAAATATTATTGCTTAACGCTGCTGTCTACTAACCCCTATTGTATTCACTCACCTTAATGTTAACCTATGGAGAAAACGTGTCCAAGGATTGCCGACTTGGATTGAAAGATTTTTTTTTTTTTTTGCAAAAATTGTACTCCTTAATAGAGAAAGAAATTTTACACTCTGGGGCATTTTTAGTTTAAAAAAATATCAAATAGTATTTTAAAATTTAAATTATTCGGGGAATAAATCTGGTATAGTGTGATTTAAATGCTCCTAAATTCCTTTGGTGGACAACATTTATAAAAGGAATGTTATTGCAAGGTGCAGAAAAGTTCGGGATATCTGAAAATGCCATTCTCATTGGATTATCAACATTTATGTAGTTGTAATGAGTAGACGCATATTCTCCGTACAGGTTAACATCGAGGTGAGCCAATCCAATAGGGTTAGTACACAACAGCCTTAAAATACTGCTAGGATAATGATTTTTTTTTGAATTCAGAAAAATCACGTTTAATCACGTGTTGTTAGGGTATGTTCACATAGAATCCGTGAGCGCTAGTATTACTCGTATTGAAATATATTTAACCAATTACAAACCTCCAAACGATTAGCCACAAAATTGTTAAAGGCTGTGATTGGTTTATAATATGTCAATACGAGTAACGCTGCAACTGACGGATTTTATGTAAACAGGCCCTTAGTTTAATCCCGTTTTTACCACGTTTTTATTAACTCGCTTTCTTGTTTGTGTGTTTCTCCAGTACAAATCTTGCAATCGATTTTTAACTAACTTCCCGACTAGCTAGACATTTGAAACTTTTAGAATAGCTCAGAACACGATGACAATGCATTATTTTAATACTTTTAGCCATCTTTAATCAGGATTGAAATCATTTTCAGTTAATTTTGTTTTGTAGATTGGTGCAGCCATCTATCAGCCGGGATGGGAACGAAAAGTTAAACGCAAGTTAACTTACAATGAACTTCATTTTCTTTCAAGTTGATGGGATAATTTATCAAAAAAATTTTAAAAAGTATTTATTAACACACAGAATTGTCAAGTTTATATGATTCAACAGAAAATTTAAAAACATGGTATATAAAAGTTCTTTTTTATATTTAAAAATATATTTATAAGAATATCGTAACGCATATTTTTATAGGCAAAATAATGTAGAAGAAAATATTCAAATTAAATCTAATAGAACATACTAAAGAATATAGTACAGTTAATATAGTACAGTTTGAGGAACATTTCTTTTACTGTATTGTAATATTTTTTTGGATAATGTCCAATCGTCTGCCCCATTAGAAAGAAAAAAAATTTTTTTTTGTCAATTTATTTCCTTGTTATGCACGTGACGCAAAATTAGTTTAAAGTCTCACAAAAAGAAAAGAAACCACGTGATCAGCATTTAATGAATTAAATTCTAAAAATGAATCTTTAAAAATTCACCAAAAATCAGAAAATGAAGGTAAAGATTCGAAAAAGATTTCATTTTAAAGGAATTTTTATGATCTTTCTCGTGATATAAATTCTATAACCCTAAGATTATTATTTTAAATGCAAATTTAAAAGAATGTAAAAAAAAGCTTAAAAATTTAATTAAAAAAAATCTGAGAAGAATTTTTCCAAAATCTCTCTTAGGGCACCCCTATACTATAAGAAGAATCGCCATGCAAAATTTCAACCCTTTAGGTTCAGCTGTTTGGTCGGTGGCTTATCTGTCAGTCAGTCAGTCAGTCAGTTATGCAACTGTTTTATATATATAGATTAAAAGAACCAGTTTGTAGAATCTTTTAGAGTTCAAAAATCACTTCACAGTTCCCTATGAAAGATATAAATTCATAATCTATGCATGTGTTGAAAAATTTATGATTCCCATCAACTTAGACCTAAATTATATCTCGTGACCTAAATACTACTAGAAATATTCTAAATAATTACACAATAAATTCTTTTAAAAATTTCTTTTGCATTTTTATAGAGATGCAGTGCAAAATAAACTTATTGTAATTACCATTTCGCGTTTAATGACTCTTACAATATTTTAATGATTTAGAGATAGGGTAAAAATCATTAGCTCGTCTTAATTATCAGTTAATTTATTTGGTCGAGGAAATTAGTCAACTGCGCTGGGAAATATCTGCCTTTGTTATTTCTCATTAAAGTTTGCATTATAATTATAAACTATTATCCTGATCTAAACTTCAAGGTGGCAATAAACCAATACGAATTTCACACGGTTCAATTCGTACCTGGCCTTGGATTCAATACAGAAAATTAGACCGAGATATGAGAAACGGGACGTAGTGGATATATGACCCCAATAGAATGTCATAATCAACCTGAAGGTATTTCGCAACGATAACTTAATCGTAAAAGTTCGAGTTTTCCAATCAGTTTTCGCATTTTACATTTGTAAATTTATTTCGATAGATATGTTTTACAATTCCATCAAGATAAAATTTTTTTTCTACTTAATCTTTTGAAATATTTTAATCAAACACAAGAAAGATTAGGCAACGAGAATCCACTTCGAACTTCATTTATGAATGCATCAAAGAGTTGTGCTGAAGGTTGCTGGGTAGTCGCCATTGCTGTGTACTAACCCTATTGGATTCTCTCACCTCAATCAAAGGCGGCTCCAGTCCAGAGATTAGGGGAGGGGGCAACGTTGGCTCTTAGGGTTATATATATATATATATATATATATATATATATATATATATACAGTCGAACCTCCATATATCGAAGTAGCAAATTGCTGGAAAAAAATTCGATATATAGAAATTTCGATATATAGAATTGATCTTCGTTTTATCATAATTTTTCTAAAACATTAAAATTAAAGCTAATTTTCGTATGCGAAACTATTTCTAATTTATATACGAATCACATTAAATAAAAGTTTATAACTAAAAATAAATTAATATAAAAGATTCTTTGAGTACTACATACCTTTAAAAAACACAATAATCCAGACAGTGGTTACAATGATCACTGTTACATTCTTAAAAAAAAAAAACTACGAATATCTTGCCTGACAGCCAGTTTTGCGGAAAATTCATCAAAGAAATGTTCGCATTTATTCAGTCCACTAAAAACTTCATCAGGGACATTTTCCGCGAATTGAAGTCCACGACATATTGTTTCAAACGCCAAAAATTGGGAGATTTATTCTAAAGTGGAATAAATCTCCCAATATGTCTTGAAAAAGTTTTTCGATATATAGAGTTTTTTCGATATATAGAAACAGTTTTTCTATGTAATGAACATGGAGATTTGCTAAGAGTTCGATATATAGAAAATTTCGATATAAGGAAGTTCGATATATGGAGGTTCGACTGTATATATATAAACTCATTTAGTATTAGGTCTACGATTATATAATTTTAGGCTAGGAAAAAAAAAGGCTGGGCTTTTTTTTGGCGGGGGGGGGGGAATTGCCCCATACTGCACCCCCCTTGGAGCCGCCATTGACCTCAATGCTAACCTATTGAGAAAATGTGTCCAAGGATTGCCGACTTGAATTGAAAGATTTTTTAAAAATTGTACTTCGTAATAAAGAAAAAAATTTGACACTTTGGGGCATTTTTCACTTTTTAAAAAAAATGCAAATAATATTTTAAAATTTAAATTATTCGGGGGAAAATCTGGTTAAGTGTGTTTTAAACGCTCATCAATTACTTTGGTGGACGGAATTTATCAAATGAATCTTGTTGAAAGGTGCAGAAAAGTGCAGGCTATCTGAAAATACAATTTTGATTTGATTATCAGCATTTATGCCAATGTAAATAGTAGACAATTTTCCCCCGTAGGTTAACATTGAGGTGAGCGAATCCAATAGGGTTAGGACACGGTAACCTTAAGTTACCGGAAATAAAGGGCTTGCTTCATGTTGTATAATCATAAATCTGATAATCCAAAGAGAGAAATTCTATCCGACAAATACCTGAAAGGGAATAACTTGTTTAACTATACCATTTCAAGGTCCCATTACATTTACGAATAGGTTCTAACCCTCGATAAAATGGGCTTAAAAATTTCATTCTCTAAGATGAGGATTGCACAATGCAGCGTCAGTTTTTAATATAAAAACAAACTATACTGACGTAACAAGAGGTTTTTGTTACTTTAGTAGCACGAATAATGGTTTTCATGTACTATACCATTTAAAGGACCTATACCATTAACTATACCATTTCAACATCCTATTACATTTGAGAATAGGTTCTGACCTTCGATAAAATGGGCGTAAAAATTTCATTCTCTAAGATGAGGATTGCACAATGCAGGGTCAGTTTTGAATATAAAAACAAACTATACTGGCGTAACAAGAGGTTTTTGTTACTTTAGTTGCACGAATAATGTTTTTCATGTACTATACCATTTAAAGTAACTATACCATTAACTATACCATTTCAAGATCCCATTACATTTGAGAATAGGTTCTAACCTTCGATAAAATGGGCTTAAAAATTTCATTCTCTAAGATGAGGATTGCACAATGCAGGGTCAGTTTTGAATATAAAAACAAACTATACTGGCGTAACAAGAGGTTTTTGTTACTTTAGTACCACGAAGAATGATTTTTATGTACAATGTGAAATAATTATTCTTTCGTAGATAATTTTAAATATAAGGGGTGATAACACAAAAATAATGAATGCTTTTACCGAGCAATGATTTTGAAAGAATAGAGTCAAATGAATTAATTATATTCAAAATGATTTCTCCTTTCCACACCCACACTTATTTCAATGGTTGTTCCATTGTTGGAAACACCCACTAAATAGCGGTATGCAGCATAAGAAAGTCATCACATTACATTTGATGTCTTCCAGAGTCTAAGAATCTATTAGAACAACCCTCAATTTCGGTAGATACCAACACTCATTTGGCCCGATAAAGCATGTGATATGGAGCAATGGAATGGATACTGCAGCCAAGAGTAGGATGTTCGTAAGACCAGTGTAACAGGACGTACATAGTTGTAGTTCATGCATTTTACAACCATTCTCTGCTGTTTCTTACAACGGATAGTTGTCCTTAAGCGTGTCAAGATTTTCAGGTAACGAGTAGCGTTAAAAATTAGAACAAAGTAAAAGGATTAACCAATGTCCCAAGCGTTCGATATAAATAAGACAGGAGTTTAGAACTTGATCGTGGTCGACACAATGTCAGCAGTTTAACATGGGGAAGACGTAATGTAATGATGGTTTTAAAGGCAAATCAGGGCGTTTCAAACAAAGGCATAGCCTCTGAAATAATTGTCCGTGTTTGTAGAGAGAGGTATTATTTTGTGCTGATATCTTGAATAATTCTACTATTAAATCTCTGGTGGTAGGTGAAAACATTCAAACATTCATGTTAGGAAGGTACATAGAGTAAGGTGGTTTTAAGATCGTCTCACGTATACATATTCTTCATGAGACAAAACCTACGGAGACGAACTCGATAGTCACGATAATTATGATTGCAATTAAAACAAATTCAACTAACCTGTGGTCTCTAAGGTGATCTTGTCTCCTGAAAGACTTGTGGCATATATCACAAGTGTAGGGTCTCTCGTCTGTGTGCGTCCTTTCATGGATCAGTAGGTTGTAGGACTTGGTAAACCTCCTTTGGCAGAACTTGCAGATGAACTCTTTGCGGGGCCTTGTAGTTCCTGCGCCCGCGAGTGTTCTTGGGTTTTGATATCTAGGCCCTAAGGGACACCAGGAATTGACTAGGGTTCCGAAAGGATCTTCAGGGGTTCTCGTATCAGCAGTCGTTGCTGACTCCGCCAGCCTCGAAAAGTCAAATCGAGTCTTAAGTCTGTTGGTGATTAGCGATGTGTCGTACTGCGGTTGAGGCAAGACGTTGTTGTACACCAGAGGTGTCTGAGGCAGGTACATGGGGGTGGCGTAAGGTGGTGTGTACCGCTCATGGTATGTCGGTAGGGGACACACTGGCTGGTGTATCGGTACTGGAGACTTGTAGTAAGGTCCAAGAAGTTCTGGTGGTGGTATGTTTATCATTGTCTGTGGTGGGTTATGTGGTGCAACGACCGAGGCTAGTGGAGGTGCATGGTACACCATTTGGGACCAATGATCAAGTGTTGATGGATGCATAGGTGGTAGTATCTTGTACGCTTCTTACACGATTACTGGCTCTGAAGGCACTTCGAAAATATTCATTTCGTCTTTCAGACTGGGGTTAATTTGTGGATATCAGCTACAGTATCTTCTGAAAAATAAAAGAATAAAAATATTATTCCGTCACCATTTTCACTATTTTTATCAAGCGTAGATAACGTGTTACAGAATTTTTTTAAAAATAAGACGGTTTTAAAAGTATAGAAAAAGTTACAACAAAATGCTTAATGAAGGTAGCGGACAGTTAACTGAATATATATCACAAAAAAAAAACAACAACAACGAAGGTCATAAGGAATTCTAACACTCTAAGAAATACAGGGTGTCCGGGCGAAATATATCCAAAAGTCATAACTAATTTTTTCGGAACTACCGATTAGAATTTAAAAAAATTACTTAAATAGGAAGAACATCTCACCAAGTTTTAATATCAATTATAGACTTTGATCATAGTGTCATAGATTTCGATGCGTGAACCTTTAGTTGTACGACAAATTTCTAAATGGTAATCCCGTTCTCTCCGAGTGTTTCGTAGCATATCAGGAGGTATTACACGAATTGCTTGAATGATACGCTTCTTCAACTCATCCACAATTTCCATTTTTTGTTTATACACTACGGATTTAATGAATCCCCAAGCAAAAAAAGGTCTAATAACGCCTGATATGCTACGAAACACTTGGAGAGAACTGGATTATCATTCAGACGTTAGTCGTGCTACAAAAGGTGCACACATCGAAATCTATGATACTATGATAGAAATATATGATCGATATTAAAACTTGGTGAGATGTTCTTTCTATTTAAATAATTTTTCTTTAATTGTAATGGGTAGTTCCGTAAAAATAAGTCACGACTTTTGGATACCTTTAGCCCGGACACCCCGTACTTAAAAAATCTTATATATATATATATATATATATATATATATATATATATATATATATATATATATATATATATATAAATAAATAAATATATATATATATATATATATATATATATATATATATATATATATAAATAAATATATATATATATATATATATATATATATATATGTATATATATATATATATATATATATATATATATATATGTATATATATATATATATATATATATATATATATATATATATATATATATATATATATATATATATATATATATATATATATATATATATATATATATACTTTCCTAAACATTGCTAACACCCTCTGAATTTAGTTTGCGAAATTTATTTTGTATTTACCCCAAATGAACATACACTAAAAGGAATACTTCAACGTAAAGGAATTCCTTTGAATCTAAAAAAAGTCAAAAATCAATATTTTATGTTTCTTTGCCTGTCATATTTTTTTTTCATGCGTTCTAGAAATTTAGATCCTCTAGACCTTTTAGCAACAGGAGAAAAATAAACTCTCAATTTTCCAGTAGGATGGAATTTTCTTTACTTTTCCTATCTATTATTTTCTGAGAGGTAGGTTTATCACTTTGCTTTTTTGAGTTTAGCGATATAAAATGTCTCTCAATATATTTCACGCGACATTAACCCATATGATGTGTGAACTGTCACAGGCTTAAAAGACTAAAGATGTTTTTTATGTAAATGCAAACTAAATCATTTAAACCAATAAATCGTTTTAATCCATCCTTTAAAATGTCATTCGAGGGGATAATTGGGGAGGTTGCTGGTTAAATAATAAAAGGTATTAGTGCTTTCTCCTGTCTCCTGCAACATGAAATAAATTTAGATTGCAACAAAGACTCGTTAGAAGTATCAGTGATAACTAACTGTGTGTTTTTCTTGGATTAAAATTCAAGGTATCTGTACAGATTTAAAGGCGTAGTGGTTAAAACCTTCAAGCTGCCACACACCACAGGTCTAGGGTTCAATCCGTATATATATATATATATATATATATATATATATATATATATATATATATATATATATATATATATATATATATATATATACATATATACATATATGCATACGGATTGAACCCTAGATCTGTGGTGTGTGGCAGTCAAGTTTATATGATTCAACAGAAAATTTAAAAAGTTCTTAAAAGGGTATATAAAAAGTTCTTTTTATCTTGTAATTATGTATTGTTTTGCAAAGTAAAACTTGTAATTAAATAGAATGTTCAAGCTTTTGTTAAACAAAATATTTATTATTTCCAGACCAATAATTTGGAATACCCCCAAGCTACCCGGAAGGTTGGAAGGTTACAGTTCCGGCACCTCTATTTCTAGAAATCGAGCACTGTATATATATATATATATATATATATATATATATATATATATATATATATATATATATATATATATATATATATATATATATATATACATATACATAAATATATATATATATATATATATATATATATATATATATATATATATATATATATATATATATATATAAATAAGAATAAGATGAAAGAGAAAACCAGTAATAGCTCTAAAGCTACATGAAGCCAGGAACATCCAACATGTAAAGAAAAGTATGAATAAGGTTTTTGACAGCATTTCTTCATCAGCGGTGTCAATACTGTCTAAAAACCAATGGATTGTTTCTGATGAGTATGATCTATTAAATAAACACACTCAGACACCGTACAACCCATTATTAACAGAAGAATTGAATAATAAATTAATAAAGTTTGAATAAAAGTACTTAACCAAAGAACACCAAGCCTGGCGCTAGTCAGATTGGAAGTTAAGATCTTGTAACCGCAAGATGACTGACGTCATATAAATTACAACCATTGAGGTAGTGGATACTCAGTTACAGACTTACTTAGGTTACCATATTTTAAGACTATTATTCCTTTATTTATTTAGTTTTTATTATTGTTACTACTATGAGTTAATTATTTTTTTATTTTTCTTATGTTTTTAATTTTGTTTTAGTAGTTATTATTTTTATTTTAACCTATTGTTATGTTTAACTTATTAATGCAACAGAACAAACTATTCATTAAAACAAAAACAACCAATTATGTTTTTGGATAGACTAACTGGGTAATTATTACGAGTTAGCACAGCTTTCAAGTCTATAATATGCTTAATCCTATTGTCTTTAGAACATAACCTATTTATACGAACTAACTGATTTACAATAATGTTATTAAAAACAGATTTATGTAAACAGGTTAGATAATTTTGAAATTTAACAATATTAAAATTATAGTCAGATCTTTTGTCGTATAAGTCATAAGTAAATTTATTGTTAGTACTTAATTTAATATTAATATCTAGAAAGTTTACATTAATATTATATATATATATATATATATATATATATATATATATATATATATATATATATATACATAAACATATATTATACAATATTCATTTTTGAGCCCGTATTCTTTTGTTACAAGCTATCCCATCCCGTAAAGAAAAGGTTAATACATTTTAAACATATAGGGAAGAAAAGTACTTCATAGAGCACAACATAGAGCAATATGGAGAATGGAGGATTTAAGGTTACATTTAGGGTTTCAAAAGCTAAAAAGTTGATAGAAAAGGAGTAGGTCCGTGTTAGTTTTATCCCTTTCCCTTTCCTATCGGAGGATCATCATCTAAAAACAACTGCTAACTAGATTGTATAACTTTAATATAGGAAAAAATAATGAACAAATTAATATAAATAAATCCTATCGAAAAAAAAAATTCAGAAAAATTAACAGTTTGACTTTCTGTAATGTTTATCATAATCTATTAATTTTTCATCAGAAATTATAGTAAGAAATAAAAAGAGAATTAGACTTTTGGTAATTTTATCAGTAAAATATTCCATTAAAAATTTAACCAATTTTTTCTCAAGTATTTATTTAGAGGGCATCTTCCCCTACGCATTGCACATCAGTTGGCTACTTTATTATGGACCCATGAGGTGAACCAGCATTGTTAGTTTTATCAAAATCTCTAAATCTTTACTAAGAAATTCTAGTAAAACATAAAAAAGAATTTGATTTTAGGCAATTTTAAGTCGTTTCAGTTACAAAGTTAACCTATTTTTTCTCAGGTATTTATTTAGAGGGCATCTTCCCCTACGCATTGCACATTAGTGGGTTACTTTATTATGGACCTATGAGGTGAACCAGCATTGTTAGTTTTATCAAAATCTCTAAATCTTTACTAAGAAATTTTATTAAAACATAAAAAAGAATTTGATTTTAGGTATTTTTAAGTCGTTTCTGTTAAAAAGTTAACCTATTTTTTCCCAAGTATTTAAATATTTAGAGGGCATCTTCCCCTACGCATTGCGCATTAGTTGGCTACTTTATTATGGACCTATGAGGTGAACCAGCATTGTTAGGTTTATCAAAATCTCTAAATCTTTACTAAGAAATTCTAGTAAAACATAAAATAGAATGATTTTAAGTAATTTTAAGTCGTTTCAGTTAAAAGTTAACCTATTTCTCCCCAAGCATTTAATTTGAGGCCATCCCTCCGTACGAAGTAATAGCATAGAAAAATCTTTTCCTATCTGGGTATTGTAAACGGGAGAACCATGCAGGCCGGTTTGACACTCTAGCCACTATACGATGTGGGTGGTATTTCCAAATAATTTTTCCGCTAATAAAATATAATTAATTATTTTTGTCTTTAAAAACAAAATTAATTATCATCTTAGCTACTTTTATTTTCAAATTATTTCAGGGATAAATAATTAATATTATATACCATGGCATTTATCAGTAGAAATAAATTGAATATAAATTGAAATAATTGTAATATAAATTAATAATTGAATATAATTGTAATATAAATTCGTTGACGGGGTAAATTATTGACAATGGTAGTAAAGAAATATTGGTAAGTTTCATGCTTTTCTGGTGGATATCATGTAAGTAATAACTAAGATATATAATTAAATAAATATCAGGTAAATATAGTTAAATAAATATATATAAAACATAATTAATTATTTTTGTCTTTAAAAACAAAATTTATTATCATCCTAGTTGCTTTTATTTTCAAATTATTTCAGGGATATATAATTAATATTTATATACCATGGCATTTATCAGTAGAAATAAATTGAATATAAATTGAAATAATTGTAATATAAATTAATAATTGAATATAATTGTAATATAAATTAATAATTGAATATAATTGCAATATAAATTCGTTGACGGGGTAAATTATTGATAACGGTAGTAAAGAAATATTGGAAAGTTTCATGCTTTTCTGGTGGATATCATGTAAGTAATAACTAAGATATATAATTAAATAAATATCAGGTAAATGTAGTTAAATAAATATATATAAATTATGATAAATAACATTCATAAATAATTATGAGATCAAGTAGATAAACAATAGGGTTTCATGACTATATAGTGGATGTCCCGTTATGATATAAAGTAGTTTTAGTTCTGAATATCGGTGGAAAATTGAAATTTACTGAGAAAGTAACCCAGTGAATTTATGAGATCCTTTCAAAAATATCATGCATGGCTTTATATTGTGGTCGTTATGAGGGAAGCGGAAGATCTAGGTTCGATTCCTGTACTAGCCAAGATTATTGAAATACTAGCTGAATACCCGTGCTTCGCTACGAAGCACATTCAAATTAAATACAACGGTCAATCTATGCAATTAATGCCAAAAAAATATTTATAAAAAAATCGTAACAGATATCTTTATAGACAAAATAATGCAGAAGAAAATATTCAAATTAAATACAACGATCAATGTATGCAATTAATTTGTATGTTTAATATCCATAAAATATACTAATTTGAATTAAATTCTTAAAAAACTTCAATTTCAATTTGTCTAGTTGTTAAATTTTATCTTTTACCGTATTTTAATATTTTTTTTTGTCATTTCGTTGTTATGCACGGGACGCAAAATTAATTTGAAATATCACAAAAAGAAAAGAAACCACGTGATCAACATTTAATAAATTATATTCTAAAAATTAATGTCTAAAAATTCACTAAAAATCAGAAAATAGAGGTAAAGATTCGAAAAAGATTTCATTTAAAAGGAATTTTTATGATCTTTCTCTTGATATAAATTTTATAATCCTCAGATTATTATTTTAAATGCAAACTTTAAAGAATGTTACAAAAATAGCTTAAAAATTTCATTTTTAAAAAATATAAGAAGAATTTTTCAAAAATCTTTCTGAGTGTACCCCTACACTATAAGAAAAATCTCCATGCAAAATTTCAGCCCTTTAGGTCCAGCGGTTTGGTCTGTGCGTTATCTGTCAGTCAGTTACGGAATTGTGTTATATATATAGGTAAAATAAGAATGATTGTTTTATTTGTGCTAGAAATAAATATATCTACTATCTTGTGGTTTTGTAAAGGCTGACTGCTCTTAACGACTGAATCATGCAACAACTAATTATCCCACCCAGATAGTTTTGCTTGAAGAATATGCTTGAAAAATACACTTTAGATTGTAGTTATTTAGATGATAATCGAGTACAGTGCTAAACTAGAGAAAATTGAAATAAAATCTTACTAAATTAAAATCTATACCCCTGAGAAGTTGAATTATATATTTTACTCGAACCAATTTCGACTGTAATAATTTACGATATATACAGAAGTCCTCTGATCTCCCAGTTTGAGTTTTTTTTCTCTTTTAAATTCCCTTTTCATTTGCGACTGAATGATCTCATGGATAACATATTCCATAAAACTGCAGTTTGTGTATGCGCGTATGAAAATTCGCTCATAGACAATGGAGTTCTCTTAACATCGATTTTAGTTTTCATTTTACTGAGGCATTTTATCTGTAGAAAAATTAATATTATGGAATAAGAAATAACCTAATTAATCATAGATGTTCCTTATATATGTTTTAACATTATAAATATTAATTAAAATAAAAAATACAATTATCTGCGTAGGCAAAAATTGCAAAAATTGTATTGTCAACAAAAATTGTTGGCAAAAATTGTATGCATATTACTAGCTGAAAACCCGCACTTCGCTACGGAGTACATTCAAATTAAATAAAACGGTCAATGTATGCAATTAATGCCAAAAAAATAAATAAATATATATATATATATATAATAAATACGACGATCAATATATACAATTGATGTAGAAAAAAAAATATATTTAAAAAAAAAAATCGTAAGGGATATTTTTATAGACAAAAAAATGTCCAATCGTCTGCCGCATTAGCAACAAAAAAAATATTTTTTTGTCTATTTAGTTGTTATGCAAGTGGCGATAAATTTATTTAAAGTACCAGAAAAAGAAATCACGTGATCAGCATTTAATAAATTAAATTCTAAAAATGAATCTTTAAAAATTCACCAAAAATCAGAAAATGGAGGTAAAGATTCGAAAAAGATTTCATTTTGAAGGAATTTTTATGATCTTTCTTGAGATATAAATTTTATAACCCTCAAATTATTATTTTAAATGCAAACTTAAAAAAAGTTAAAAAAACAGCTTAAAAATTTAATTTAAAAAAATCTAAGGAGAATTTTTCAAAAATCTCTCTTAGTGCACCCCTACACAAAAAGAAGAATCGCCATGCAAAATGTCAGATCTTTAGGTCCAGCGGTTTGGTCTGTGCGTTGTATGTCAGTCAGTGAGTCAGTTACGGAACTGTTTTATATCTATAGATAAGCGGTGCATATCACAATACATATTAGAAGAGGAAGTAGAAATTCGTCAGGATTTGAATTCCTGTATCGAAACCCTGCTGCAAACTCCTTAATTGCATTTTCCCCGTTTTTAAAGCAGCCGGAAATTTGAATGTAAAGATGGTGTACTTGAAAAAAATTCAAGGGTGAGGTAAAATTCTGTCTTTCTCCAGAGAGAGAGGAAGCTGGGCAATGGAGAGTTGAATACGGTTGCCGTAAGTAGAGAAATGGTTTTCTACTAAAAATCAAGTGGGAGAGGAATTGAGGACAAGAGCAAAATTGAATAAGTTAGAAAACAGAGTGGGGAGATAAATATTGAAAGAGAGGCGTAATAAGACACAAAAAAGAGAAGAGTTTTTATACTTTCTAATTTAGTGTAGTCTCATGTTGATCAAAAAGTCCAGTATATGCTTAGAGAAAGAGCAGAAATTAGATGACTTCATTGAAATATAGCAAGAGATCACTTGACAAAAATAATGCGAAATTGGAAAATTCCTTCTTTCTCGAGAGGGAGGAAGCTGGACAATGGAGAGTTGAATGCGGTTGTCGTAAGTAGAGAAATGGTTTTTTACTATAAATCAAGTGGGAGAGGAATTGAGGACAAGAGCAAAATTGAATAAGTTGGAAAACAGGGTGGGGAGATAACTATTGAAAGAGAGGCGTAATAAGACACAAAAAAGAGAATAGTTTTTATACTTTCTAATTTAGTGTAGTATCATGTTGATCAAAAAGTCCAGTATATGCTTAGAGAAAGAGCAGAAATTAGATGACTTCACTGAAATAAAGCAAGAGATCACTTGACAAAAATAATGCGAAATTGGATAGAACCCAAAGGTATAAAGGCCCACTTTTTGGTCATACTTCAATTGCTGAATTTAAGATGTTATTGCATTCTAAAGACAAGTTACTTTGTGAAAGAAAACAGATTTTTACATAAGAGAGTATTATTTATGTTCTGAAATTTTTTTCGCGATGGGGGAAATTGTTTTGCCATTTCTTCTCTATCTCATCAGAAGATATCTGTATCAGAGATAACGGTAGGGATGATTAGGGTCTGTTCACACAGAATCTGTCAGAGTCAGTGTTACTAATTTGACACATTTATAACCAATCACAGAGCTTAGCAATTTCGTGGTTAATCGTATGGAGGTTTGTAATTGGTTAAATATATTTCAATACGAGTAACGCTGATGCTGAAAGATACAATGTGACCAGTCCCTTACCTGGAATTATTTTAATTATTTACTATTAAAAAACAATAAATAGATATGTTGCTGACCTTGCGTTTTTAAAATAACTAGCTGAAAACCCGTATTTCGCTACGGAGTACATTCAAATTAAATACAACGGTCAATGTATGCAATTAATGCCAAAAATATGTATATATATATATATATATATATATATTTATAATAAATACAATGATCAATGTATGCAATTGATGTAAAAAAACAACGAAAAATCTCAATGGATATTTTTATAGACAAAATAATGTAGAAGAAAATATTGAAATTAAATCTAATTGAACATGCTAAAGATTATAGTACAGTTAATATAGTACAGTTTGAGGAACATTTATTTTACTGTATTTTAATATTTTTTTGGGATAATGTCCAATCGGCAGCCGAATTAGAAAGAAAAAAAAAATTTTTGTGAATTTATTTCGTTGTTATGCACGTGACGATAAATTAATTTAAAGTATCAAAAAGAAAAGAAACCACGTAATCAGCATTTAGTAAATTAAATTCTAAAAATTAATCTTTAGAAATTCACCAAAAATCACAAAATAGAGGTAAAGATTCGAAAAAGATTTCGTTTTAAAGGGATTTTTATGATCTTTCTCGTGATATAAATTTTATAGCCCTCCGATTATTATTTAAAATGCGAACTGTAAAGAATGGTACAATAACAGCTTAAAAATTTAATTTAAAACATCTAAGAAGAATTTTTCCAAAATCTCTCTTAGTGCACCCCTACACTATAAGAAGAATCGCCATGCAAAATTTCACCCTTTTAGGTCCAGCGGTTTGGTCTGTGCGTTATATGTCAGTCAGTCAGTTTGTGAGTTACGGAACTGTTTTATATATATAGAGTAGCTCAAAGCAATAATGGTTTTCCTTTCCTTTTTTATTTAACCTTTATTAATTTTCTCGATTATCTTTCATTATTTCTTCCATATGCACGAAAAATTAATAGTTATAGGTAATATTAATAGTATAATTATATTATATTAATAGTATAATTATAGGTAATATTAATAGTGTAGTAATAGTTATAGTAAAAATTAATAGTTTATAGTCAATGTGATCCGCCAATGTAAGTCGCCCCCTGATAATTTTCTTGCTAATATTTCTTTATCTCTTTCACATGCACTCACACAAAAAAATAAATTGTAGAAAAGGGAGTGATGCACTAAATGTGATCCTCTGTTGATTTTCGTGCTAATCTTTCATTATATTTTTTTCACGCGCACACAAAAAAATGAATAAATATAGAAAGGGAAGTGATCTGCCAGCGGGGGGCCTTACTAGGGCCTATTACCTCATAAGAGGTAATAGGTCCTTCCCCTCTAATCAAGGTACCGTATTTTTTGGACCATAAGACGCACGGACGATAAGACGCACGTTAAATTTATGGGAGGATTTTTGGAAAAGAATATTTTGTATTTTGTTAGATATAGAAAGATATTTTCAATTTCTTACTTAAGGCGACAATGGACCTTCAGATTGACAAAAATATGTCCCCAAAATGATTTTTTTTCTTTCGGAAAATGATTCTGCAACTCATCAGCTTTAGATTAAAAAAAAGTATGTTGATCCGATCATTATTAACCGAGTTATAAGTATTTTTCAAACGTAAACAATGGAAATGTTAGTCAAAACTTTAAATGCTATTTTCTCAAAACAAGTTTTCATGTCGTTTCGGTAAGTTCAAAATGTTCCATGCATCATAATTTTACTTGAATTTTCATAAAATTTCATAAAATGATTATTTATATATGTTAGAATAAAACTTATTAATTAATTCATTATACTATTTTAAAACAACTTTAAATATTTACAATAAAAAACTTTTTTTGATAAAATTTTGCATAAAATGACCTATTTTTATCGATTTCTTTTCTAGTTTTTATAAATATGACTGTAAATCAAATATTGCTAGTAACTTTTATTATAACTATATAAAGCTAGCTTAAGAAAGAAGATTAGATATCGGAGACAAAAATTGATGTGCATGGAGCATTTTTAAATGGAGTAATTAACAAACTGATTTTAATTAATATCTTTATTAATTACATTCTGATTTTTTTTAAACTTAGAATTTTCATCTCTAAACAACACTGTTTAAGTTTACAAAATTTCATAGCAATTGTTTGATAAATAAAAAAAAAGTTTTTCATGGTCCATTGTCGCCTTAATAAAGATAAAAAAATATATATAGTATATACATTAAATTATGTATATAAAATATGCATAATAAATATATATAATAAATATATATGAGATATATAAAATAAGATATTCATTTTATTTTAATGTTTCCATCGGATCATGAAACGCACCCCAATTTCAAGTCTAATTTTTTTATGTAAAAAGGTGCGTCTTATTGTCTCAAAAATACGGTAATTCCCCTTTTTTACGTTAAGTATTCACTAACTCCTTTTTACTATTAACAATTTAGTTGTAAATAAACTAAACGCACCACCAAGATGTGGGATAATTTCCGAATTGCTTAGGACGATAGATTCCTCAGTTTTACCAGACTAAACACGAAAAAATTAGTTCAAGTTGAAAATAAAATTGATCAGAGGTCATCGCTAAAACGGATGAATTTTTGGTGGTGGGCAATTCTGGATGCCAAATAGATTTTTGGATTTTCTGACATGTGAAATTATTTAGTCATTCGAATTTTTAAAATTCCATTTTCAAATTTGTTAAAATGTTTAAAAAACTATTTAGAACAATGTATCACATTTATCTTCATCAGAAGGTTTATTCAGTGACTTCGGGCTTGAATCCCGCGTTTAACATGGGTGTTTACAAATGTTTAAGGGGACAGTGGACCTTCAAATCTAACTTTTTTTTGTTTTGAATGGATTTGCTTGAAATTTGAATATGTGATTAGTACCATAGATATGTAAAAGTGGTTAAAATTTAATGATGAAATATTAATAACTTAAAATGAATTATGAGTTATTAATTATATCAAAAATTAGCCTCATTAAAAATGTTCCATGCGCATTTCTTTTGCATATAATATGGTAATTTTCATTTACGGGATACCTTATAGAACTAACAATGAAACTTATTGCTTATTTTAAGCATTCATTAAAAATATAAAAAGAAAAAAATAATAACAGTGAAAACACCCTTTTTATTACGCAAAATACCTCTAAATCATCTTTTCAAGTACAAAACTTAGAAATTCTGAGCTACGAAGCAAAATTATTGTCAATAAAATTTATTTGATATACAGTTAAGTATATAAAACTTAAATTTCAAAGCAATACGATCATTAGAAATGCGCCTGGAGCAGTTTGAATATTCGTATGACGTGAAAATTTTTATTTTGAGAAAAACACATTTAAAGTTATTGCTATTAGTAACCACATAATATCTAAATTAAATACAAATGCCTAAAACTAGGAAAGTAATCACAGAAATTAAAAATTCTTTTTGCAACACATTCCTACTCGTCCGTAGTTTCACAATTCAATAAAATAAAAAAATCGAATTTTTGGACAAATTTCACAATTTTGAAAGTCCACTGTCCCCTTAAAATGGTTTTTTAGGTGAAAGACCCCCCGGAATTTTAGGTCTCTTTTTGCAAATGATGGCTATAGTGTTCCAAAAGAATGAATCATTAAAAATAAAAAGCAGTCGAATACTAATGATACTTCCAAATAATTTAAAAAGGAAAAAAGATTTCTTGAATAAAAAGGGAAACAAATCTCCAGTTTTACCAGACTAAACACGAAAAAAATTAGTTCAAGTTGAAAACAAAATTGGCAGAGGTCATCGCAAATTGGATGAATTTTTGCGGTGGGCAAATATGTATTCCAAATAGATTTTTGATGGATTCTCTGACATGTGAAATTATTTAGTCATTCGAATTTTTAAAATTCCATTTTCAAATTTGTTAAAATGTTAAAAAAATTTTTAGAACAATGTATCACATTTATCTTCATCAGAAGGTTTATTCAGTGGCATTAGACACATGGACACAGAGTTAAAATGCTTTTTCTAAAGCAACAGAACGAAAACCGTGAATTACTGAAATACATTGAAATTGATCTATACGAATGTAGTATGTGCGTTGCTTTTGGTGAAATTTAAGACGTTAGATACTCGATATAAGATGACAATGAAAAATATTAGCTTACGTTATGTATGCATGCAAAATAAATTTTACGGATTTTGTAAAATTCATAGAATTTAGGAACATTATTTTTGTATATGAACAGCAAAAACCAATAATACAATCGAACGAGAAGGGGAACAAGGAAACTTCGAATTATCGAGGATTTCGATATACCGAGGTTCGATTTAATAATTACGTGGGAGTGTTAGGCAGGTTCAAGGGGAATGGAAAAACTTATCAAGGAATTATCAAGGAATTCGATTCTATCGATGCTCCACTGTATTAGTAATAGATATTAGAAAAATTTACTTCAAATCAACTTGAAATAGCCATAAAAATTAACTCGTGACAGGGCTGAGTTTAGATTGCTCTCAAAGCTTATAAATCTTAAACAGTTCATTGATTAGAAGCTTGTAATGAAATTTGACTTAATTTTATTTTACTTTCCTTTGAAGTCTAAAGTAAATTATTGAAATACACCAAAAAGAGTATATTTTATTCGAAATACTTTTATCTGTATTTATAATAAGGTATCATCATAACTATAATGACGGAATTTGGAATAAAATTTAAATAATAATATTTAATTTACATCTCAAAATATATCAGCAAAAATGAATACATTTATAAGCTTTAGACAACAGATTATACTTTAAAAATGAATTTATGGAAAAAGAAGCATTGACAAATTTTCAGTAAGAAATTCAGAGTTTTAAAATTTATTTCTAAACACTTCACTTTAATGTTAAACAGACAGACATTACTGCACTATAATTTCCTACGAAGTCTAGCTCTGGAATTAAAAAAAATTAATATTATGAATAAACTCCATTTAAGTTAATATTAAGGATTATTCCGCTAATATTAAGGGCTCCGTTAATATTAATGACAAGTATTCGTTTAAAGTATCTCCCTACACTCGGAACTTTTTTTCGAAAGTATATACAATACTGATTAAATAAGTACATTTTAAGTTCAAATGGGATATGAAATCATGAAAACGAATATAAATCTAGTAAAGTTTTCATAACATTTAAAAGAAATAGAAAAAATTTCATAAATTTTTTGCAAAATTTAAGGCTTACGGCAGACACCCTATAGACCCAGTTCAACTAAATATATTTTAATTTCCTTTATACTACTATATACTATTGGGGCATTTACATGTGCAAAAAACTAAAAGTTTTACAATATATCTAACAATATATCTTACAATATATCTTACAATATATCTTAACAATATATCTTAACAATATATCTTACAATATAAACTAAAGTTTTGAAATATTTCAAATATGTAGCAAAACTCAGGTTTCAGAAAAAATATCTTTTTTTAAAGTAGAGTTACCTGTAAATGATAAAATTAAGACACAGAGCTTTTAAATCAAAACATTGTTAGTAACGGGGAAATCACTACTGCAAAATTTTAAAGACTCCTTTTAAATAATAAGGTTTCTCGTTTACCAAAGCCAATTATCTAGATAATGTATTTAAGGGGACAGTGGACCTTCAAACCTAACTTTTTTTGTTTTGAATGGATTTGCTTGAAATTTGAATATGTGATTAGTACCATAGATATGTAAAAGTGATTAAAATTTAAAGATGAAATATTAGTAATTTATGAATTATGAATTATTAATTATATCAAAAATTGGTCTCATTAAAAATGCTCCATGCGCATTTCTTTTGCATATAATATGGTAATTTTTATTTACAGGATACCTTATAGAACTAACAATGAAACTTATTGCTTATTTTAAGCATCCATTAAAAATATAAAGAGAAAAAAATAATAATAGCGAAAACACCCTTTTTATTACGCAAAATACCTATAAATCATCTTTTCGAGTACAAAATTTAGAAATTCTGAGCTACGAAGCATAATTTTTTTCAATAAGATTTATTTGATATACAGTTAAGTATATAAAACTTAAATTTCAAAGCAATACGGACATTAGAAATGCGCCCGGAGCAGTTTGAATATTCGTGTGACATGAAAATTTTTATTTTGAGAAAAACACATGTAAAGTTATTGCTATCAGTAACCACATAATATCTAAATTAAATACAAATGTCTATAACTAGGAAAGTAATCACATAAATTAAAAATTCTTTTTGCAACATATTCTTACTCGTCCGTAGTTTCACAATTCAATAAAATAAAAAATTCCAATTTTTGGACAAATTTCACAATTTTTAAAGTCCACTGTCTCCTTAAAGATTTTATCCCCAGTCATTTAAGAATTACAGTAAAACCTCGTTCATCCGGACTAACTGGGACCACGGGCAATCCGGATAATTGAAAATCCGAATAATCCGGGTAATATGGGTAATAAGCAAAACAAAATCCTTAACTAAGCAGACCTACAGTTTATTACGATAAAAATCTATGTTTTCTAACAAAATTACATAGTATTGTTTACAAGACATTAAAAAATATAAAAATAACTTTTCACATCGTTTCTTAAAAAGGAATTGGTAAGTCTGGTACAGCTTTCTTAAACTCAACATAAAGCATTTTATTACCACGATTTATTGTACATTCTATGCAGGAACTGTACATTGAATCAAAATAAAATGCGAATATTTGGCGGTGCTTGTAGTTACGTTCTTGCTATCATAGTTAAAAATGATCTAATGTGAAAGAAAATAATGTCTACAAATCTGGATTATCCGGATTATCTGGATATCCGGATAAATTATAATCCTTGTTTAATTGGGACAAGAGTACAACTGTTCCTAAATGTAGTCTTTTTTGTCTACTTTTTTTCTAATTTTGTTTGCTTGGGACCAAGAACTTGCCAAAACACCGGTTTAAGGGGAAAATATTGTATTAAATTTAAAATATTGTATTACATATTAATATTATACATATTAATATGTAATTCAGTATTTTATCTAAATGGTAATAATTAGATAAAATATTATATTACATATAACATATTACAACGATATTATATTATATTACATATTACAAAGAGGTTTTACTGTACTTCTGGTCTATTAAATTAGCCGTACTTACTTATTACTATTAATAGGCCATACTGGAAATCGTACGAATAAAATTAAATCTGTCTATTAGATTCCTAAAAGATGACCTTTCAAATGAAACGAAAAAAAAAATTGAAATATCCCCCAAAAACAGTCATTTTAAGAAAGATACCTTAAAAAATAAATACATGAAAAAAAAGCATTGCCAAATTTCTATTAAGAAATTGAAAGTATTTGATATTTGGGAATAAACACTTCTTTTCAATGTTCTGTAGACAGACTTTAACTCCGAGCAATTTCCAACGAAATCTAAGTTCTTGGATTATTAAAACATTTAACAATCTCCCGAGACAAACTCCATAAGTACCCGTTTAAGACATTTGGTTGGGTCGCAACCCGAGCAAAGCAATCAAACACCCACCTGAGCAAGTCCGGTCAGCAGCTCGGCTTCGACGTACCCCTCTCACCCGGCAGAAGGTACGGCAGCCCACGGCGCAGCTCACCAGCAAATCACCGACGCTGAAGCAACCCTTAACCGCCTACCTACAACTCGTATCTCACGGTTCTAGTTTTGCGGCTTCTGTGCGTTCAGACCACCGGCTAAATGAGGCTTAATTTCCCCGTCGGCGCACCCACCGTTGCCACCCCTTTTTTCGCGGCACCCCCCTCCTTGGACCCGGATTTCACCTCTCCTAGAATGCCTCGGTGTTTAGGGTTTTTTTTTTTTTTTTTTTTTAAATGTACACTGCATCATCCGACGATAGAGTATTTATTATTTGTTGCTTGTTTTTCTTTTTTCTGCATGCCGTCTTGGCAACACTTGGGCAAAATATCGTAGTTAACATTGTATCGGGATTACTGTAATTAGCACTGTGTGTTTCTGGCTACAAAATGCTCCGCGAGGCCTCATTAAAATTTATACAGTAATAGGTGATGATTATATATTTCATATCGTTTCGTTTTCTTCTCTTTCTGTTTCTGTATGCGAGGTGATAGACAATAATTATTTTTTTTGTGCTATTCGTTATTAAGAAATATATGTGTAAAATACACATCAGGTAATTTAAAAAAGGATACATATAATTCGATGTGATACATACTTTTAAAGAATGCATATATGTGCAGTAATATCCCGAAGTTTAGCGATAGTTGGGACCGAAGAAAGATCGCGTAAGTCGGGGTACAACTTTGCATATAAATACTTAGCAAAGCAGTCTAATATAAGACCAAGAACTTACAAAAACACCAGTTTAAAGGCAAAATAATGTATTAAAATTAAAATATTGTATTACATATTCATATTATACATATTAATATGTAATACAATATTTTATCTAATTGGTAATAATTAGATAAGATATTATATTACATATTTTATCTAATTGTTACCAATTAGATAAAATATGTAATGCAATTTGTCGAATTGGGACAAATTGTATTACATTGTCTACAATTGTATATTTTGACAATTGTAGTCTTGTTTAATTCTGACAAGACTACAACTGTTCCTAATTGTAGTCTTTTTTGTCTACTTTTTTTCTAATTTTGTTTGCTTGGGACCAAGAAATTGCCAAAACACCGGTTTAAAGGGAAAATATTGTATTAAATTTAAAATATTGTATTACATATTAATATTATACATATTAATATGAAATTCAATATGTTATCTAAATGGTAATAATTAGATAAAATATTATATTACATATTTTATCTCATTATTACCAATTAGATAAAATATGTAATACAGTTTGTCTAATTGGTACAAATTGTATTACATTGTCTACAATTGTCTAATTGTCTAATTGACTATAATTGACTAGACAATTATAGTCATATCTAATTGGGACAAGACTACAATTGTCCTTATTGTAGTCTTTTTTGTCTAATTTTTTCTAATTTTGTCGGACTGGGACAAAGAACTTACAAAAACATAAAATATTGTATTACAATTAAAATTTTGTATTGCATATTAATATTATACATATTAATATGTGATACAATATTTTACCTAATTGATAATAATTAGATAAAATATTATATTACATATTTTATCTAATTATTACCAATTAGATAAAATATACAAAACAATTTGTCAAATTTTGACAAATTGTATTACATTGTCTACAATTGTCTAACTGTCAAATTGTCTAATTAGACAATTGCAGTCTTTTCTAATTGGGACAAGACTACAAATGTCCTAATTTTAGTCTTTTTTTGTCTAATTTTTTTTTCTGATTTTGTCTGATTGGGACCAAGAACTTATAAAAAACACCAGTTTAAAGGGAAAATATTGTTTTAATCTTAAAATATTGTATTACATATTAATATGTAATGCAATATTTTATCTAATTGGTAATAATTAGATAAAATATTATATTACATATTTTGTATAATTATTACCAATTAGATAAAATATGTAATACAATTTGTCTAATTGGGGCAAATTGTATTACATTGTCCACAATTGTCAAATTGTCTAATTAGACAATTGCAGTCTTGTCTAATTGGGACCAAGAACTTATAAAAACACCGGTTTAAAGGGAAAATATTGTATAAATTTTAAAATATTGTATTACATATTATTATTATACGTATTAATATGTTATATAATATTTTATCTAATTGGTAATAGTTAGATAAAATATTATATTACATACTTTATCTAATTATTACCAATTAGATAAAATATGTAATGCAATTTGTGCAATTGGGACAAATTGTATTACATTGTCAATTGTAGCCTTGTCTAATTAGGATAAGACTACAATTATCCTAATTGTAGTTTTTTTGTCTATTTTTTTCTAATTTTGTCTGATTGGGACTAAGAACTTACAAACACCAGTTTAATGGGAAAATATTGTATTAAAATAAAAATATTGTATTACATATTAATAATTATACATATGTGTAAGATATTGAACTATATATATATAATATATATTTTGATGGTTTTAAATACTTTACATATGTGTAAGATATTGAACTATATATATATATATATTTTGATGGTTTTAAAAAATCCAATAAAGTAGTCTGCCGTATTAACTCCTTTCTTTTTGCGTGAAGAATTTCTTCATAGCAGACTAACATTTTAAAAAAAATTCCCTGCTTTGTCATGCTCACGCGTTCTTTATTAGAGTCTAAATTCTCTAAAATCTGTAACCGTTTCTCAATTGCGTTGAGACCATCTGTCAAGTTTATAATTATCATTAGGTTTTGGATTGGGTCTGAAGTGTCGGATTCTCCAGTGATGCTTTGGACGCGCATCTCTGTGAGGTCATCGACTGTCAGTTCCTCAAGATGAAAATCCAACAGCCCGTTGACTTCATCGACTTCAAATTTGTAATTGCCTGGCGAGATGGACAACTTCTTCTATCACACGAGCAATATGATCAGTTTCAACCGTTATTAGCAAATATTGGACAAAGTTTGTTCCAGACACCATTTTGGGGAGATTTCATTCCAAGATTTAAAAAAAGGGGAAAAAGGGGAAAATCAAAAACCGCGTAACTCCGAGTTATAATTGTCACAATTAGGACAATTGTATTGCGTAAGTCGTTGTATTACTGTACTTAGATGTAAAATAAAGGGAAAAAGTGCCCTATCCATCAAATGTATTTTATAAAATGGTAAAAGATAATACAAAATGTCAGTACAAAATACACTTATGTTCAAAATTAACAGAATTTCCGCATTTTATCGAATTTCTGAAAAACTAATGGACGGATTTTAATGAAATTTGGAATGGATACACAGTTATACAAGAGAAATAATTGCACCATAAACAGTCATTGTACGATAAAATTTAATTCTGGTCTATAAAATATAATTCTGTTTCTTACTTTAGAGATAGATCAAATATTTCATGAAAGGTGGATTGAAAATATTGATTACTTAAGACGGTTATTTTCGTTGCATACTCAACAAATCTAATGTCAATCTAGTTTTCCCCAACTTTTAAAGTAGAAATAATACTGAAAGTGTTCCATTAAACTGAACTAGTCACGAACAACGAAAGAAGAAGTTCAATTTTCAATTTTACTTCCATCATGGTTGAAAATGCTCTTCGTTTCTTCCACATTTATAACTGATACATTAAACAAAAATTACTTACCATTTTATTATTAAACTAACTGAAAACCCGTACTTTGTTACGGAGTACATTCAAATAAAATACAACGGTCAATGCATGCAATTAATGCCACAATATGTATATATATATATTTATAATAAATACAACGATCAATGTATGCAATTGATGTAAAACAACGAAAAAAATTATTTATAAAAAAATCGCAACGGATATTTTTATAGACAAAATAATGCAGAAGAAAATATTCAAATCAAATCTAATAGAGATATACTAAAGAATATAGTACAGTTAATATAGTACAGTTTGAGGAACATATCTTTTACTGTATGTAATATTTTTTTGGATAATGTCCAATCGTCTGCCGCATTAGCAAGAATTTTTTTTTGTCTATTTCGTTGTTATGCACGTGACGCAAAATTAAAAGAAAAGAAACCACGTAATCAGCATTTAATAAATTAAATTCTGAAAATTAATATTTAAAATTCACCAGAAATCAGAAAATGGAGGTAAAGATTCCAAAAAGATATCATTTAAAGAAATTTTTATGATCTTTCTCGTGATATAAATTTTATAACCATCGAGATATTATTTTAAATGCAAACTTTAAAGAATATTACAAAAACAGCTTAAAAATTTAATTTTAAAAAATCTAAGAAGAATTTTTAAAAAATCTCTCTTAGTGCACCCCGACACTATAAGAAGAATCACCATGCAAAATTTCAGCCCTTTATGTCCAGCGGTTTGGTCTGTGCGTTATATGTCAGTCAGTCAGTCAGTTACGAAACTATTTTATATATATAGATAAATATTTATTTTGGGTTCATTCGAGCTCTTATTTACTTTTGTTAGCCTCTGATTTACTTTTGTTATTTACCCATTTTTAAATTCTAAAATGGACCGATAATTCTTGCCTCTCAACAATTCGAGATTTATCAATCTGAAAAAATTCAGAACTTATTACATAAGTTGTGGGTTTAGACGCGAAGACTTCGAAAATAATAGAAATTTTTGTTATATTCTTTTCCTAGATAAAATTGAATGATTTTTCAATATTGGCTTGCAGTCATACCAAAATAAATTTAAATAATTTTTTTATAGATTCCTTGAGAAAAACAATATTCCTAACATCCTTTACGGGAGAAAAATTCTTATGATTGGCAAGCGAGCCTGTAAAACTTTTCTCGCTGTAATCACCAGAAGTATGCAGAAAAGCAAACTTTCGCTAGGCTAATAGGCAAGCAAATTTCATCTCAGTTTTGATTTTTTTGTAAATGCTACAATGAAATTTGAAAGTATGAGATAATGTTCCTCATTTCGAGATGTGCGTTGTATGCTTAAGAAGGATAAATAGCATTTTGTGTATAATTCCTTAAAACAGGAAGAAAATCATTGAATAATTCACCTGTTCAATGATTTCTCCCCTTCACATGCTGCATTTAAAAATGCACCGTAAAATTTATAGTTTTGGTTGTTTATTGTTAAAGGAGGATCAACCTTTTAAGCCGTATAGTGTCCCAAAATTATTAAATATTTAAGTAAAAGAATAAAATAATTATATCTAAACTATAAAAAGGATACTTATATATATATATATATATATATATATATATATATATATATATATGTATGTATATAAACAACAGTTCCGTAACTGACTGACTGACTGAATGACAGATAACGCATAGACCAAACCGCTGGACCTAAAGTGTTGAAATTTTGCATGGCGATTCTTCTTATAGTGTAGGGGTGCACTGAGAAAGATTTTTGAAAAATTCTTCTAGATTTATTAAAATTAGATTTTTAAGATGTTTTGTAACATTCTTTTAAGTTTGCATTTAAAATAATGATCTGAGGGTTATAAAAATTTACAACACACAAATTCCTTTAAAATGAAATCTTTTTCGAATCTTTACCTCCATTTTCTAATTTTGGGTGAATTTTTGAAGATTAATTTTTAGAATTTAATTTATTAAATGCTGATCAGGTGGTTTCTTATCTTTTTGTGATACTTTAAACTAATTTTGCGTCATGTGCATAACAACGGAATAAATTGACAAAAAAAAATTTTTTTTTTCTAATGCGGCAGACGATTGAACATTTTTCAAAAAAATATTACAATACAGTAAAAGAAATGTTTCTCAAACTGTACTATATTAACTGTACTATGTTCTTTAGTATGTTCTATTAGATTTAATTTGAATATTTTCTTCTACATTATTTTGTCTATAAAAATATCCGTTACGATATTTTAATAAATAAATATATATATATATATATATATATATATATATATATATATATATATATATATATATATATATATATACAGTGGAATCTCGATCGATCGTTTCGGATCCATCGTTTTTCCGTATGTACCGTTTATTTTATCCAGTCCCAACGATCATATTGCTTTGTTATGATTCCGCATCTATCGTTTTCCCGCACTTATCGTTCATTTCAATGTGTCCCTTGAAAAACGATAGGTCGCGATTCCACTGTATATATATATATATATATATATATATATATATATATATATATATATATATATATATATATATATATATATATATATATATATATATAATATATATGTATATCTTTATATATAAAAGGCAAAGTCTGTGTGTGTGTGACCTAGTTTTTGTCTGCTCGCGGCGCAGCGCAAAGACAGTAGGTCGGACAGTCTTGAGATTCGACACGAAGATGCCTCCCAAGGTCTCATTATGCACCTCGAAGCCCTTTTTTCGATTTTTTAATTAGATTTTCCGTAATTAAATATTTAGTCGCGATTTGGAGCTCCCGGACGAGTAAAAGCCCCGTAAATCCTAACGTATCCGTCCAAGAATTTTTTTTTTTCGGACGAGCCTATACGGGAAAGATGACACTATACGGAAATCACAATTAAAATTGTCTGTCTTAATTTATCGATTAATTGTGATTTATTTTCGATCGCCTGTACGCACCCGTTTTTCGGAAAAAAACGCGATTTTGTCCGTGACCCTTTTTTCCAAATTGTCGAATCGATACGTAAATGTCGTTACATTTTGACGAAATTTTAATCTCAGAGACCCTAGACATCACAGTTTCGAAAGCCAGAATCAAAATTAATTTACAAATTGTAGTTATTTTTTAATAATTTATTTTATGATTCGGAAACTCTTGCGAGAAATCTCATTTTGGAGATTTCGTTCTTCATTTCCGGACGAAGGTAAAATAGGAGAAAAACCAGTTTTTCGACGTCATGCACGTGATTGTGTTGGGGCGTTTGTTTTCTATGAGGGATTCGGTGGTTAAAGGAAATCGATTACTATTGCAGTGATAATCGATTAAAAAATCACATTTAGTAATGCCGAAATTTTTTTGGCCAGCACTTAGTTAATATCATATAATTTGTGGTGTATTTGTGGAAAAAATCTATGAAGATTTCAAAGAATTTCAGCATGTGGAGGATGTGATATATTGGCTTTCAAGGAAATCGAATACTTTTGCAGTGATATTCGATTAGTAATCCTATGTCAAAAATTTTGCCAAAATGTGCCAGAAAGGATTAAATTTATATGGGTAAAATAATGTATCGTGGTGAGGAAAAGGATGACAGCGACGCCCATTAACAAAGGGTTAAGGCTACTAAAAAATTGGTAATTACATTACCCGAGCAACGCCGGGACGGGTACAGCTAGTATATATATATATATATATATATATACATATATATATATATATATATATATATATATATATATATATATATACATATATATATACACACATATATATATATATATATATATCTTAACATAGCATAAATTAAAATTACTACTACTCTATATGTATTACTAGTATGTAAAACATTACATACCACTTATATAATTTATCAATTTTGTGGAAAAGAAAGCAAAATATACGCCTTCTTAAACTCCACAACAAAATTTGAAGGAGAATTTTATTGTAGGTTTTTTTCTTATTTTTTTATAGGCAAATGAGGACATTAGTAAATTGTCTAGAAAATAAGTTGTTGTGGGGTTTATTTTAGTACCCCCTGAAAGTTTGGCGTAGTTTATATTTTAGACAACGCTTCATCTAAATTTTTAATATGAATATCGTATAATTGTACCTTCGGATCTTAAAACCATACCTTTTTGAACAAAATCAATTAATGTGAATTTATAACTAAATTAGTCAATGTAGATATGTAAGCCTAAACCTGTGCCTACGTACTACGTACTTAAGTTGAGTTAGAACTTCGTAGTTTATTTTCATCAAATTTAAAATCCGTACGTTAATCATAAACTGCCCTTCTTAGTTAAAATGTCCTGTTTGAAAATTTTTCATTTTAATTTTTTAAAATATTTTTAACTTTTTCCTTAATTTAGAATGTCCTATCTGCTTTGGGACGCTCTTAAAACTATCTAACGTATTTGTCTTAACTACGTTTCAACCTGCCTACAACATTCCTAACATTGTGTTCTAACATTTTTAACTTTTCGAGAAAACCGTGTCGCATTTTTCTCGAAAAGTTAAAAATTTTAAGATACTTTACATAAGGAGAGCGCCTTCTTTTTCCATAATTTTAATTCATTTGTTGAAAGTTTGTTTCCATATAGTGTTAGTGTATAAAAATATGTATGTTTTATTGTGGTATATTCTGATAAACAGTTAGATTTTAAAGTATTCCATCGTAAGAAAGAAAAAAAGTTTTAAAGTGCATTATCTTGGAATAGTTTTTGAAATATTCAATAGATTTCAACCACATTTGCCGATAATATTTGAATTTTATATTTATAATTTAGTGTATTTCATCTCTGTTAGATTATGAACTGCAATAATTAATATACCTATGGATTCTGTGGGAGTTCTTGGTTGCCTTTGCTAAACTTTTTCCACTGATACACACACACACACATATATATATATATATATATATATATGGTGCCAGGTATAAAGGGCTTATGTAAAAATAGTAATTTTTAGATATTTGTTACTATTGGTAAAAAAAAAAAATCTTTTGACCTGTATAAAAGGCTTATCAATTTTGTCTATCAATTTTGTATACAAAAGTACATTTCTTTGTACAAAACACTCAAGTCAAAATTATTGTTCTGCGATTGGTATAAAAACCAATAACTTGGTATATTTAAATCATTTTTTTTGACTTAAGCCCTGTATACTGGGCCCTTTTTATCCCTCTCTCTCTCTCTCTCTCTCTATATATATATATATATATATATATATATATATATATATATATATATATATATATATATATATGTGTGTGTGTGTGTGTGTTAGTCATACTGCTCTACACATTAAGCGATGAAATTCCCATATCTAGATGAAAATTATCGTTTAAATTTCAACAGCTCAACGCTCTAACTTAACACCGATGCTTGAAACCCGCATTCGATTCAGCTTCGCGGCCTCACTTCCGTAAACGGCGAATTTAACACTCGAAATAATCGTATCCAATTACGCTATCTTTGAAAAATAATACTCTAACAGGGGTCAAACGGCCCGCTTTAACATCGTTCAGCGGTTGCATAGCTATAGTACATTACATACGTGGTGCGCAGGAGTGATGCGGGTGATTATCATGCAGCTACCAACGATCTGATGGCGTACAAACATTTGCGAAGATCACTTGTGTTTAAAGAGCTCTTTAAAGTAACCTGTAATTACTCTGAAGCCGTTCATCGGCTGAGGCGTAATCACCGTGAAACGATCTCGTTGTATACATATATATATATATACCCCCCCCCCCTCCCCTCCAGCTTGAATTACGCTTTCCCATATTGTACCCGATTTCCCAGAGTTCAATGTCAGGTTCGGGGTTGCTTATAGGGTGAAAATGGTTTGTGGGTTACGGAAGTGGTCCGGTTCGGAAATCATTAATAATATTTTGTATGGAAGTTTGTTCATAATGCCGCGAGAAACATTTAGCGAAAACTAATAAAAGACAAAAATATTGATAGAGGAACGAGACAAAAATGATCAAAATATTGTTTGATGAAAACCGAGATTTAACTTATTTGACCTTCATATAAAAGTATATTAAGAGAATTATAAAGTATCTCGGAGAGTTACTAGACACTTCCTAGTCCGATTTTCTGGAGTTCAATGTCAAGTTCAGGTTTTTTTTTTATAGGGGTTAAGTGGTTTGTGGGTTACGGAAGTAGTCCAGTTCGGAAATCTTTTTAATAATGTATTGTACGGAAGTATGTTCATCATACTACAAACATTCTTCAGCGAAAACTCATTAAAAACAGAAATATTGATACAGAAAGGAGACCAAAATGATCAAAATCTAGTTTGAAGAAACCCGAGATTTAACTTATTTGACCTTTATATAAATGTATATTAAGAGGATTCTAAAGTATCTAGGAGACTTACTAGACACTTCCAAGTCCGATTTTCAACTGTTCAATGTCAGGTTCAGGTGTTTTTTTTTATAGGGGGTAAGTGGTTTGTGGATTACGGAAGTGGTCCGGTTCGGAAATCATTCTAATAATGTTTCGTACGGTATGTTCATAATACCACGAGAAACATTTAGCGAAAACTAATATAAGACAAAAATATTGATACAGGAATGAGACAAAAATTATCAAAGTATAGTTTGAAGAAAACCCACGTTTAACTTATTTGATCTTCATATAAAAGTATATTAAGAGAATTATAAAGTGTCTAGGAAACTTACTAGACACTTCCTAGTTCGATTTCCTAGAGTTCAATGGGAAATACGGTAGTGGTCCAATTCGGAAAGCATCTTAACTATTAACAGCTGAAGGTAAACAAACGTATGTTTGTTAGTGAGCAGACACAGGGACGGGCTAATCTCCCGAACCGAGCATAGCAGGATATCGCGACTGGTACCGACGGACGCGGACGAACGAGACGCGTGCACTAATGCCATCCTCAACATTCAAAACTTCAAACTTTTTTAATTATTAAATTAAAACTGCCGAACTAAAAACAAGCGGACAACAGAAACAGCTGGCATTCCGGGTGAGCCATCTCCTTTCCGTTTCGTAAATTTCCACTATTTTCACGCATTCAAAATTCAACTTTTCCGTCCTTCAATCGACAAATTGTTTATTTCCATGTGTTCTACAACTCTTCATCTTTAAGGATATACACATTTTTATAAAGTTAAAAAGGTTTTTCATTGCAAACGAAGTTTTTTTCCCAAAGAGTTTTCTGAATTTCGCGAAATCGACAATTTTGATGGACAAATTTTTCGGTTTTCTTCACCTATTAATGTCAATTTTACGATTTATTGGCATTTGATAGATGTTCGGCTTCCAAAATATACCAAATGCACTTAATAAAAAAAATGTTATCATTCTAAAAAAGCGTACTGACAAAACTCACATTTGAAATTTCACGCGCTGATCGCCATAGTACCTTAATGTAACTGAATGCCGAGTTCGTAATTTTTCGACTCATTATTTTACTGACTAATAATTCCAGCAAGTTCATGGAATTTGTTTCTAATTTTTGAGCAACTGTTGACGATTCGTCCGCCACCAATTTTGAATTCCTTAGAACTGACTTTCTATTTTTTTAAGCACTCCCCCCCCCCCCCATGAGGTTTAATACTTACATTCGGACATGTTGCCAAAAGGAAAAATTATTAGTTGAGAACGAGTCTGAGAACAAGTCATTTAATAATTGAAATCCAGAAATAATTTTAAAGTACCAGAAACAATTTTAGTTTTAGGAAACGAGAAGTTAAAACCTTCAGAATTTTTTCTAATTGAATGAACTTCTTTTTTGTTTAAAAAGCAAAATTTTATAACGGAAATTTGAAAGAATTACTTTAAAAGCCAAAAACCAAAATTTGAAAAAGAGAAATTAAAATAATTATTTCGTCTTTTAAAAATTCTAATATATTTTTAAAAGTAATTAAATAGTTTTTAATCTTTAAGAAATTTCATTTTAAATCGAAATAGCAACACATCGGGTTGCCACTCAGCTAGTTTCAATAATGTTTTGTAATGAAGTATGTTCATAATACAACGAGAAATATTTAGTGTAAACTTATAAAAGGCAAAAATATTGATACAGGAATGAGACAAAAATGATCAAAATGTAGTTTGAAGAAAACCGAGATTTAACTTATTTAACCTTCATATAAAAGTATATTAAGAGCATTATAAAGTGTCTAGGAGACTTACTAGACACTTCCTAGTCGGATTTTCTACAGTTAAATGCCAGGTACAGGTTTTTTTTTATAGGGAGTAAGTGATTTGTGGGTTATGGAAGTGGTCCGGTTCGGAAAGTATTTTAATAATGTTTTGTACGGAAACGTGTTCGTATTTCTGCAAGCATCATTTAGCGAACATTCGTAAAAGACAAAAATATTGATAAAGTATTGAGACAAAAATGAACAAAATATAGTTCGAAGAAAACCGAGATTTAACTGATTTAACCTTCATATAAAAGTATATTAAGAGCATTATAAAGTGTCTAGGAGACTTACTAGACACTTCTTAGTCCGATTTTCTACAGTTCAATGCCAGGTTCAGGGTTTTTTATAGGGGTAAGTGATTTGTGGGTTACGGAAGTGGTCCGGTTCGGAAAGTATTTTAATAATTTTTTGTACGGAAACGTGTTCGTATTTCTGCAAGCATCGTTTAGCGAACATTCGTAAAAGACAAAAATATTGAATCAGGAATGACACAACAACAATCAAAATACAGATTGATAAAAACCTATATTAAACTTAATTTTCCTTCACGCATTATATAATGTCTAGGAGACTCATACAGATTCTAACTTGCTTTCTCTTTCAATATAGATGAACTTTTGACGGGACAGGAAAAAAATCTGCCTGTTTTGGCATAAGAACCTTACGTTCAAACCTTTGAACCCTCCTCTCAGCAACCTTTCATCTCCCATACAAAAGAAAGTTCCCCAAATTTGGTCGAAACGTTCCCAATTTCCATTTGACACAACTATAATGACTAAATCTATTCCGCCTCACTTATTTGTATTTCTCTTTATCATTCACAAACAGACAATGCTCAGCAGAGCAAGAATCGAAATCGAATCGATCATTTTTGACAACTTCAGAGCCACTGTGCCATGTCATTGATGAACCTTTCATCCTCTCCATTATGCACAGTAAAACATCGTTTATCCGGCCCTCGTTGATCTGGATCTCCGGATAATCCGGATCATATTTGTAGACATATTTTTATTTAATGTTCACATTGGATAATAATTTTTAACTATGATAGGAAGAACGTGACTACAAGTACGCCAAAAATTCGCTTTTTAGTTTGATTCAATGTACAGTTCCTGCATAGATTGTACAATAAATTATGGTAAAAAATGCTTTTCTTTGAGTTTTAAGGAAGCTTTACTAGACTTAACAATTCTATGTTAAGAAATGATGTGAAAAGTTTTTTTTTAAACTTTTAATATCTTGTAAACAATACTATGTAATTTGGTTACAAAACATAGTTTTTTTATCGTAATAAACGGTAAATCTGCTTACTTAAGGATTTTGTTTTGCTTATTACCCATATTACCCGTATTATGCAGATTTTCGATTATCCCGATTGCCTATTTTCCCATGTGTGTGTGTGTGTATGTATACAGAATTGCTACCTAATAGCAACAGAATTTACCATAAAGAAAGTGCTTATATTTGTATTAGTTATGTACACATATATGTCACGTAACAAACAACCACTGTTAAATAACAATCAGCATTCGTAGCCATTAACTCCAAAGCATATATGCTTCCACAAAGTATACATGCTTTGGGATTAATGGCTTCTTTAGCGCATGGCTACGAAAGCTATTTGTTATTTAATAGTGATCGTTTGTTACGTGATACACACACACACACACATTTATATATATATACAGTCGAACCTCCATATATCGAAATAGCAAATTGCCGGAAAAAATTTCGATATATAGAAATTTCGATATAAAGAATTGATCTTAGTTTTATCATAATTCTCCTAAAAAAAATTAAAGCTAATTTTCGTATACGAAACTCCATTTCTAATTTATATGCGAATCCCATTAAATGAAAGTTAATAACTAAAGAATGAATTAATATGAGAGAATTATTGAGTACTACTACATACCTTTAAAAAAAGAATAATCCAGACAGTGGTTACAATGATCACAGTTACATTTTTTATTTATTCAGTCCACTAAAAACTTAATCAGGGACATTTTCTGCGAATTGAAGTCCATGACATATAGTTTCAAATGCCAAAAATTGGGAGATTTTATTCTAAATTGGAATAAAATCTCCCAATTTGTCTTGAAAAAAATTTCGATTTATAGAGAATTTTTCGATATATAGAAACAATTTTTCTATGTAGTGAACATGGAGATTTGCTAAGAGTTCGATATATAGAAAATTTCGATATGTGGAAGTTCGATATATGGAGGTTCGACTGTATGTATATATATATATATATATATATATATATATATATATATATATATATATATATATATATATATATATATATATATATATAAATATATACATACAGACATACATACATACACACACACATATATTTATATATACACACAAGCCTCACTAATAGTGCTATATTCTTTTTCCCCAGAATAAAATATCCGAATCTTGTAAAAGAAAATTTCCTTGAAATCTGCATAGTTTAAACTAGAAATTATCTACAAATTCCCTTTTAATTTTTCATTTGCGAGGGAAAACAATCAGAAAGCTTCCGAATAAACCATCTGATAACACATTCATAAATCACATGCCTAGGGGAGGGCCCTGAATTCCTGAACCCTCTGCAAAGAATAAGCTGGAATGACCATTTTAGACCTTTGAACAGTTTTCTTCTTGGAACGCTGCAACATTATCAGCTTCATAAGTCTGCGCTTGGTTAAAAAAAAAAAGGACTGCAAATTGCGTCCTTTTAGGCGATCCGGTGTATCATTGACAACAAGTAAACAATATAATAAAAGGAAGAAAACTGTCAAATTTCTGTGGCTTTTTTTCGTTGACACTTACAATCCAGGACCGGTTGCAGTGTTCAAAAGCTCTTTTCAGAAAGAGTAAAATGTATAAAACGTCTAGATGAACACCCTTAATTGATTGTTAAAAGGATTTCAAAAATAATATCGACGAGCAGAATTTCTGCATAAATGAAGGTAGGCAATTTATATAATTGAACATTATAAACTGTTATTCTTTAAGAAGACTCACTCTATATAGCCCTGAAAATGTATCAAACTACAACTAAATAAGAAAGACTTATTTTCACTCTAGATTTTCAGTGCGTTTAAGAGTTTGAAAAATTTCCTCTGCATCGAACAAAATGACAATGTAATATACAGTACTTAAACATTCATAACCCACCTCGACTGAACAAATTTTCGAATTTTTTCAGGTGGTTCCAAGTAAATAAACTACGTAAATAAACAATGCAAAACTACCAGAATGCAGAATCAGTGTCAATAAATTATCCAGATTTAAGCTAATAGATTAAATTATATTTAATATTAAAAAAATTATCTTAAGAAATTCTTCAATG
>OU015503.1:64942567-64970067 GCA_907164885.2 Dolomedes plantarius | reverse complement strand
GATATGAATACTTGAGCTACTTGATTCATTCACATTCAAGTTTGTTTACTTCCAGAATTCATCGTAAAAGTAAACAGATTTTTAAACACTGTTAAATATACAGCTAAAAGCATCCAATTTTTTTAGTTCTGCATGTTTTATAGACAAATAGGCTGAACAAACGTGGTTTGATGGAGAAGATATTAGTTTTTAGGTAAGAAAAAATTCTGATCCACATCTGAAATTGAAATTAAGCCTAACCAACTGTTTGTTTACTGAAGGCTTCAATTGAAAGATGAGTACAGCCCGGAAGTGTTATACAGAGACAACGGCTATTATATATATAATAACTAGCTGAAAACCTGCACTTCGCTACGGAGTACATTCAAATTAAATACAACGGTGAATGTATGCAATTAATGCTAATATATATATATATATATATATATATATATATATATATATATATATATATATATATATATATATATATATATATATATATATATTTATGATAAATACGACGATCAATGTATACAATTGATGTAAAAAAACGAAAAAAATATATTTATGAAAAATCGTAAGGGATATTTTTATAGACAAAATAATGTAGAAGAAAATAGTCAAACTAAATGTAATAGGACATACTAAAGAATATAGTACAGTTAATATAGTACAGTTTGAGGAACATAATATTTTTTATTGTATTTTAATATTTTTTTGGATAATGTCCAATCGTCTACCGCATTAGCAAGAAAAAGAATTTTTTTTGTCTATTCAGTTGTTATGCACGTGACGATAAATTTATTTCAAGTACCAGAAAAAGAAATCACGTGATCGGCATTTAATAAATTAAATTCTAAAAATGAATCTTTAAAAATTCACCAAAAATCAGAAAATGGAGGTAAAGATTCGAAAAAGATTTCATTTTAAAGGAATTTTTATGATCTTTCTCGTGATATAAATTTTATAACCCTCAATTTATTATTTTAAATGAAAACGTTAAAGAATGTTACAAAAACAGCTTAAAAATTTAATTTTAAAAATCTAAGAAGATTTTTTCAAAAATCTCTCTTAGTGCACCCCTACACTATTAGAAGAATCGTCATGCAAAATTTCAGCCCTTTAGGTTCAGCGGTTTGGTCTGTGCGTTGTATGTCAGTGAGTCAGTCAGTCAGTCAGTCAGTTACGGAACTGTTTTATATATATAGACTACTGTCCTTTGAGATATAATTAATTTCCTATTGATTTTAAACTATCTGCTTACATTGGATCTATTCCCAATTTAATCTAGATATTTAATATGACAAAAGAAGTGTTATTAATTACTGTGCAGCAGCAACACATGTAACAACAACCTTCATCATGTCGCACTAATTTATATCTTTTACCTAGTACTAAAATCAAATTTTGACCGTTGTAAGAATCAAACCCAGCAAAAAAAAATATCCTAAAAATATTTTCAACGGGACCCATCATCCTAAACTGTTGCACTGTCTTATATGGCGATCTAAACAGAAGGAAGTTAATAAGATGTGAAAACTCAGTATAAAACTGAAAATTTCCCGATTATCCTCCCATGCGTTTTTGACTTTGTTTGTTCATTGTGGTACGATTACATACGTAAATTATGATAATTCCAGCTTAGGCAGAAACAAAAGATAAAAATGTAACACACTGCTTTCACTCTACAATCACCACACCTTGGTCTACTTCTGAGATAATAAAATTTGACTGCACACTTTGCTAAATCATTACGAAGTAGTTTTTCCGGGCATATAATTTGAAGTGCATTGTGTTACGTAGACAAAAAAATAGACAAAAGTTTCAATAGAGAAAAGCTTAATTGGGACCAATTTGCATAAATATACTTTCCTCGAAGAACTTTTTAAGGGACCGTTTATCTAATTTTCCCTCCTTCCAAGGTTGGGTTCCACCCCATAGAATTTCTGTCTAAGAAATTTCAGCTTTAAATATTAAATAAGTTATAAATATTAAATTTTTGTTATGCGTCCACTGACCAATTGGACCAATTGATCAGTGACCAATTGGTCAGACCAATTGGACTGACCAATTTGGACCAATTTGCATAAATATACTTTCCTCAAAGAACTTTTTAAGGGACCGTTTATCTAATTTTCGCTCCTTCCAAGGTTGGGTTCCACGCCATAGAATTTCTGTCTAAGAAATTTGAGCTTTAAATATTAAATAAGTTATAAATATTAAATTTTTCTTATGCTTCCACTGAATATATTTGGTAATTAAATTGGTAATAAATTAGATTAACAAGGAAAATCAATTGATCCCAATTATTTAATTTATGTTTATCTTATCGTTTAACGACTATGACGTCGTTACACGATATACCTTTCAATAGTGCCTTTTCAATACCTTTTCAATAGTAATCCTTTAAGGAATGCCTTATCAATCCAAGCGCTAAAGGTTCATCTCTCCGTTACTATACCTTAATACTGATCGCTTTAGACACATTACTGAGTATGAATTCCCGACTCTCTTCTTTAAGGAATAGCTTTTGAGTACTAATCCTTTAAAGAATGGATTATCAATCCAGTCGCCAAACGTTCATCCGTCCGTTACTATACCTTATACTGATCACTTTAGACACATACTGAGTATTACTGAGTTACTGAGTAGTTACTGAGTATTAATACCTGACTCTCTTTATTAAAAAATAGCTTTTCAATAGTAATCCTTTAAGGAATGGCTTATGAATCCAGTCGCTAAAGGTTCATCCATCCCTTACTATATCTTAATACTGATCGCTTTAAATACATTATTGAGTATTAACACCCGACTCTCTTAATTAAGGAATAGCTTTTCAATAGTAATTTTTAAGGAATGGATTATGAATCCAGTCGCTAAAGGTTCATCCATCCGTTACTATACCTTAATACTGATCGCTTTAGACACGTTACTGAGTATTAATACCCGATTCTCTTAATTAGGGAATAGCTTTTCAATAGTAATCCTTTAAGGAATGGATTATCAATCCAGTCACTAAAGGTTCATCCATCCGTTACTATACCTTAATACTGATCACTTTAGATACATTACTGAGTATTAATATCTGACTCTCTTAATTAAAAAATAGCTTTTTAATAGTAATCCTTTAAGGAATGGCTTATGAATCCAGTCGCTGAAGGTTCATCCATCCGTTACTATACCTTAATACTGATCGCTTTAGACATATTACTGAGTATTAACACCCGACTCTCTTAATTAAGGAATAGCTTTTCAATAGTAATCCTTTAAGGAATGGAATATCAATCCAGACGTTTAGTGTTCGTCTACTCGTTACTACCCTTTTTGTAGATCGCTTAAGACCCATTACTGAAAACGAATTCCCGTCTTTCTCACCGGAAGTAGGAAACTATGGACTGAAGTGAGTGGGGAAGAGACAAAGTCCTCGATTCCCTCTATCGTCCTTAAGTGTAAGATCACAGCCTTATTGCCCCTTCATTGCCGACTAATGTGCATATTTTTCTTAATCGTCGCTAAACACCGCAACCCGAAAAACACCGGCTTTCGGAAGGTCTCGGCGCTGTACCGAAATACACCCCTCTCGTTCACGGAACATAATTCCGGTGGCGCCGGGTGCACCAAAGACGGTCGTTTTTCCCACGTTTTGCAGCCCCGAGAAAGGGTCATTTGCAGAAGCGGGCCCGCATGGGGCAGTCGGCGTTGGACATGTGACAAATGAATATTCCGCACGAAGCACCCCTAATGGACGGTCTGCAGTTTCGTGGTGAAAACCGGAGTAATTTCTTCTTTCTCGCTCTCTCTTTTTTCTTCTTTTTTTTTTGTTGGGGAAGTTTGGGGAAATGCAGTTTTCTAGATTTACTGAGTTATACATTTTTTTTTAAGGATTATTTTCTTAAGGCTACAATGGACCTTCAGATTGACAAAAATATGGTCCCCAAAACGATTTTTTTTTTAAGGATTATTTTCTTAAGGCGACAATGGACCTTCAGATTGACAAAAATATGGTCCCCAAAACGATTTTTTTTTTAAGGATTATTTTCTTAAGGCGACACATGGACCTTCAGATTGACAAAAATATGGTCCCCAAAACGATTTTTTTTTTAAGGATTATTTTCTTAAGGCGACAATGGACCTTCAGATTGACAAAAATATGGTCCCCAAAACGATTTTTTTTTAAGGATTATTTTCTTAAGGCGACACATGGACCTTCATATTGACAAAAATATGGTCCCCAAAACGATTTTTTTTTTTAAGGATTATTTTCTTAAGGCGACAATGGACCATCAGATTGACTAAAATATGGTCCCCAAAACGATTTTTTTTCTTTTCTTTCAGAAAATGATTCTACAACTCACCAGATTAAATTAAAAAAAAGTATGTTGATCCGATAATTATTAACCGAGTTATAAGAATTTTTTTTTCAAACGTAAACAATGGGAATGTTTGTCAAATTAAAACTTTAAATGCTATTTTCTCAAAACAAGTTTTCATGTCGTTTCGGTACGTTCAAAATGTTCCATGCGTCATAAGTTTTCTTGAATTTTTATAAAATTTCATAAAATGATTATTTTTATATGTTAGAATAAAACTTAGTAATCAATTCCTTATACTATTTTTAAAAAACTAAAAATTGTTACAATATAAAAAAATAAATAAAATTTTGCATAAAATGACCTATTTTTATCGATTTCTCTTCTAGTTTTTATAAATATGACTGTAAATCCAATATTGCTACTAACTTTTATTATAACTATATAAAGCTAGCTTAAGAGAGAGAATTAGATATCTGAGACAAAAATTAATGCGCATGGAGCATTTTTAAATAGAGTAATTAAGAAACTGATTTTAATTAATATCTTAATTAATTACATTCTGATATTTTTTAAAATTTAGAATTTCCATTCCTAAACAACACTGTATAAGTATACAAAATTTCATAGCAATTGGTTAATAAATAAAAAAATAAAAGTTTTTCATGGTCCATTGTCGCCTTAAGGGGATGGTAACCTTTCAAATTACCAAATATCGAAAAAATATTAGAATTTTTTTGGTGCATTAATATTATAAAAATATGTAAATATTGAAATAAAATGCATTCAAAATGCGTAGTGAAAAGTTAAAATGAAAACTTGGTGGCTTTAGAAAAGTAAGTATTAAAGGTAGTCGAAAAAACATTTTTTAAATGGCTTTTTCTCAAAATGAGTCATTTGCAAGTCTTTGAAACGTTCCTTGCGTCATAATTTTTGACGAAATTTTATAAAATTTATAATAAAAACTCCTGTGATACATGAAAATAAAGTTATGCATCCATTTCAGGTTTTGACATCATTCAGATTATCAAAGTATAACTTAAGTGTAGAAAAGTACCCAAATTTCACGACAATTTGGAGTACAAGCATAAAAAAATTTCCTAAAAATTAACTGTTCAACGAAAGCACAAAGTAATACATAAATCTGTTCAAAATGTATTTATAAGCAAAATAAATGCAAAATTAGGGGGGGGGGCAGTTAAAAATTGCATCGCAAGGAGAATTTAAAAAAATTAATTTCAATTTTTAAAATATAAATTTTTTTTAAAAATATTTATAAAATTTTATAAGATGTTTAATATAGCTATATTTTAATGAATATGTATTGAAAATTTCATATCTCTCAGGTAAAAATTTCAAAAATCGCTTTGTAATGTCCACTATCCCCACTGCATGGACTAACTCCTAGATAAAATAATGAAATTTGTTTAAAGAAAAAGTTATCGTAATCTGTATCTTTTTCTTATTTAATTTTAAAGGCTATCTTTTTTTCTATATCAAGATAAACCAATTTATAGATAAGAAACAAAATTTTTTAAAAAAAGACTAGGGGCTTCGCCCCTAGGCTCGCTCCTCTGTTATGGCTAATAACGAGATACATAGGGGTGATTCTCGGGCAATGTAACAGCTTCCTTTACTGTTGTCACCCTTAATGTGAAGGCCGTTTCATCGCTGTTGAATTATCAGCTTTAAAATTCAATTAAAAATCAAAAATTTAAGATATAGACTTGAAATGAGGTTTATATGAATAAGGGAGCTTTCAGCTTCCAGATGATGTAAATATTTTCTTTGTAAGATAAAAACTCAAGGAGCATCGATATTACATCCACACAGAGGACGATATTTCTTGAAAAACTGTGTTTCATTTTTTGATGAAAATATTAATCTGTTTTAAAATATTTTTAAACAAATGAGGTCTAGTTTGAAAGAGAACTGTCTGGAGTTTTAGATTGTAAAAAGATCAAAATTCTACGATCATTTTTTGGCGAGTTATCGTAATCTGAAGATAAAAAAATCAATATTTTCCCGCAAAACATAAAATTAAAAAAAAACTTAAAGCCCGACGAAGATGAGACATGTCTTACTTTGGTTCCCCCATCTTTCTGCATCCATTGGTAACTCTCTCGACCCCATACCCCCAGCGGTTTCGGAGGAGATAGTGTGACAAGCTTTTGACAGCGGCAGCGGGAGTTACTTTTTTTTAGAATAGAGAGAAAGTGCTATTATAATCCATCTTCCTTTTATATTTTAATTTATATTTCTTATTTTATCTTAAAGGAATATATATTTTATCTTGAAGGCATTAGAAGATTTACTTGATTACCCTCGTCCAACAAGTAAGGCCTATGACGCTGGTGTAGAAGAAAGTGGAAATAAGGTGAAGAAATGACCAGAAATATGTCTTCCTCAAAATGGAGAGATGGCTCGAGGGAAATAAGATGGCCCGGATTCGATCACGGATCTTAACAGAAAGACGTCCCACAGCGATCGTATTCTTGTTAGATAGAACGTTAAATAAGTGCGCTAGTTGATTTCAGTACCCTTAATAAAGCAATATCATAGATCTAACTTTATTGGAGAGTTATATTAAGGTATCCGACTACTATTAAAACGTCGATTTCCGACCAAAAAGTCAATATTTTTGTTTATTCGCGTTTGTGATAGTTTATACATTCCTCTTTCCAAAACAGTTTTTACTTTTTCCCTAAGTGCATTAGATGAAAAGTTATGACGATTATAACACATTACCTCGTCTAAAAATGAAACTGGAAGCAATGGCGGCTCCAGGGGGGGGGGGGGGGCAGTAGGGGCAAATCCCCCACCCCAAAAAAAAGCCAGACGTATTTTTTTTTCCATAGCCTAAAATTATATAATCGTAGACGTAATACTAAATGAGTTTAAATTTATAATGAGACGATGTTTATTTCTTATATATATATATATATATATATATATATATATATATATATATATATATATATATATATATATATATATATATATGTATGTATGTATGTATGTATATATAACCCTAAGAGCCGACGTTGCCCCCCCAAAAAAAACTCTTGATTGGAGCCGCCCCTGAGTGGAAGTAGCATTTCGAAACCAGAAGTTGTCTTATTTTGATTATATTTGGCTGCAAATTTTAGTGTTTTTTCTAATGTGAAGTTTCAATAATGTTTTTACAATATTCCTCGAACTTTTCGACGAATATATTACTCGTTTTGTTGCAGAAAATTGGCAACATTGGGATTCACATGATCGCTTGTTTACAAAGTCGCACGTTGATTTTTCGATCACTCCATTTTGTTGTTTTTTTACCACAAAATATTACATTTTGCTGAAAAATCTTATTTTGTTTTACGTTAAATACGTTAAATAATGGGTCATGCCATAAATTATCGTTCAAAGAGGCGAAAATTTGCAGGAAATAGATATACCATTGAACAGAAAACTAAATTTGTTGCAGATCAGGAATAAAATGTGTCTTCATGTCAAACTTTTTTTTCTTTTTTTCCAACGCGGAAGGAACTTGTCTTGACGACATACTGTACCGCGAAATTTTGTTTACTACTTTATGGGAGCACCATAGGCGAACCAGAATTGCTCCCTACTAGGGTATGGCACGATACCGCCCAAGTCTTAGTCGGGATTCGAACCCAAGTTCACTCCAGGGAAGGTGATGACGTTAATCACGATATGATGTGCGCGGATCTTCATGTAAAACTTATTGAATTTAAGGACATCTCCTCTTTGCCTAGGCCGGATATGGGCACGTTGAATCCGTAGACCGGAAAGTCTTTCTATGATGTCAGAGAGGGGGGGAGAGGGTACGATCCCCCAGATGTCGCCCCTGGGTGGTCGTTCGATCAAAGTTGACGTGGCAACTAGCTAAGACGGACTCTGACCCTTGTGGTGCTATATAAGTCGGATCCGCGCACTTCAGACCGAAGACTATATGGACCTGGTTTGGAACTTCCAGCAAGGGGGCATTTACAACAACAACGACAAATAAATCCCCAAAGGCATTGCCAATTTAAGAAGATCACAGTCCTCTTAATATAAGTAATAAATAAATAAATAAATAAATATATATATATATATATATATATATTTATTTCCAATGCGGAGGCCTTATCCCTTTAAACTTCCGCCTAGTATCTCCACGGTTTTGCTGGCCTCCTTATTATGGGGGCACAACATAGGTGGACTAGCATCGCCCCCTATGAAGGGACGGCACAAACGGAGGCATATTTCGTGACGCGACGCCGGGATTCCTTCAGCACCGAATACCAGCGCGCTGTACCACAGGACCGCCAAAAGCCCGTATAAGTAATATTGAATTATTCATTTCTATGAATCATTAGTGGCTTATAAGCATTTTCTCGCTGCATGCTAGAAGGATAGAAAATGCGATTACTTAAAGATTAAAAATTCCTGAACTGAAACTGTACCTCCTAAGCTTCTCATATGCTTTATTACCTTGTGACAATCAAACGCCTACCCTTGTTCATGATGCATTTACAAATGCGATTGTCATTTCAGGCACTTAGGGAAAAACAAAAAGACCTAAGAAATTCCTTTCAATCCCTTCTATTAAGTGCAATTGAGTGGATTTTTTTTTTCCTAGGCTGATTTAAAGTATAATACCGTACATCCACGCAACGGATATTCCGTTTTCACTGTTAACAATCCTCCATATTTTAAATCACTCTGCTAATCTGCGTTGCATGTCTTGGCGCACTTTCCTCGTCGGATGCGCGGTCGTTATCAGTTTTGTTTAATAACGGACGCAAAAAAATCTTTTTGTTCTTATTCCCACGCTTTCCCTCCATAAATCCTTTTGTCCATGAAGACGAAGGAGTTTCCAATTACGTCGTTGCGTTATTTTTCAGTAATTTCCACGCTTTTGTTTCAGTTAATGTCGAGGACGTACCTCTTTCCTGCAATTATGATAACGAAACCGGCATTTATAATTAAACATCCATCAAGCATTGTCATTAAGTCTCCCTGCATGCCTGCTTTTGTATAAACAAACACATATTTACATTAGAAAAGAAACGGCTTATTTATATATGTATATTATTTTTTTTTAACTCGAGGAAAACAGCGAAAGACTGTTTATTTTATTTTCCCCTCAAACAACTGAAAAAGATGATAAATAAAGTTGCATGATCAAACTAGGTTTTGTTATTATCTGTGAGACACAGTAACAAGACTATTATTCTCTATTCTATTATCCAATGAAAGGATAACGGTTGGCGAGTTTCCTCCCGCCTGATGCCAACACGAAATACAAATAATAATTGTCACATCTGAACTTGGATATAGAATGAATGCGTGATGCCCTGGATACATGTGGGAATGTTTGTACACATGCTTATTTTACAATTAGCTTTTGATACGGGTGAAAATAAAAACTCTTCCCACTTTTTTCAAGTTGAGTGTGACCAGTCCTCCCAGCATTTAGTGATTATAAGCTTTTCGCTCATTATCGAAAACGCATGTTTCAACTTTATTTAGTCCCATTTAAAAGGCAATTTACTCCTATCTACTGATGATAACTCCGCTGCCCACATTTATCTAATTTTTTAGTACTACGGTACTGTTGTTATCCCGTGACAGATTTGTGTTTCTATCCTTTTTAAGTCTTCCAAAATTCCCAATAAAGCAAGTAATATAGAAATACGTTGGCGAAGTTTGACTGAGGAAGGGAAAGAAATTAATATAGCAATGACTTAGACGTTTGTCAGAGGAAGGGAAAGAAATTAATATAGCAATGACTTAGACGTTTGACAGAGGAAGGGAAAGAAATTAATATAGCAATGACTTAGACGTTTGACAGAGGTAGAAAAAAGGTTTACATTAGAATTAGCTTTTGATGAAGGTGAAAATAAAAACTCATCCCATTTTTTTCAGGTTGGGTGTGACCAGTCCTCACAGCATTTAGTGATTTTAAGATTTTTGCTCATTATCGAAAACGCATGTTTCAACTTTATTTAGTCCCCTTTAAAAGGCAATTTACTCAAATCTACTGATGATAACTCTGCTGCCCACATTTATCCAATTTTTTAGTACTACGGTACTGTTATTATCCCGTTATAGATTTGTGTTTTTACCGTTATTAAGTCCTCCAAAATTCCCAATAAAGCAAGTAATATAGAAATGCGTTGGCGACGTTTGACAGAGGAAGGGAAAGAAATTAATATAGCAATGACTTAGACGTTTGATAGAGGAAGAAAAAAAAGGTTTACTTTAGAATTAGCTTTTGATGAAAATAAAAACTCATCCCGTTTTTTTCAGGTTGGGTGTGACCAGTCCTCCCAACATTTAGTGAATTTAAGCTTTTTGCTCATTATCGAAAACGCATGTTTCAACTTTATTTAGTCCCATTTAAAAGGCAATTTACTCCTATCTATTGATGATAACCCCACTGCCCACATTCATGCAGTTTTTTAGTGCTACGGTATTGTTATCATCCCGTGACAGATTTGTGGTTTTACCGTTTTTAAGTCCTCCAAAATTCTCAATAAAGCAAGTAATATAGAAATGCGTTGGCGACGTTTGATAGAGGAAGGGAAAGAAATTAAGGTATCCTACCACGTTTGAAACATCGATTTTGACGAAAATTCCGAAATTGTTTTTAATTCCTTTTTTTTTAAAGATTGTAAATTTATGTTTTTAAATCTGCTTTTAATTTTGCGATACGATCATTAGAAATGAAATTAGGGTGATTTAAAGATCAGCAGCTGCTATGAATTTCAATACAAGTTGGAAACTTTAATCGTGTTTTCTGAAGAACTTATTTTTCATCAAAAATGTAAACGACTCTTGTCATGACTCAAAATCTAATCATGATATGTCTATGAAATTTTTCCCGTATGTTTTTCATAATACTAAGAATGCAATGGACTACAGACTTGGTTCTAGGTATATTATTTGTTGATTTATAGCTGCATTTATAAAAAATCTCATGGAAAATTGCTAAAATTTTACATGTAATTGCATATAATGACCTGAATTTTTTTAGATTTAGAGATATCAGTTAGCTTGTAGGTCATTACACTTAGAAGGTACTTACGTACACATGACAAATAAAAAAGTTAATGTTATATGCATATTTTTTTTTCTTTTTAAAGACCACTCGAGCCGTTTTTGTAAAAATTTGCATAGTTAATTTCTATTTTTTTAAAAATCATTTTCGAGTTTTGGTGTTATATTCGTTCGAAAAATAAGATAGAAATTTTCGCAAGTACAGTTTTTCAAAAAAAGGGCTCCGAACGTAGTCGGATACCTTAATATAGCAATGACGTAGACGTTTAACAGAGGAAGTGAAAGAAATTAATATAGCAATGACCTAGATGTTTGACAGAGGAAGGGAAAGAAATTAATATAGCAATGACTTAGACGTTTGACAGAGAAAGAAAAAAGGCTTACTTTAGAATAAGCTTTTGATGAGGGTGAAAATAAAAACTCTTCCCATTTTTTTCAGGTTGGGTGTGACCAATCCTCCCAGCAAATAGTGATGTTAAGCTTTTTTCTCATCATCGAAAATGCATGTTTCAACTTTATATAGTCCCATTGAAAAGAAAATTTACACCTACCTACTGAAGATGGCTGCATTTATCTAATTTTTAGCACTACGGTTTTGTTGTTATCCCATGACAGATTTGTGTTTCTTCCTTTTTCCAAGTCCGCCAAAAATTTCCACTAAAACAAGTAATATAGAAATACGTTGGTGACATTTGACAAAGGAAGGGAAAAAAAGTAATATAGCAATGATTTTGTGACGTTTGACAGAGGAATGAAAAAGAGAATTTTATCAATAACACCTTGGCACATATTCAAAATCTCGAACAGAGTATTTCATTATTTACTTTCTATATTTCAAGTAAAACTGGCGAAAAAGTCCATGCATGAATTCCTAGATGTACTTTCAGGACAGTTATTGAGATGACTTTTTTACTCAAAGCCCTGTTGTGAATATCCCTAAGCTTCCTGCGTTCCTTGAAAATTACAATAGTTTTGGCTCTAATAGACGCTAAAAGAAAGTTCTGAATACATTTTTAAAACTGTAAAAAATCCCCTAACTTTTTTTCAACACTTTTGTGGCCACACTAGGTTATTTTTCTATAAAAGTTCTAATGGTTCAGAGAATTAATTGTCCTCCATCAACTTTTTTGAGAAATTTGAGAGCGTGAGAGATTTTTAAATTTTTATATAATGAAATCTTATATCACATTTTATAATTCTTAGTGAGAAATCCGTACACTTCCGATGAAACTAAATTTTCTTTCAAATTTATGTATTAATATTTCAAAATGAAGTTACTTTAGCAGTCCTACGCGCAAATCTAATGTCATAAATGCGTTATATGAATTCTATGGCGAATTACTGTTAAAAAATATAAATAATTTCATAAACACCTAATATACAATCGCGTTTGTCTGCGTATACATGTACGAATAAATTAAATAAAGATCTTGCGAGCGTTATGTTTCATGTGAGAAAGAGATACAAATCTTTCTTCAGAGATCTTTTTAAAATTATCTTTTCATTTGTGCTACAAGCAATATTTCATCTTTACTGAATTTTCATTCAAAATATTGTTCATACCGGGTGTCCCCAAAAATGACCGACAATTTGAAAAACCATTTAAAGAAAAACGGATGGTGATAGAAATGTACGGTTTGCTGCATTCTGCTTAGGTAACCAGGGAATTTATTCTCACCAATTTTCAAAATTTAGTTGCAAAGTTCGTTGACAGATGGCGCTTCTGACTGGGAAAAACTATAAAACAATGTTTTCAAAGCAAGAAGTATACGCAAAGTGGCATGGATTGGCCTCCCTATTCGCCAGATTTGACGCCATGCGATTTTTTTTCTTTGAGGGTACCTGAAAGACCAGTTGCATCGTCACAGTCCACAAACTGTAGATGAACTGGAACAGTACATCTCTGCTGCTTGTCAGAAAATTCAAACTGAAATGTTTGCACGGGAGTCTGCGAATTTTGACCTCAGACTGCGGCCCGTTGTTGCTGCAAACGGTGGTTCTTTTGAAAACATTGTTTTATAGTTTTTCCCAGTCAACCCAGTCATTGTTTTATAGTTTTTCGTCAACATCAGCAGCGCCATCTGTTGACGAACTTTGTAACTAATTTTGAAAATTGGTGAGAATAAATTCCCCGGTTAGCTAAGCAGAATGCAGCAAACCGTATATTTCTATCGCCTTCCGTTTTTCTTTAATTGATTTTTCAAATCGTCGGTCATTTTTGGGACACCCGGTACAAGAGCAAACACAAGGATTTGCATGAAAATGAACCCCACGATGACCGAATCTTCAAAGAGCTGGTCATCAAACCCCGCGATATAAACACCGCTATTTGTAGACTCTTGGAATCGTCTTTAAACAATAGCTGCCGCGGTCGATTTAATTCTCCTGTTGCAAAAGCAGATTGCAGCATTCTAAATCGACCGACTTTAAAGGGATGGTGGACTTCCAAATTACCAAAAATCGAGCAAAAATTGGAATTTTTTTGGGGGATGTATTAATATTTTAAAAACATGTAAATATTGGAATGAAATGCATTTAAAATATGTAATGAAAAGTAAAATGAAAACTTGGTGGCTTTACAAAATTTAGTATTAAAGGTATGTGAAAAAACATGTTTTAAATGTATTTTTCTCAAAATGAGTAATTTCCAGATTTGCAAGTCTTTAAAATGCTCCTCGCGTCATAATTTTTGACGAAAGTTTATGAAATTTATAATAAAGACTCCTGTAATACATGAAAATAAAGTTATGTATCCATTTTAGGATTCGAGGTCATTAAGGTTATCAAAGTTTAACTTAAGTGTACAAAAGTACAAAAATTTCAAGAAAATTCAGAGTACAAGCATAAAAATATTTCCTGAAAAATAACTATTCAACGAAAGTACAAAAAAATACATAACTCTGTTCAGAAAGTATTTATAAGCAATATAAATGCAAAATTAAGGGGAAAAGTTTAAAATTGAGTCGCAAGGAGCATTTTAAAGAAGGGTAATTTAATTTCAATTTTTTAATTATAAGATATTTTTTTTAAAAATATCTATAAAATTTTATAAGGTGTTTAATATTGTCAGACTTTAATGAATATATAAGCAAAGTTTCATATCTCTGTGGCAAAAATTTCAAAAATCGCTGTGAAAGGTCCACCATCCCCTTAAATGGAATTATTTCTGAGACTTCGTTACACGTGAGACATATTTCTTTTCGAAACATCCTCATATGCTTGATAATAGTCAATAATTTGTCTGCACTTTTTAGATCATGGTGTTGAGAAAATTTCAGTTAGGTAGCGCTACTGTGCTTGAATGATTGTAGACGAAGTTTGGTGGCACTGCTTGACTGAGAAAAGCTTGTACCCTTTCTACCTCAAGTATATAGCTTACTCCATTCCTTTCTTTGCTGCATACTTGTTCCCCGATGACACAATCTCAAATACCAGCGTTAGAGGGCATGGCCCAGGCAACGCAGTTGACTCACTTTTTCCTATAGTCCTATGGACCTCAAGTATATATGGAATATTTGATACCCCGGCAGAAGCTTTATTTCGAACGAGCTTGATGCTCGTATTCTTGATTGTGTTTTTAACCTTTACGCTCGCCATTTATTTTGTGTGTTATTAAAATTGTTTGTAATGTTCAGCCGTGCATCTGATTATTTCAATATTCTTTGAATTTACCACTGTACCACTTTCTATTTTGCAACAAGGGATTCCCAACCTTTTTACGTTTTCGACACCATGGGGAACGAGATTAGAAACTCAGGATACCCTGGTTAGAATTTAAGTTTTTCAATTTTTTCAATTTTAATTCAAGGAGGAATTTATATCAGGAACATGTAAAATTTAAGTTCAAATAAATACTGACTTCATTGCTGATTTTATTTATTTATTAAAAGATATAAGTTACCAACGACAGAATAGTATATAATTGTTTCAAAAATAGCTGTGGGTTCAGTGTAGTATTACACTAGGGGACTACAATGGAAATATCTTGGACGAGTTTTTTTTTATTAATGTGAGACCTATGATTGGTGCTCAGAGAACAAATGTTTGATGTAAACTTAATATAGAATTGTTGGTACCCGTCAAAATATGCCGGCTGGATAGGAAATAAATGTATTTATACACAATTAATACTGAACACATCATTGCTAAATGTTGGAAATCATGATATTAAGAAAAGAGAAATACACTTTAAAAAATTACTATTGAACCCAATAAAGAGAAATATGGTCACCCAATAAAGAGAAATACGTGTCAACGAGCATGCGCAGACACAAATTAATGTATGCGGCCTCGTGCCAAGTGAGTATCTAAAACCAGATTTAAACATGTCACTGAGCATGCGCAGAAGGTAATTTTTAACTGTAAATTATCGCTAATTAATAAAAATTGCGGTTACAAAAACCAAATTTGACACATCTATAGATTAAAATATTTCGTTTAAGATCAAAATGAAGTAAATTTAGGCAGTAGCTTTCTCTCATAGATTGTCCAAAGAATCTGCTTAGCAACTTAAATATATAGATTTCAAGATGGCTCTACTAACATTTTTTTTTGTTTATCCTAAAACAAAATCTAGCTACACAACGGTTGGGAATCACTGTATAATATTAAGCATAGGTATCCGGTTAACTGGGCTCTGAATTTTAGGATTTTTAGGTCTTTCAATAAAGTCCTCAGAGAAGTTTCTTATTCTGAAACTTAAAGTTTGATTGATAAAAATTGTTGATGAAGTTGCCCTGTTGAATTTACCGTCATTTCTAACACGGACAAACACAGCAAGCAAACATTTTTGTTCTATATTTTGAGGTATATCTTTTTTCAAGACTCTTTTTTCCATCTAAGGTTCCAGGTTAGCAAATTTTAAAGAATGTGAGTACCCGGCAAATTCGATTCGGTATCTAAGAATTTTGAGGCTTTTTTCAGTCAAGTACTTGAAGAAAATTGTTCTTCTGAAACTCACAGTTTGAGTAAAAAAGTATAGGTTATACTACTTTGTCCGGTTTTTCACAGTCAGGCACTGCAAATTATTTTCAAGACCTTTTTTTTTCCTCTAGGGTTCCAGGTTGGAAAATTAAGAAAAGAAAAATAAATAAATAAATCTTTAAGTACAGTAAAACCTCGTTTATCCGGTCCTCGTCGATCTGGATTCCCGGATAATCCGAATCAGATTTGTAGACTCTTTTTTTTATTTAATGTTCACACTAGATAATTTTTTTAACTATGATAGCAAGAACGTAACTATAAGCACGCTAAATATTCGCTTTTTAGTTTGATTCAATGTACTGTTCCTGCATAGATTGTACAATAAATTATGGTATAAAATGCTTTTTGTTGAGTTTAAGAAAGCTTTACTAGAGTGTCACAATTCGTTGACGTGGATTGACTCAGAAAGGGTATTTTTATATTTTTTAATGTCTTGTTAACAATACTGTGTAATTTAGTAACAAAACATAGTTTTTTTATCGTAATAAACGGTAAGTCTGCTGTTAAAGATTTTGTTTTTGTTTATTACCCATATTACCTGGATTACACGGATTGCCTATGGTTACTGTGTAATTTAGTAACAAAACATAGTTTTTTATCGTAATAAACAGTAAGTCTGCTGTTAAAGATTTTGTTTTTGTTTATTACCCATATTACCTGGATTACACGGATTGCCTATGGTTACTGTGTAATTTAGTAACAAAACATAGTTTTTTATCGTAATAAACGGTAAGTCTGCTGTTAAAGATTTTGTTTTTGTTTATTACCCATATTACCTGGATTACACGGATTGCCTATGGTTACTGTGTAATTTAGTAACAAACATAGTTTTTTATCGTAATAAACGGTAAGTCTGCTGTTCAAGATTTTGTTTTTGTTTATTACCCATATTACCTGGATTACACGGATTACCTATGGTTACTGTGTAATTTAGTAACAAAACATAGTTTTTTTATCGTAATAAACGGTAAGTCTGCTGTTAAAGATTTTGTTTTTGTTTATTACCCATATTACCTCGATTACACGGATTACCTATTTTACTGTGTAATTTAGTAACAAAACATAGTTTTTTATCGTAATAAACGGTAAATCTGTTGTTAAAGATTTTGTTTTTGTTTATTACCCATATTACCTGGATTACACGGATTGCCTATGGTTACTGTGTAATTTAGTAACAAACATAGTTTTTTATCGTAATAAACGGTAAGTCTGCTGTTCAAGATTTTGTTTTTGTTTATTACCCATATTACCTGGATTACACGGATTACCTATGGTTACTGTGTAATTTAGTAACAAAACATAGTTTTTTTATCGTAATAAACGGTAAGTCTGCTGTTAAAGATTTTGTTTTTGTTTATTACCCATATTACCTCGATTACACGGATTACCTATTTTACTGTGTAATTTAGTAACAAAACATAGTTTTTTATCGTAATAAACGGTAAATCTGTTGTTAAAGATTTTGTTTTTGTTTATTACCCATATTACCTGGATTACACGGATTGCCTATGGTTACTGTGTAATTTAGTAACAAAACATAGTTTTTATCGTAATAAACGGTAAGTCTGCTGTTCAAGATTTTGTTTTTGTTTATTACCCATATTACCTGGATTACACGGATTGCCTATGGTTACTGTGTAATTTAGTAACAAAACATAGTTTTTTATCGTAATAAACGGTAAGTCTGCTGTTAAAGATTTTGTTTTTGTTTATTACCCATATTACCTGGATTACACGGATTGCCTATGGTTACTGTGTAATTTAGTAACAAAACATAGTTTTTTATCGTAATAAAACCCATATTACCTGGATTACACGGATTGCCTATGGTTACTGTGTAATTTAGTAACAAAACATAGTTTTTTTCGTAATAAACGGTAAGTCTGCTGTTAAAGATTTTGTTTTTGTTTATTACCTATATTACCTGTATTACACGGATTGCCTATGCTCCCAGTTAGTCCAGATAAACGAGATTTTAGTGTACTCGGTTCATTTGATTCCACATTTACAGATTTTGAGGCTTTTTCTGTCAAGTCCTTGGAGAAAACCCAAGGACTTTCTGTTAAATTATTGTTCTACTGAAAATCACTGTTTGAGTAAAAAAAAAAAAAATTGTAGGCGATGTAACTCTGTCCAATTCATTACTTTCTGACACTGCAAACTAACCTCCCCCCACACTTTTAAGAGGTATGTCCGAGATACCTTTAAATTTATGGTTTCCGAATGAAAAATTTTAAGGTCTTTGCTAACCAAGTACAATTTAGAGGGGAAAAAATTGTAGGCGATGTAACTCTGTCCAATTCATTACTTTCTGACACTGCAAACTAACCTCCCCCCCACACTTTTAAGAGGTATGTCCGGGATACCTTTAAATTTATGGTTTCCGAATGAAAAATTTTAAGGTCTTTGCTAACCAAGTACAATTTAGAGGGGAAAAAATTGTAGGCGATGTAACTCTGTCCAATTCATTACTTTCTGACACTGCAAACTAACCTCCCCCCACACTTTTAAGAGGTATGTCCGAGATACCTTTAAATTTATGGTTTCCGAATGAAAAATTTTAAGGTCTTTGCTAACCAAGTACAATTTAGAGGGAAAAAAATTGTAGGCGATGTAACTCTGTCCAATTCATTACTTTCTGACACTGCAAACTAACCTCCCCCCACACTTTTAAGAGGTACGTCCGAGATACCTTTAAATTTATGGTTCCCGAATGAAAAATTTTAAGGTCTTTGCTAACCAAGTACAATTTAGAGGGAAAAAAATTGTAGGCGATGTAACTCTGTCCAATTCATTACTTTCTGACACTGCAAACTAACCTCCCCCCACACTTTTAAGAGGTACGTCCGAGATACCTTTAAATTTATGGTTCCCGAATGAAAAATTTTAAGGTCTTTGCTAACCAAGTACAATTTAGAGGGAAAAAAATTGTAGGCGATGTAACTCTGTCCAATTCATTACTTTCTGACACTGCAAACTAACCTCCCCCCACACTTTTAAGAGGTACGTCCGAGATACCTTTAAATTTATGGTTCCCGAATGAAAAATTTTAAGGTCTTTGCTAACCAAGAACCGAGGATAGTCTTAACCATGGGCGAAAGCGGTGGTTGTCCTAACCCAGGGGTCTCCAAACCTTTTAGCCTAAGGGCCACACTGACTTCCCCACTAAGTCCTAAGGGCCAAGACCTAGCTAGCTAGCTCCTCATACCAACATACTGCAGTTTTGAATTACGTGCGAATTTTTGTTTCGGGATTAGTAAACATTCCCACTAGTAAACTTGATCCACAACTGCAAACAACTGCCAGTGGTATGTTACAGCTACATAAATCTAATTGATACAATTATAATGTTTAATTTCATCATGTAAATTACCTACGTGTTTCACTTATTGTAAGTTTTTTAGGCTACATCTCATATCATTAATTACAGTTAAAATTGTTCAATTTCATTATGTATGTCAGTTATTATGTTTCTCATTTGGTTGTTAAATAAAAAGCATCTGATCATTGTTTTGTATGATAAACTTATATTATAAATTTTACCATGAAATCAGGGCGCGGTGCCTAGTTGGCAAGAGCAGCGGACCAGTAATCTGAACGACCCTGGTTCGATGCTCGTCGTGCAAATCCACCGCCATGTTCACTAATGATGGCCGGGGCACGTAAAATAGGTCGTGGCTGCAATGTCCTCCAAATTCTCAAATTTAACTCTGGAGTTGCGGGGTCAAGTGTTCTGGTCTCGTCACTTGAGGTGACTGCCTACGTTCGGAGCCGATTTTTTTAAAAATTGTTTTTTTAAGGATTTTTTGGTCTCTTATGGTAAAACAGCATTTAAAACTAAAAAATAAAAAAAAAACTTTCCTGTAAATACCATACTTTTTTATAAATTGGTCAATTTGGAGTAATTTTTAATGAAATTTAGCTAAAACGCTTATCACTCTGGACAAAATTCTAATGCTACTATTTAAATTTCCTTCTTACAAATGATACATATAACAGTTATCTTCAAAATGGCCTACAATCTAAGAGAAATTTTAAAATGCAAAAGTAATACAGACAATTTTATGTTCCAATATGAAAATATTCCCCAATTCGTCATACCTTTCCTTATAAAAACAGCCCCAAACCAAAAACTATTTATTATACATCAATTATTATACGTCATTTCATTAACAATAGCATCTACAACATTTCCTGAAAATTTTATCAAATTATATGCATTATTATGTGAAATATCATGATAACGGTAGAGATTTGTGCTAAAATACATAATTCTGAGAAAAACGCTTTTAAAGTTGTTTGTCACTTCAATTTTGCATTAGACTATGTTTATTAAAATAGCTATAACTCTGCTTCTAATTGATGTAGAATGAAAATCTAAGCGGTTTTGAAAAGAGAAAAGATTGAATTACAAGATTCTTGCAAAAAATAAATTGACCAAAATAGTCAAAAAATGGACGCATTTAAAGTTGTTTGTCACTTGAATTTTGTATTAGACGATGTTTATTAAAATAGCTATAACTCTGCTTCTAATTGACGTAGAATGGCATTTTCAAAGTAGGCAGTCACTTTGACTCGGTTCAAAATTACGGGACCGATGTTCTTCGAGGTCAAGTCAGACTTCAGTCCTAGTGGTACCTCGCCTTAAAGCTGCATACTACCCTTCTCCAAGGACTTAGTACTTGAGGACCTAGGTCCTTTGGACCTGGTGCAGGCTTTCCTACACCAAGGGGATTGGTAACAACAACAGAATAACTCTCATATCATTGATTACAGTTAAAATGTTCAATTTCTTTATGTATGTCAGTTATTATGTTTCTCGTTTCATCGTTATATGAAAACATCTGATTATTATTTTGTATGATTAACTTACATCTTAAATTTTACCATGTCATCAAGATAAAGTATGGCGGGCCGAATACCGGGCATGTCCGGCCGGTTACCGCGGGCCGGATTGGTGGTCCTCGCGGGCCGTAATTTGGAGACCCCCAGGGCTTGACTTAGCCTAATCGGGGCCCGGGGCAAAAACTTCTTTGGAGGCCCCCCCTCTGCTTCACTACTTCAGTAAGAACCGAACTTTATGGAGGTATTTAAATTTTTAACCTCATTATAGATATATAACAAGAAAATTGACTAGAACCTAAAATAGCTATAAAGTCCCCCCCCCCCCTCCAATGGTCAGACGAAATATCGTTCTGTCCATTTTATGGATTTTCTGACAATTCTATGTCCATAATTAAAAGGGATATAGCACATCTAAAAAAAATTGATTAAAGAAGGAAACGTAAAATAAACATTCTATTCGATTTGGGGGCCCCCCTCTAATGTGGAGGCCCAGGCAACTTAGTCAGGCTCTGGAGACCCCTGTACCTAACCTTTGACCTGTACTAACCTGTACCCTGTACTAAACTGTACCCTGTACTAACCTTTGTTATGATGGCACATTTCGAGTCTATAATAACGGGTGTAATTACCGCATCCACAGGGCCCGACTTAGCCTAATTGGGGCCCGGGACAAAAACTTCTTTGGGGGCCCCCTCTCCTTCACTACTTCAGTAATGAAGAACCGACCTTTATGGAGGTATTTAAATTTTTCACCTCATTATAGATATATAACAAGAAAACTTATTAGCACCTAAAATAGCTATAAAGTCCCCCCCCCCAAAGGTATTATGAAATTAATTAATCAAAAGAATATTTGACATTTGTGAGAATTTTGGGAGAATACAACTTATAATTGATTAATGTAATTTCTCAGTGTTGCGAAAATCCAACAGAATCCTCTGAACACGATGCAATGAATTTTTCGCAGTTGCGATTAAGATGACCTAGTTAACAATCATATCGCTGGAGTTTGTGAACTTTTCACATGTTTCCGAAATGCAGTTTTCTGATTGTTAACTTTGTCATCTAGCTGCAAAAAATTCATATCCTTCCTGACATTAGGGCAGAATTCAGCTAAATTTCACCCTAGAAAGCCATGGATTTACGAAATATAGATATTTTGTGTTCATACGATAGATTAATGAAGAAGGTAACATAAAACTGACAGATTTTACACTGTACTGATATTTTGTTTAAAAAAAGTTCATTAAAGAAGGAAACGTAAAATAAACTTTCTATTTGATTTGGGGCCCCCTCTGAAGTGGGGGCCGGTGCCCCGTATGCCCCTGCCTTAGTCAGGCTCTGCGCATCCAATCAGACCATGTAAAAAGCGAAGGTAGCCTGGATGTCTTAATACAGACGGCACATTTCATGAGCCTAGTGTCTGTAATCAGTGAAATCAAGTTCATTACCTACCGATGAGCGTCTTCACCGCTTTTCCTTTCTCACAGCTATGGACATGCCTCTTAAAAAAAAGGATTAGTGTCACATTCTGTTGGGTTGAGCAACAGTTTGAGTCTCGTTGCCATAACCACTATGATTACCGGGGAAAGAACGGAATCCCGCACACAACCCCAAGTCAGAGTCAGTAATCGCGAAAACACCCATTCTGCTCCGATCGCTTTGTGATGGGGAAAAAAAACTCTGAAATATCTAAAAGGGGACATTTGGAAGGTGTGTCCCATCAAGGGTCTACCGAGAGCTACTGTTCGAACCTCCCTCTCCGCCAGGAAGGACGAACAGTAGCGCCCTCTGGCGTCCACAGGTGTGCCTCAGCGGCAATGCCTGTCATTTGCGACCATCATTAGGACAAGAAAAGCCTACCATTCTTTTTTTCTTTTTTCTCCGCGATCTTGTTTTTGTTTCCTGAGAAAGCCATTTCGCCGGAGTTTTGTTGTTTGCATTCGTCGTCCACTTAAATGGGGACTCTTGTTTTTTTTTTGTTTTTTTCTGGCTTTTCTTTGCCGCGGAATTGTTTTTGACCCGCGGCTAATTGTCGGCCATCTTAGATTCCATTCGACAGGGGACTGTGTGTGTGCTGTATCGATTGCACGCTGTTTGCTTCACTTTAATGTGTATTTAGCCACGGTCAATTATGAGGGCAGATTACCAGTACTGTTGTCATACTGGCTTCATTTGTTTTATGTTAATGGTTCCATCGATTCCGCCGTAAATCACACGTGGGTGTTTCAATCTAACATTTTTATCTTTGTGATCGGTGTTTTTTTTTTATCGTTATTACTGATAAAAAAAGCTTTCGTGCTCTCTTCTGATAATCAAGCCTTGTTATAATTTGTGTCTTTTTCTGTCTGTGTAAAAATACAGAAAATAGATTATTTCAATAACTTTGATGCCTATAATGATAAGGTATGGAAATATCGTAAAGCACATATGTTGTGATAATGTTATCAATACTGTATGTCAGTATCTGTGACACTATAATCATTAAGTCAATAATTCACTCTTTTGGCAGCATATTATACAATTCAAGGTAGAGGATTGATTTAATGGTGATTCATATCCGCGAATTATACAGCTGACATAGACGACAAATACACGATCATGTCGTGCAATAAGTTAATAGTGAATCTGAATGTTGTAGATTAAAGGAAAATCGAAAATACAGACCAATTATAATAGCAAAACATTAAATTCTAAACAGGATAAGTAAAAACCCTTTTTGTAAACTATCAATATCTTATATATAAAGCAGAAACGGGAAATGGATCGTGTGTGTATGTGTGTGTGAGTCACAAAAACTCAAGAACTGTCAGCCCTACCTTGATGAAATTTACACGGTTTAATGTGCTTGGAAAATCAAGACGAATGTGACTATTTTCATCCCGCTACGACGTTCCATTCTCGAATTATGTTAGAACAAGTTTGCGCGGTATCAAAGGATATTTTTGTTCAAAGCCATTGTAACCTTTCATTGTTGCCAATTAAATTATAACATTTGCGTAAAAAATAAATATACATGAATTAAAAACGTGATTTATTCATATATCTTTAACTGAAGTGACATTGAAACATAGCAGACGATTTTGTTTTGAGAAATAATTACAATCATGAAATACGTGTATATTCTAATTTAAAAAGTCTGAAAGTGGTACTGAAACGCAGCAGACGATTTGGTTTTGAGAAATAATTCCGAACATGAAATATGTGTATATATTTTTTCTATAATAATTATCACATTTTATATTTTTTCTATAATAATTATCAGATTTGCTGTGTTTTACTATTGAATGTATCCTTAGTCCATTCAAACATTATTGATTCTTTTTCTATAATAATAAATCCATTCAAACATTATTGACTAGCTGTAAATTAGTGCTTTAAAATGCCCAAAAAGAAGAGAGCAACTTTTATTTTTAAGATTGTTGAGAAATGAGCATTGTGATGAAAAAAAAATCAGAAGAGCACGAAGCCAACAGAATTCGAATTGCAGTGATCCGAAGAAGTGAAACTGATGAAGAAACTTTCGCGTTGAACATACAATCGTCTTCGAGCTTCAACATCGAGAGGAGAGGAAAGCGATGAACAACGACAGCACAGACAGTAAACTAATGCTATTTGCTACCGCAAAAGAATTTTAGCGAAAACTTTAGAACATCATAACATGAGGCTAATCATTGAAAAAATATAATAACAGAAACTGAATCCCGAGTGAAGCCGGGTAATACATCCAGTATATATATAATAAAATATTAATTTTATTTTAAGGGGACAGTACAACTTAAAATTTTTCAAAAATCGATTTCTTGTTTTTTATATTAATTTAAATCTGGATTTATTGTGAACAATTTAGTACCACTATTTTTGTGATACGACAATTACATAATGATATATTAAAATAATTCTGAACATCCAAACAGTGATTTTCATACAAAATTTTAACTTAAAAGGCATTTATCTCAAAATGTGATTTTCTGATTTTGCGCGCATGATATCTCAAAAACTATTCAAGATAAATACTTGAAATTTTCTACACACGTTAATAATAACGTTCTACATGAAATGAATTAAAAGCATATAATTATCTTTGGTAATAAAACTTTTACGAAAGGTTTAATGAGAAAATTTTGTGAAAAAAAATCTTTTTTAACTAATTGTTAATTATAAATATTAAAAAGAAAGGTAATTAACATATTTTAGTTCAATATGTTAAGCTAAATGTTTTCTCTAAGTGTGTTTCCAGTTAATAAATTAAAATTAACATAAGTTTTCATGTGCACGGTGATAAATTGTAATTATGAAACACATGTTAATTATCCTTTATCTTTTAAGACTCAAACAGAAAAGACCGAGACAAGGCAATTTTAGGGCAAATCGCCGGGACAGTCATTAAAAGTTACTGTACTGGATATGACAGAAGAATGCTTTTTGCATGGTCAGCTATATGTGGGAATGTCTAGAGCAAGGAATCAAATCAGAATTATACATTGTCGCAGATGATAAAAAAGAAACAAAAAATGCTGTGTAGTGGCAAGTATTAAAATAACAACAAATTAGTTAATAAATGAATTTTTTATTACTGATAAAATGAAATTAATTTGTTTAAGAGTTGTTTTAACTTTAGAAAATTACAACATGAGGCTAATCATTGGAAAAAAATAATAACAGAAACTGAACTTTTGAACATGGGCGAGGATCTGACAAGATAATTTTTTTACTTAGTCATTTTACTTCCTAGAAATTGGCTCGTTTATATTGTTTCCCGATTTCTTAACTAAGGCAGATTAGTTTCACTCCAAACATATATATATATATATATATATATATATATATATATATATAAAAGTAATTATAAATAAATATATATATATATGTATGTATGTATATATTATCTTTATTAAGTAAGAAATCGAAAATATGTATATGTACCTGACAAAAATACAAAATATCCTTTTCTAAAAGTCCTCCCATAAATTTGAGGTGCGTCTTATCGTCCGAAAAATACGGTACTCTTGTAATACAAAATATTTCACCCTTCTAGAAAAATATCTTTCCTAGCTTACTACATGGAGTAGAAAAGAGTTATGAAGCATAAAAACCAAGAAACGTATCCTAAGGTGCTATGATAATACAATTAAGCATTTGCACGCATAAACATTTTCCATAGGAATCGATTGAACCAATAACATAAATTAAAAGCATTATTCGAGCAATAGCCTTCATTCATTTCCCACTGCATTTTAATTCTGAGTATTTTATTGGTGTCTGCTTCATGCAACGTTTATAACTACTCTACAGAGTGAGTGAACGGGCTTAATATTTGAATGAGGGACCCTTAGAGTATACTTAAACATATTTTTACCATGTTTTAATTAACTCACTTTCTTGTTTGTCTCTGTGTGTGTATGTTTGTCCGGTACAAATCTTGCAATCGATTTTTAACTAAGTTCCCTACTAGCTAGACATTTGAAACTTTTAGAATAGCTCAGAACAAGATGACAATGCATTATTTTTATACTTTTAGTCATCTTTAATCAAAATTGAATTCCTTTCAGTCAATTTTGTTTTGCAGACTGGTGCAGCCCTCTATCGGCCGGGACGGGAACGAAAAGTTAAACGCATGTTAACTTCCAATTAACTTCATTTCCTTTCAAGTTGATGGGATAATTCATCAAAAAAAATTTTAAAAGTATTTATCAATACATAGAATTGCCAAGTTTATATGATTCAACAGAAAATTTAAATACATGGTATATAAAAAGTTCTTTTATCTTGTAATTATTAGTCATTTTAGATTCCCATCCTCCCCTTGTAAGCAAAAATAAACAGATGTCCGAAACCCGCCTTGCTTACATCAGATTTGGCAAATTTCTTATCGCTATTTCATAGTCCAAAGGATTTTTTTTTTTCAGTTAATAAATATTGTACACATTTAAGTAAACGTTCATAGATATTAAATCACTAGCAGGAAAAAGCAGAACAACTAGTTTTCAGTACGGTTCACTCCTCGTTTCGCCGACATTGAAATTTCATTCATACTCTCCTTGACAAATTCCCCAAAAAGAGGAAAATCCTCACCCCTATTTCACCGACACAAAAATTCCTTCCCCCTTCTCGTTGACAAACATTTATTTACAAACTAGCTGAAAACCCGCAATTCGCTACGGAGTACATTCAAATTAAATACAACAGTCAATGTAGGCAATTAATGTCAAATAAATAAATAAATATATATATATATATATATATATATATATATATATATATATTTATAATAAGTACGACGATCAATGCATACAATTGATGTAAAAAAAACAAAAAATATATTTA
>OU015503.1:64917567-64937567 GCA_907164885.2 Dolomedes plantarius | reverse complement strand
CTTTTATTTTACATTCCAATCAAAGAAAAACAATAGCAGACGATTATTCTGAAGTTGCCAGATTTTTATCTCAAAATGCAAACGACAAAAACAAATTACAAAATCGTTTCCATAAAGTGCGAACGACCTTCTGTATATATATAATATATATAATATATATGTATATATATAATATGTATATATATATATATATATATGTATATATATAATATATACATATATATATGTATATATATAATATATATATATATATATATATATATATATATATATATATATATATATATATATATATATATATATATATATATATATATATATATATATATATATATATATAAATAAGAATAAGATGAAAGAGAAAACCAGTAATAGCTCTAAAGCTACTTGAAGCCAGGAACATCCAACATGTAAAGAAAAGTATGAATAAGGTTTTTGACAGCATTTCTTCATCAGCGGTGTCAATACTGTCTAAAAACCAATGGATTGTTTCTGATGAGTATGATCTATTAAATAAACACACTCAGACACCGTATATATATATGTTTGAGTAAAAATTTTGTGTGTACCCAGTGAGCCTTCTAATGATTTGGTAGTGGCTTGGGTTTACACAATAGCCTAGAGTATGTGGGTATGGCTATCGTTGGCCGATTCCGTATATAATGACCACTGATAGTTCTGTGCATTGGTTTCCATGAGCTCAAATTCCTATAATTTTTTCCCCTGACAATGTACAGCCACCGGGGTATTATTTGTAAGATCTGTTATCTGTATATTATAACCCTCAGTATCTTGTCGGAAACATTGTTCTTTTGTTTTATTTGCTCTCGAAATGGCTGCAGAGGATGGTATAAGAAGATCAAGCGTAACTTCACATTTCTTCCTTACTTAGCAGAAGAGTTCGGCGAAAAAGCCATTGATTCGTATTGTCTACGAGCGCGCGGATATGGGCACAAATCTATATACAAATAAGTACATTTGCACGTACCTGCCAACACGCATGAATAAACTAAATTACGAGCTACATTAAATGCGTTAAATTGAGCATAATACCTGTGTTTTGAATCAAGCAAAGAAGGTTACATTCATATTCTGTGTTATCAAATTTTTTAAAACCATGTCACGTAAATTTAGCCAAACAGTTTTCTAGACAGAAAGACCTTTCCATTTAGAAACTTTAAGTATTTTTCTTCCCCGGCTTCCAAGGCGTTCTCTGTATCATAACTGTAAATTTCATCCATAACGCCTCGATGCGTATTTAAAAAATCTCGAATCGAATTTATACATATATGTCGGTGAACTGTCAGGATGACTTAGTATCAACGCATGCGTGCTGTTTTAGGTATATTATAGAAAAGTGGCTGTATAACTAGAAGAGTACGAAAGCATGTTTAAGATGAAAATATGGAATACCCAAAACAGGTCAATTCGCTACCCGAAACAGCATTTCATTTTGGCAGTGCAGCAATAGTTTGCTTTTAATGAGAGAAAATTGTAAGTGCGTTGCTGTTAGAGATAAGGATATTACAAAAGCTTTATGGGCTTATACGTGCCTATTAATTGACAACATGTAAATTTGAACTTTTAAAACTCTATAAAAATCTGCCTCTTATATGTCTCAATATATATATATATATATATATATATATATATATATATATATATATATATATATATATATATATATATATATATATATATATGTATATATATGTATATATATATATATATATATATATATATATGTATATATATATATATATATATATATATATATATATATATATATATATATATATATATATATATATATATATATATACAGTCGAACCTCCGTATATCGAAGCAGCAAATTGCCGGAAAAAAATTCGATATATAGAAATTTCAATATTCAGAATTGAGCTTAGTTTTATCATAATTCTCCTAAAAAAAAATTAAAGCTAATTTTCGTATACGAAACTCCATTTCTAATTTATATGCGAATCCCATTAAATGAAAGTTAATAACTAAAAGATGAATTAATATGAAAGATTTATTGAGTACTGTTTACCTTAAAAAAAAACAATAATCCAGACAGTGGTTACAATGATCACAGTTACATTCTTTTTTTAAAAAACTACGAATATCTTTCTGAACAGCCAGTTTTGCGGAAAGTTCAAAGAAATGTTCGTATTTTTTCAGTCCACTAAAAACTTAATCAGGAATATTTTCGGCGAATTGAAGTCCACGACATATTGTTTCAAATGCCAAAAATTGGGAGATTTTATTCTAAAGTGGAATAAAATCTCCCAATTTGTCTTGAAAAAAATTTCGATAAATAGAGATTTTTTCGAGATATTTAGAAACAATTTCTCTATGTAATGAACATGGAGATTTGCTAAGAGTTCGATATATAGAAAATTTCGATATGTGGAAGTTCGATATATGGAGGTTCGACTGTATATATATATATATATATATATATATATATATATATATATATATATATATATATATATATATATATATATATATACATATATACACAGTGCGTCAAATAAGTTTTAAGACTGGGTCTGTAAAAAGAAATGGAAACAAGAAATTAATGCCTGTTTTGGTTTTTTATTCAAAATAGGACCCTCCGGCTTCAATGCACTTTTTACAGCGATTTAATAATGAATCGAAAGCCTGTTGTAAATCACTTTGTGGAATGGCCTGCAAAGCACGCGTCGAAGCTTCTTGTATGGTCGAAATATCCTCAAAATACCACCCTTTTAACTTCATTTTAAGTTTTGGGAATAAGGAGTAGTCACAGGTTGCTAAATTAGGTGAATTCGGTGGATGATTCAACACACAAACATTATTTTTTGCCAAAAATCGGCTAACAATAAGGCAGGTGTGACTGGGTGCATTGTCGTGTAACAAACACCAACTGCTTTCAGTCCTATAGTCTGGACGAATGCGACGATTTCTGGCCATCAAATGCTTTAAAACAGCTACATAGTATTGACCTGTAATTGTTTGTCCAGTTGGAACAAATTCTTTGTGGATAATACCTTTACTATCGAAGAATGTAATGAGCATTGTTTTGATTTTGGATGGAACTTTTCTTGTTTTTTTTGGCTTGTGGTGAATTTGGTGACTTCCATTCCGCACTTTTTCGTTTTGTTTCAAGATCATATTGGAAACACCAGGTTTCATCACCTGTAACAATGGACTTCAAGAAGTTTGGATCGTTTTCAGCGGCTGAAATAATGTATCCGCAATGTGCACTTCTCATTGCTATTTGCTCAGAGGTTAAAGTGTATGGAATAAATTCAGCACACACTTTTGTTTTGCCAAATCTTCATGCAGGATGGTTCAAATTGTATCTTTGTTGATGTTTAAAGAGTCTTCCATCATTCTCAGTGATGCACAGCGATCGTTTGTTATGAAATTTCGTACTTTCTCAATAACTTCAGGTCTCCTAGATGAAATTGGTCTTCCACTACGCTGATCATCTTCTACCGTATCTCTTCCGTCCAAAAAACGTTTGTGCCACACAAAAACATTTCATCTACTTAAGTAACAGTCACCGTAAACTTGTTTCATGAGTTGGTATGTTTCCGAAGTACTTTTACCAAGTTTTGCGTTCAATTTAATTAAAGCTCTTTGCTCCATCTTAAAAAATCAACATGAAAAATATTCACTTCTGCAATAAACGCTCGCCTTCTCTCAACTACTTAACGAAATGCGCACAACTTGTTAGCAGTGTGCCAGCAGACGATGGACGTTATGACGCATGCGGATTTACACTCACAGCGCCTTTACAATCTGTGCTCTGGGACGAGTCTTATTACTTATTTGACGCACTGTGTATATATATATATATATATATATATATATATATATATATATATATATATATATATATTCTGTTTTTTACCTCAAAAGCGTAAATTTCGCTTTAAAGCATAAAACAGTGTAAAAGAAAGAAATAATTTTGTCGGTAAATTTTTGGGTTCAACAACGGTTCAACAATTTTATCATTTTTCTTTTCATTTCAAAATATAGCCCGTGTACCAACTTGGAATTGGGTACTTTTTAATATGCACTGCACTTCTGGATTCCGTATTTACGTTGTTATTCGGTTGTTTGAAGACAATCAGAATAAGGCCCGAAAAACAATTTCAATCGAATAATGAGAAAGAATCACGTCCTCATCGGATTGTGGAGCGAAATTTAAAATCCAAGTATCTGTACGATCGACTTGTCGACCACCTCTGCTTCACATGATACATTGTACTCTTTCTCGCCGATTTACCTTGCAGAAGATAAAAATAGATCGATTAATATTAAAATATCATCTCAAAGGAGGTCCCCTTTTGACTTTTTTTGCTCCTGTTTGAATTCCATCCTAATGAATCCTTAACACAAGGACTCGAGTCCGTCCCCTTTACATCAGCCATGTACGAATTCCCGTCCATTTTCAAGGACATCACCGGGCCGTGTTACACGAGAAAGCATGTACCTCTTGCCCCGGATTCCCTATTTTATCCACAAAACCACGTAATTTGAAAACCCAGAAACTTGTTCTTTAATAACCGTTAATTGATTTTACATTCTGAGGAACAAGATCAGCAAATTTGCCCGCTCACTTTCGCCGCGGCTCCCCCAAGCGCCGTTCTCCTCCGGAGACACTGCGAAATGACAATAATTTCCTTTATACAATCATCCACATACTTGGACATACCATCTTATTTCGTATTTATTACGTTACTAATTTTTTTACCCAATGTTTCCCTTGGTTTCAGTTGCAAGGGGAGGAGCCCATCGCCTTAAGCGGTGTAATCCTCCTCTAATTTGGCAGCAAAAGGGGCGGAGCGCACAACGTCCCAAATGACCATGGACCGGTCAAAGTATACCCCCAGAAAGAGAGGCTCCAGGTGGTGCTAAAGAGGAATGGCTGTGTTTTATTTTAGTTCCTTTTTCTTTTTTTTTTGCAAATTGCAAGGACCCGGCGTATGACTAATTGAGGAGTTTTGTTTCTGGAGTGCTTCGTTTTGTGAATCCCTAACGAGACCCGACTTTTAGCGTTCTGTGACAGCCGGAGTGATGGATGAGCTGGGATTTTTTCGGCCCAGCAAACCGAGGAAGATGGCGAGTGATCAATCGGGCCACAAAAGAAAGGGCTCCTTGTAGATGATTGTCATAGGCAGCGGTTGGGTCACGCCTCCGGTAACCAGAGAAATGATGGTATATGGCTCTAAGTAACCATAATGATGATCTAACATTGTTCGCTAAAGTATCCTACTGTAAACCTAATTGTGTGTGAATGCAGCGGAATCGGTAATTCTGTGGGGAGAGAAAGGGAGGGTGCGGTTTGCAGAAGGATTACTGGGTGGGGTTTACTGCTTTAAACAATTGGAATTTGCCTTGAGATCGTTTTGTGTTGCTCGAACCTTGCCCTAGTTCGCGATCTTGTTTGAGCTCAAAAACTATTAGATGGATGGCTTGTCAGCTGATTGGAACATGTTATGAAGACTATAAAGAGTTTGAGATTTTCATTTCTCATCTTCTTATGATTCATCACTTTTGATCTGAAATAATGATTAGTTCAGTAGTTGTCTTTTCTTTAGGCAAGTATGTGTTTCTTTGGCGTGTCTTATTTTAAATAGGCGAGATAAAATCAGGGATCTCAACAGATGGACAGAGAAGTCAGGGTAGCTGAATAAGATTGCCTAAACGGGTAAAATGAACACTCTGATGAATGTTTAAAGGAAATAGGCATATATATATATATATATATATATATATATATATATATATATATATATATATATATATATATATACAGTGGAATCTCGATCTATCGTTTTTCAAGGGACCGATTGAAATGAACGATAAATGCGGGAAAACGATAGATACGGAAACGTAACAAAGCAATATGATCTTTGGTACAATAAGCAATAAGGATTACTGGGTAGGGTTACTGCTTTAAACAATTGGAATTTGCCTTGAGATCGTTTTGTGCTACTCGAACCTTGCCCTAGTTCGCGATCTTGTTCGAGCTCAAAAACTATTAGATGGATGGCTTGTCAGCTGATTGGAACATGTTATGAAGACTATAAAGAGTTTGAGATTTTCATTTCTCATCTTCTTATGATTCATCACTTTTGATCTGAAATAATGATTAGTTCAGTAGTTGTCTTTTCTTTAGGCAAGTATGTGTTTCTCTGGCGTGTCTTATTATAAAAAGGCGAGATAAAATCAGGGATCTGAACAGATGGAGAGAGAAGTCAGGGTAGCTGGATAAGATTGCCTAAACGGGTAAAATGAACACTCTGCTGAACGTTTAAAGGAAATATGCATATATATATATATATATATAAGAATAAGATGAAAGAGAAAACCAGTAATAGCTCTAAAGCTACTTGAATATATATATATATATATATATATATATATATATATATATATATATATATATATATATATATATATAAGATAAAGATGATAGAGAAAACCAGTAATAGATCTAAAACTATGTGCAGCCAGGAACAAACAACATGAAAAGATAAGTATGCAATAGGTTTTAGACAGCATTTCTTCATTAGCGGTGTCAATGCTGTCTAAAAACCAATCGATTGTTTCCGATGAGTATGATCTATACAATATATATATCTGCTAGGACATCATTGAAACTTTTAGTCAGAAGAATTTTAAACTTAGGAGGGGGAAAAACTGAAATTTTTTTAATTCATAATAAGATTATCATGCCAGATGTAAAATTTTCTTAGTCATCAGTCAGTTGAAAATGCCTGGCCATTTCTGTTATGCATCAGTAATATTTCCAGCCAAAGCAGATAATTGTTTACTCAGAATTCTGAGTAAATATTAAACCAGAATCGACTTGCACAGAAATGCGTCATTTATGTTCTTACGTTAAGAGCAGCTTTTAAATAAACTGCAAAATTTAAAAGATATGAGCTTATATTAAACAGATGTTGCAAAAATCTTAAACTTTTCTTCCTTAACACGTAAAATCTTTTTTAATTATCCCTATTAGGGGTCTGATATATCTCTACAAATCTACTGATAACTTTATATAACTGACCATTCTTTGATTTATAATGAACTTGATAGACCCATTTTAGCCGACAGGGAGGTAGGTAGTTTCCAGGGCATTTGAGGGGTGACGAATTCCGTTTACCGCCATGCGCGTGTAGAAAGCCTTGGTATGGAAAAATTTTAGTGGATTTTTTTTCTTTTAATTCTAGCCGTGTACTTGGACTAAAATATGTTTTTAGGCAACAACTATTTTATTTAGTACTTATTTGAAAACTTAAGTACACAATTACTAAATTTTTTTTCTTGCCTAAGATACTAAATATTTTAGGCAATAATTATTTTATTTAGTTTTTATAAGAGTACTAAGTAGTTTTTAGGCAACAATTAGTTTATTTAGTACTTATCAGAGCACTAAAGTACATAATTACTGCCTAAGATACTAAAGATTTTAGGCATTAACTATTTTATTTAGTGCTTGTAAGAGTACTAAGTAGTTTTTAGGCAACAATTATTTTATTTAGTACTTATTAGAGCACTAAAGTACATAATTACTGCATAAGATACTAAAGATTTTAGGCAATAACTATTTTATTTAGTGCTTGTAAGAGTACTAAGTAGTTTTTAGGCAACAATTATTTTATTTAGTACTTATTAGAGCACTAAAGTACATAATTACTGCATAAGATACTAAAGATTTTAGGCAATAACTATTATATTTTTTGCTTGTAAGAGTACTCTATAGATTTTAGGCAACAATTATTTTATTTAGTACTTATTAAAGTACTAAAGTACATAATTACTAAGATATTAAATATTTTAGGCAATAATTATTTTATATAGTGCTTAATAGAGTACTAAGCAGTTTTTAGGCAAAACTTATTTTATTTAGCATTTTATTTTACTTTTCGTCAATGGAAGGGAGACATTTATCTCATTACGTTGCTTTCATGGCAGAAGCATAGTATAGCTACCATCAAGAAGGTTTCAATTCCAGCCGTAAAGATACGAACACCTTGATTTTCTGTTTTCCTTCTTTTCTCGAGAAGGCGAAACTGATCTTGGAGCAGGGTGGTTGATTTACTTTTACTGTTCTTTGTGGCCTTTCTCGACGGGCACTTTTCCCATTCGATTTATGCAGGTTTCAATTAAACCTTTATTACTTGTGATTGATGCTTGCTACGATAACTTTACCTTATAATCCTTACTTATACGATTAGAGACGTTCTTAAATCAGTCATCACACTGATTAAGGTGATGTTAGGTTATATATATATATATATATATATATATATATATATATATATATATATATATATATATATATATATACACAGTTGAACCCCGTTATAACGAACCTCAAGGGACCAAAGGTTTTGTTCGCTTTATCGGTGGTTCGTTATATCCAAACCGTTAAGAAAAATGCTACAGTTCCCAATATGTATAACTTACTAGTTGCATTGTGTATTCAATAATGATGTATTAAAAAATGATAAAATCTATTGAAAATGATCATTAATGAATTAAATCGACTGAAATCGATTACATTAAACTGACGCAATACTTATTAAATTACGTACAAAATAGGAAAACGGCGGGGGCAAAATTTTCATTGTCTTGAGTTCGTTATATACCGGGTTCGCTATAACGGGGTTCGACTGTATATATATATATATATATATATATATATATATATATATATATATATATGTTATATATTTATTTATTTATTTATTCTTGGGACCGTATGAATGGGATATATGCTATCCCACCCAGTAAGGAAAAGGGTAAAAAATTTTCCCAATTAATTTCATCAATCTAATTATTCCTAATTAATTACATCAATCTAATTTTTTGGTTGCAACAACTGTTCATCTAAAAGTCCAGATATTTTCATTCAATTTGCTCCATTGGATAATTTGTTAAATATCATGAAAACTTAATCAATTTTCTAACTTTCTCGCAAGTCAAATGTGTACTGTTCCCTTAATCTTACGTTCGGAACATTAGACGCACCCTATTTTTAAGTCAATTTTTTTATGTAAAAAATGGTCTTATGGTCCGAAAAATAAGTTTAAATTTTAAGCATTTCAACAAACATGAGGTCTAGATTTCTCAAATTTTTAAAATTTTAAAAGTTAAAAGGTACCAAGAGTTTTGAGGTGGTGCACAAGATTACACCTATCAATTAGAGAAGAAAATGCCGAATTTTAAGAAATAGGATAAAAACATTTTTTCCACGCGAAACCATTAAAAATAAACTATTAAAAATGGTAAGGCTTAGTCCCCAAATCCCTTCATTACATGCAGTCCTTGGCGCAAGGAGTTGAAATAATTACTTATAGTTAATTTTGATAAGGAACTATCAGTGACACAATTAGAATCCGATTACTGAAAAATAAAAGCTGATTTACTATTTTCTACTGTTATTTTTAAAACTAGGGAGGAGTGGGAGTTTGGCTAACCCTTTCAAGTGGTTGCCCTTGATACACATTAGCTGTACCTGATACGTCAAATGTAATTACGTTTACGTATCAGTCACGGTTAGGTTTAATCCAACACACACGCACACGTGCACAGGGAAATACAGAAGTCCAAACTGAGACATTAAATTGCTGTCAGGGGTAGGAGGCATGTAAGATACCTGAAAACACACACGCACACGGGATACAAGAAAATATCTTCATTCTAATAGATGTTCAAATTGGGGAATTGGATATAAGCCTGACATCACTCCAGCTGGATGAAATTATCATCTTCTTTGTGCCTTGCTTGTTTACTCGTTTGTTCGTTGCCTTGTTCATTTAGTTGTCCTAATTAACAAACCAAATAACTCACATTTCCTACTTTTTACAGGATGAACAGGAAACTGATTTATTCGACACAGTGAAATGATAAATCACTATCGTTTATTCTTAAAAATAAATGTTGAAGTGTTCTGAGATATAAGGCCTCATTGTTATGTAATGAAACACAGGGGCGGCTCCAGTCCAGAGTATTTTTTTTTGGGGGGGGGGGGGGGCAACGTCGGTTCTTAAGGTTATATATATATAAATTAAAAAATAAATATATATACAGGGGAATCTCGATCGATCGTTCTCCGAATCATCGTTTTCCCGTATATGTCGTTTATTTCACCCAGTCCGAACGATCATATTGCTTTGTTATGTTCTCGCATCTATCGTTTTCCCGCTTTTATCGTTCAGTTCAGTCAGTCCCTTGAAAAACGATGATCGAGATTCCACTGTATATATATATATATATATATATATATATATATAAGAAATAAACATCGTCTCATTTTAAATTTAAACTCATTTAGCATTAGGTCTACGATTATAAAATTTTAGGCTATGAAAAAAAAATACGCCGGGCTTTTTTTTTTGTGTGTGTGGGGCAATTGCCCCTACTGCCCCCCCCCCCCCCTTGGAGCTGCCATTGATTAAACACCTTCTTAATAAAAGTGGAGTTACAAGGTTAGCAACAGTTAAGTTGAAGAGTTACGTATTAAGTGTTGTTTTTCACTTTTTTTTTGGAGTTATGTGGTTTGACAGAGTTGTACAGGTACCATAAACCAATGTTATAGCATGAAAACCCCTAAATCGTATCTTTTGGAGCTACGTGGTTTGTTAATTTGGCCAAAGAGTTGTTACAATCGATCTGTGTTTGCAAAACTTCAGGCTGAAAAATCACCTCGGCTTTACCATACGAAAAAAAAAAAATTCGCTTATAATTCTACATCATCTAGCACATTTCGTGAATGATTTAGAAAATTAATGCTGTTGATTTTGAGATATGCTAGTATCGTGCGCTAATGGGATCTATTCGTTCAAAATTTCCGATTTTGTTCTAATTGAGTCGCTTATGAAATTCTTCATCTTTTTCTGTGGGCTTGGTTTCTTTCCGAGTAAATATAAATTTCCTTTCCCTCTTTTCATAATAAAATCTAGAAAATATTTACAGAAAAGAAATGACAACGAATGATTTTTCTAAGAAACATGTAGAGCTAAAACAAAAAAAATTGTACGTTTTAAATCACACCAGTAGCGACGTGATAAATAAAATAATACATTTTTCTGGCATGCTATTGCTGGGTATTCTCTTAGAATCACACCATTTGTCATCAGTATCCATCGTCTTAGTCAAATATATACTGTCAGTAATATTTTCCTTTCATTCAAACACTCTGATTTGAATTTACACCAAACCATTAGCGATTAGTAATCATTGCTTTTGGGTAAATCAATACTGTCAGTAAAAATAAGTAATAGTAATTCAGTCAAGCATCCCAGTTTAGAATTACATCAAGCCATTTGTGATTACTATTCACCATTTTTTGTCAAATCAATACTATCTGTAATATTTCCCTTTCATTCGAACATCCTAGTTTAAAATTACATCTAAAAAGTTTTGGTCTTTATTCATCGTTTTGGGACAAATCAATCCTGTCAGAAATATTTCCGTTTCATTCAAACATCGTAGTTCAAAATTACATCAAACCATTTGCGATTAGTATTCAACATTTTTTGGTCAAATCAATGCTACTCAAAATATTTGACTTTCATTCAAACATCATAGTTTAAAATTCCGTCAAATCATTTGTGATTAGTATTCAACTTTTTTGGTCGAATCAATGCTACCAGTAATATTTGACTTTTGTTCAAGCATCCAAGTTTAAAATTACATCAAACTATTTGTGTTTAGAATTCATCGTTTCGGAGCAAATCAGTAATATTTATTTCCCTTTCATTCAAACATCCAAATTAAAAATTACATCAAACCATTTGTGATTAGTGCCAGCATTTTTGGTCAAATCAATGCTATCAGTAATATTTGACTTTAGTTCAAACATCTCAGTTTAAAATTACAGCAAACCATTTGTGATTAGTATTCACCATTTTTGATCAAATCAATGTTATCAGTAAAGTTCAAACATCCCAGTTTAAAATTAAATCAAACTATTTGTTATTAGCATTCATCGTTTTGGGGCAAATCAATACTGTCAGCAATATTTTCGTTTCATTCAAACACACCAATTTAAAACTACACCAAACCATTTGTGATCACTATTCCGCCATTTTTGTCCAAAACCAATACTGTCTGCAATATTTCCCTTTCATTCAAAAATCCTGATTCTGATTTATGCGTGTTTACAGAGTCTTTACTTTCAAACCTTGGTTCCCGATTACACGACGTTTGGAAATCAAAGTGTGTACGGAGAAAAGTCGTTTAATTGATGTTACTCTTGAACCCGTGATTCTACCAACGCTTAGCATCATTACTATAATATCTGATTTGTGACAACTGAGAGATGAATTGTAATAAATCGGTAACGTTGCCAGTGAAATTGGGGAGAGTTATTGATGAATATGCCACTCCCCAGTTTTGATAAACTTACGTGGATGAGTAGTGATCAATCAAAAGCGTATTCTCGGGGGTACAATTACAAAAATACTTCAAACTGACTTCCCTGAAGGTGTTTTGATTCCTTTGACTTAACTTCCGCAATAATAAAATTATGACATGATGGATATGTTTAAAATTGTCCTTTTTTACTTCACTGTTGGCAAATGTATGCAGTGCCTCTGAAGCTTTGGCGATGTAAAAAGGGTTAGAAATATTTTTCATGCCAAAAACTTTTTTCGTAGTAGTGGCTATAGTGATGAATAGAAATTCTCTAACAGACCATTAATTAAATTTTTTTTTCCTTTCTGTTTTCGAACTGTTCTGTTTTCCTTTCTGTTTTTCGAAGACTATTCTGTTTGACCTACAAAGGAAAGTTTTTTTTTCAGTTAAATCTGATTTTAGGGTTTTAATGAGGAACTCAGAACTAGTTAAGATAACGAATGAGGTTTTTATTTTAATAAAAAAAAAATAAACTTCAAGATTTGTGTTTTTAAAAAGGAAGCCGGGTAAAATTAGGATTAATATAACACCAATATATACAGTATTATAAAAGTATATAAAAGTTTCCATGGGTACGTAAATCTTATTCATCTGAGAAATAAAAACTATGATACCTATATTTGTATTCTAGATAATTCGTTTAAGTAAATAAAATTATTAATTCGTGTGTCGTATTGTCGACAATGGTTTTGATATAATTTATTAGTCTACAGCCCAATAACACATGTAAATGGTCCAATAAACCATTTACATGGTGGCAAGTGATCTTCTTTAACTAAAACCATTAGACCAGGTTGTAAATTTTGTGTTTCAACATGCCATTTGGTGCGATTTTGTAAATGATTTAAATAACTGGCATTATTTCCATATGGCTTGAACAATTTTGGTGCTTTTTTGCCAATTTGTTAATAAATTGTCTGTAAAAAAAGACAATATTTCATTGTTGTTCACACTTTATATATTAAAGTCTCAGGGCTCGAAGTAGCCTAGTGGTAGCCCATCGGCTTTCGTTACTAAGGATGCTCGGATTGAATCCCGATAAGCTCTATTATATACCTATGTGTTTAGGCCGAATATAGGAACGTTAAATTCGTACACCGGAAAGTCCCTCTGTGAGGTCAGAGAGGGTGGGAGAGCGTACGATCTCCCAGATGCTGCTCCGGGGGGGGGGGTACTCGGTCAAAATTAAGGTAGCACTTGGCTAAATCGAACTCCGACTCTTGTGGTTCCATTATAAACCTGAGCCGCACCCTTCAGTCCGCTAGCCTATGTGGACCTGGTATGGTATACATTCCGACCAGGGGGCACTAGAAACAACAACAACAACAACATTTATGTCTCAAGCTTTTCAAAATACGAAACCTCATATTTATTTTCAATTCAAGTGTTTCAGACAGGATTGAAATCTTACTTCATCACAGCTGGATGAATCTAATATTTCAGTTTAAGGTATTAACACTCTTGAATCTGGTATATGGGTGGTCACAGTGGAATTCTATGATAAAAAATGGCAGGCTCCAGACTGCGCAGGGGACATCTGAGATCCTTGATGACTGCTAATGAAATCAAGACCTTTCCTGGTTGTACTAAATGTTACAAGACTGAGATTTCACCACAACACATCTTTTGCTAATAAACAGGAAATCCAACGTAAATAAAGTACAAATAGCAGTAAGGTGCAATTTTGCATTTTAAGGGTTTTGAAAAGCCGAAAACACTTAGTTTTCGGCTTTTTGAGCTGCCACTAAGTTCTTTGCACTGATGAAGAAGCTCCTTTGCAGCTTCGAAACGGCCGTATGCAAAATTGCTCCTTACTGCTATTTGTGCTTTATTTACGTTGGATTTCCTGTTTATTCCTCGAGCACAGAGGTTTTGTCTTTTCTTTTCATCTTTTGATAGATTGGACAGGTCTTTGAACTTAGTGTATTGAACTTGGTCTAGCCGTGCACTTCCAAGTGGGATATCCCTCCAACTCCAAGTGGGATATACTCTCGAACACCCGAGAAAAAAACATGTCAACCGAATTTCGAATATATCTTTCCTTAAACTCTCCCAGTACCATGTTACACTGTTTTCCAACATTTAAGTCCTCCCTCCTCTAAACTCCCCCTATCCCTCTAGGACCGTATTTAATAGTTAGTTGTTGCTTTTGTTGTTGATAAGCCCCCAGAACTGGAAAATGCCAAGTCCATAAGGTTCTGCCGTGAGCAAAAGGAAGGCAGCAGCATCCTGATCTTCTGCAAGCATGCTGACGGGCATGCGAAACAGTTCACAATATGGGATGGATTCGCGGGAGCAACAGAACAGGAACAAGGGGGGGAAAGACCTTTGTAGACTTCTCGAAGCGCATACTTTTTGTATGGCTACACCGAAGAGGAGCTTGGGCAGACTGTATTGGCCTCGGACCTCTGAAGAGCAAGGCCAGACCAGGGCGATTGGCCGGATTCCAGTGATGAGCAGGAGGTTCATCCTAACACTGTATAGCCTATATAGACATTTTATTTATCTTTAACTAGCTGAAAACCCGCACTTCGCTACGGAGTACAGTCAAATTAAATACAACGGTCAATGGATGCAATTAATGCCAAAAAAATTAAATATATGTATATATTTATAATAAATACGACGATCAATGTATACAATCTATATATATAAAACGTGTAGGTATGCGGCACAAAAATCGACGATATTTCTACACTCCGAATGGCAACGGCTGCAACTACCGGATTTAAACATTAGCGGCCGACGATAACACGTAATTTGGTACAATTTAATTCCTGTAATTTTCTCGTGAATAATTTTAATTTATTCACGAAATAATTTTAATTTATTCATTTGATATGATTAAGTGGAGATATCTGAATTGAGAACAATAGCACATATAATAAATAGTGCATACAGAGAGTGATGTAATCGACACAATATTTTAGTACTTCCTGAATTTTTACTCCATTTTATAAGTGAAGAAATTTTACCAACAATTTATTATTTGATATGATTAAGTGGAGATATCTGAATTGGGAACAATAGTACATACAGAGAGTGATGTAATCCACACTATATTTTAAATGGTACTTGCTGAATTTTTACTCCATTCTTTAGGTGAAAAATTTTTTCCCAACAATTTCTTATTTGATGTAATGATAAAGTGTAGATATCTTAATTTTAAAAAATAGTACATGCAGAGAGGGATGTAATTTTTCAAATCATTGGTGTTGCGTTTCTCAGTCTTATCTTTAACTCTGTTCTGAAGTAATGGAAATTCACATTTTTTAATCCCGATGTTTTAGAATCAGCCTTATAGTGAATTTAGCAATGATTATAATTTTTTTTGACTGAGCATCCACTACCCCGTAACAACGTATATTTATGATGACAGGTAATGGTAACATTCCTTACATATGTTACTTCCAGTTGAGTTGTTTTGCAAAAGAAAATATAAAACTAAAAGAGACCATGATGGTCACGCAGCGGCTAGTTGATGTAAATAAAACAAAAAAAATATATTTATAAAAAAATCGTAAGGGATATTTTTATAGACAAAATAATGTAGAAGAAAATGTTCAAATTAAATCTAATAGGACATACTAAAGAATATATATATATATATATATTTATATATATATATATATATGTATATATATATATATATATATATATATATATATATATATATATATATATATATATATATATATATTTATTTATTTATTTTTTAAATGCGGAGGCACTTGTCGCGAAGACATTCGCCTATAATACACCGCAGTTTTGCTGGCCATTTTATTATGGGGGCGCCATATAGGCGGACCAGCATTGCCTCCTATGAAGGGACGTCACAAACGGAGGCATTTTAGTGGCGCTTCGCCAGGATTCGATCTGAGCACCCTCAGTACCGAAAACCAGCGCGCTGTACCACAAGGCCGCCACTAAAGAATATAGTACAGTTAATATACTACAGTTTGAGGAACATAATATATTTTACTGTATTTTAATATTTTTTTTTGGATAATGTCCAATCGTCTGTCGCATTAGCAAGAATTTTTTTTTTCTCTATTTAGTTGTTATGCAGGTGACGATAAATTTATTTAAAGTACCAGAAAAAGAAATTACGTGATCAGCATTTAATAAATTAAAGTCTAAAAATGAATTTTTAAAAATTCACCAAAAAACAGAAAATGGAGGTAAAGATTCAAAAAAGATCTCATTTTAAAGGAATTTTTATGATCTTTCTCGTGATATAAATTTTATAACCCTCAAATTATTGTTTTAAATGCAAACTTTAAAAAAGTTACTAAAACAGCTTAAAAATTTAATTTTAAAAAATCTAAGAAGAATTTTTCAAAAATCTTTCTTAGTGCACCCCTACACTATAAGAAGAATCGCCATGCAAAATTTCAGCCATTTAGGTCCAGCGGTTTGGTCTGTGCGTTGTATGTCAGTCAGTCAGTCCGTCATTGAGTCAGTCAGTTACGGAACTGTTTTATATATATAGAAGATATGAGATATTAAAAAAAGGAAATCGGCCAATAAATAACTGAATTAAAGCGGATTTTTTTAATCTCATGGCGGCCATCTTGATGACGTCATTACTGCTATACGCCACACACTAAAGAGTTACACCAACGAAATTATTTATCTATATGTAGTTTCTCATGAAAAAAGTATCCACCCATCTTCCCTTCATTAATCCCCCCACAGGAATACATATGCTCCCCTACTACTGATCTTAGAAGTGGATTGAGGCTTCTACGTCTTGTTTTATCCCTTTTTCTCCCTCCGTACTTAATTAAAATCGATAAATGAGGTACCATTTTAAAGATTAAGTTCTCCGCTTTTGTCAAATTGTTAATTCGGAATGACACATTGTATTGTTTGTTTAAAAATCGAAGTGAAATATTAACTTTTGGCCCTAGAATTCTTTCCCTGGATGCGTCGAAACGGTACTGACAAATAGCGTGCACAAAAATGTTTTGTAATTTTTTTTTTATCCAATGTGGAGGTACTTGTCGTCAAACATTCACCTATACTACACCGCAATTTTACTGCCCATTTTATTAGAGGGTCACCGTATAGGCGGACAGCATTACCCCCTATGAAGGGACGACACGAACGGAGGCATTTTTGGGGGCGCGACGCCAGCACTCGATCCGAGCACCCTCAGCACCGAAAACTAGCGCGCTGTACCACTCGGCCGCCGCAAGCCCGGTTTTGTAATGTAAATGTCCCATTTTCCACGAATTTGTGCCATATTTAACTTCTAATATTGTCTACAAAGGTGTTTTCACGTGTACATATGTCATGTTCACCTTTTTAGTCTTATGCTTCACTTCCAATATTGTGGCCAAAGACGTTTTGTTTATTGGTTTTGTATTATCCTTACGCACCATTGTTATTTAACAAACAAACAATGGCTACAAATGAACCGGTTCTTCTGTCACCCTACTACAAAGCACCAACCTCGCTATAAAATTTATCGTATTTTAATCGCAATGCGAAAAGGTCGCACGGGCCAGCTAGTATGTATTTAATCAGTACTGTATGCAACCTTTGTCCAGAAAGTTCGGTGAATGACGTCATAGTGCTGACGGTCGTAAGAGTTTGCAAACAGCGCATACCGTACCGGACAGATGAAGACTGGTCTGAACCAGTTCCTGACCGGCGGCGCTGCGAGTTAGGTTATCGTGTGGAAACAGCTCATTGTAGAGTTAAGGTGTTGTACGCTCGGTCAAAATTCAAAATGGATCAGCGAATGAATATGCTGTTCTGTTTCAAACTTGGAAAATCAGCGAAAGAGACTCATGAAATGCCGCTAAACGTTTACGAAGAACGTGCTGTCACCTTGAAGTGCGTGTATGAGTGGTTTAAACGCTTCCGAGAATGGTGGGACACCATTGAAGACTCCCCCCGAAGTGGTCGGCCTACAACTGCACGCACGACGGACAACGTACGGAAAGTGAAGGAATTGTTGGCCAAGGATCGTCGTGTGACAGGGTGAATGATAGCGGAGGAAGTGAGAATTGGTCGTGAGATGGCCCACCTCCCACTGACCCAGGATTTGGGTAAACGCAAGCTTTGCTCCCGACTTCTGCCCCACACTTTGACGCCGGAACAAATGCAATGAAGCCTGTGGAGACTTCATCGACATGGCGGGTCAAAACCCAAATTTCCTGAAAACCATTGTCACGGGTGACGAGACCTGGTGCCTGAAGTACGACCCCGACAGGAAGCGTCAGAGTATGGAGTGGCTGGGGTCCGGGGTCGCCGAAAACCAAGAAGGTTCGAAGTGAGAAATCCCGCATCAAGAGAATGATCGTGGTGTTTTTTGACTCTGAGGGTCTCATTCATAAAGAATTCCTTCCTGGGGGCACCACGTTAAATGCCGCTAAGTACGTGGATATACTGAAGCGTCTGCTGCAACGAATCAATCAGGTACGCCCCCAGTACGCCAAGCAAGGCAACTGGATCCTGCATCGCGACAATGCCCGGCCACATACTCCATTTCTGGTGCAGCAGTTCCTGGCGAACAGGCGAGTTGTGTCCCTGAATCACCCACCCTACTCCCCAGACTTGTCTCCCCCGGACTTTTTCTTGTTCCCCAAATTGAAATCAGCCCTGAAGGGCCACAGGTTTTCGGACATTTCGGACATCCAACGTAATGCTACGACCCACCTTAAGGTCATCCCTAAAGACGACTACACCAGGAGTTTCCAAGACTTGTACAGCCGTTCCCAAATGTGCATTACCGCCTACGGGAATTACTTCGAAGGACAGTAACAGCTGTTTCATGTAAGACAACAATCCATTGTAACTGTAGATACATTCACCGAACTTTCTGGACAAAGGTTGTATTTTAGAAATAAGTTCTCCGAACGTAGATACCTAAAGCTGAAGTTCATAAAATTCTCTCTTTCAAGGCTATATTTTTCTTTTTTTTTCCCACAATCCAATCGAATACGAGGGATACTTTGTTCGAGTTGAAGAAGCACGTGTTTTAATACGCCTCATTTAGCGGGGAAAAGAGTTCGCCTTTTACGTATTCAGAGGGGGGTCCAGTATTTGATTCCAGATCTGAAATCAAATCTCGCTCGGATGACAGTTCACTGTTATGTCAATCTGTATTCATTTCAGCACAATTCCGATCGTAATTGCAGTTCCGATATTCCCAGTGTTTTCTCCTTTCTATTTCGTACAATGTCTCATTTGCATACGGACCTTGTTTTCCGCGAACGAAATAATGATCCTTATTACGTATTCAGTTTGGGCAAATTAAGGGAATGTACCCAGGATCGGAGCCGAATTATGTCCCGATTCGAGCGAACGGGGCTATTTAGTTTCTACATCTAATACGAAAGTGGTGTATGCGGATGAACCTTGCTAGATTTTGATTTTTTTTTCTTCTCTCGTTTGAATTAATGATGTATGTGACCCGCTATATAGAGTCCGTATCATTATTTTTTCGTAATCTTATGCAGATTAGCAGTTATGTGCACTGCTGGAAATACACTCTCATTTCGTATGTATGTGTATGTATGATTCCGCTTGGACGGCATAGATAATTAAATTTCTCA
>OU015503.1:64850067-64907567 GCA_907164885.2 Dolomedes plantarius | reverse complement strand
TTGCAGCAAACGATTTTGTATTATCGCTTACCAAAATCGTCCAAAAAATGTGCGAACAGCCTCTGTATATATATATATATATATATATATATATATATATATATATATATATAAATATACACACATATATATATATATATACATATATAAACATACATACATATATATATATACAGTCGAACCCCGTTATAGCGAACCCGGTATATAACGAACTCCCGGATATAACGAACGAAAATTTTGGTCCCGCCGTTTTCCTATTGTATTTAATGCTAATTTATCCTTTTATAGCGAACCTGCGAAATCTTAAGAATCAGCTATAACGAACCTTTATTTCAGTCGACTACTGAATTTTTTTTTATTTTTAAAAATTTTAAGAATGTTAAAGATACAACGAATGCTGAAGAAGTAAAGAATGTTTAAGAAGAAGATGATGAAGATTTAGCTATCGCGATGTGGACAGAAAACACAAAATTTCATCATTCAGAGATTGTGACATGCAATTGTTAAAAACATGTGATGATAAAGTCATTACATGTGAAAATGCGACTGATGAATATATGGTGGAAGAAATTAAAATAAATCATTCTGAATTCGAAGATTATGCGTCTGATGCTGATGAAGAGGGGCACATAAATGACGAAATCCCCACCATCTAAGTTTCTACAGCAGCTATGAGTGTTATTAATAAGTTATTGCCTACACAAACAGTGGAAGAAAGAGTGTTGAAGCCATTTGATGTATTGGACAAAGAAATTCATAAAATGGTTTTGAAATCGACATCACGTCAGCAGAAGATTACCGATTATTTCTGTATCAAAACAGTGAATCATTAATAATCAATTTTTAATAGATTTTATCATTTTTCAATACATCATTATTGAATACACATAGCAACTAATGAGATATACATTTTGTGAACTCTAACATTTTTCTTAACGGTTCGGATATAGCGAACCACCGGATAAAGCGAACAAAACCTTTGGTCCCTTGAAGTTCGCTATAACGGGGTTCGACTGTATATACACTGCTGGCCACTGTAAATGCAACACCCTGAAGGAAACATGCAAATAACATGAAATTTACAACATGCATTAGCGGAGGTGAAATATGCAAATGATTAGAATTTCAGCGCAGACGCACATCACGCGCGCCTGTGGCGCCACTTCAAAGCGCTATTTAAGGCTTGGATTCGACGATTTCAAGTTCGTCAATTGTGTTTTTCTTGTGGTTTAAAAAAAAAAAAACGATCAATTATGCCTCGTCGAAAACAGCGATCATCTTTTGATCAAGTATCCGAGTTCGACAGAGGAAGGATAGTGGCGTACCGAGATTGTGGATTACCTTTCAGGGAAATCGGTAGTCGTGTTGGACGAAACCAAACAACTGTAATGCGGATATGTGATCGTTGGATGCAGGAGGGTACGACGGACCGGCGTGTTCGATCGCATCTACCTCAGCGCACCACTTCACGTGATGACAGGCAAATTGTGCGCATGGCAGTGACGGATCGCTCAGTCACATCACGAACCATAGCACAGCACATGCAGTCTGTAACGCATCATCCAGTGTCTGCGCGTACCATTCGACGCCGTTTACAGCAGAGTGGTCTGTCCGCAAGACGTCCATTGCTTTGTCTACCCTTGACGCAGAACCACAGACGTCTCCGCCGCCAATGGTGCGATGACAGAAGGTTGTGGACGGCAGAATGGAATGAAATTGTCTTTACTGACGAGTCACGCTTCTGTTTGCAACACCACGATGGTCGCATTCGAGTCTGGAGACACCGTGAAGAGAGGATGCTGAACAGCTGCGTTATGCACCGTCACACTGGTCCTGCACCGGGTATTATGGTATGGGGCGGTATTGGATATCACTCTCGCACACCTCTAGTACGCATTGCCGGTACTTTAACCAGCCAGCGCTACATCTCCAAGGTGTTGGAGCCAGTTTTCTTTCCTTACCTTCAGGGCTTGCGCACAGCCATATTTCAACAGGAAAATGCGCGACCACACGTGGCACGCATAGTCCAACGGTTCTTCGTCAATCGCCAGATTGAATTGCTTCCCTGGCCGCCTCGCTCTCCGGATCTTTCGCCGATAGAAAACATGTGGTCCATGGTTGCTCTACGATTGACCCAGATTCCATCCCCAGCTGCCACAGCAGATCAACTTTGGCAACGTGTGGAAGCTGCTTGGTCTGCTGTAACCCAAGAACTCATCCAAAGTCTATTTGAATCAATGCCGAGGCGTGTGGCAGCGGTGATCTCCAACAATGGCGGCTACTCTGGCTAATGATTTTGGCAGGAACCACACTTCACAGAAGTCTATAAATTTAATCATTTGATACTTGGTCAACATGTTATCTACAAAATAAATTTTGTTGTGATATCTCTTGTCTTTCTTGGTGTTGCAATTTGGGTGGCCAGCAGTGTATAACGGAAGACGAAAATGACGAACTATTCATGTTATTCGATAATTAAAATTTGTAGGTTCATAAGGTATGTCATTTCTTTTAAATAAACAACATTTAGGTGCATGCAGGAATCTAATTTTTTTGTGTTCAACTTTTCGTTATTTTAAAATCTATGATTTTTTATATCCGGCGTATAACACACACCCGTAAATTTCGACCTTATTTTTTGTATTTAAAGCACGTTATACGCGGGAAAATACGGTAGTTTTTACTTATGTTAAGTCAATTTCCTTTCAGACACATTTTTAATTTTCCTGCTCTGATAGGCCCAATCGGCTAAGGCCTGCTCTGCCCTTTAAAATATTATGACGACCTCTTCTAATAAAAAATCACATGCAACTAAATTTCTTAACACTTTAAGAAATTTTTCTCATTATCCCCAATTTGAATTCGGAAATTTTTTTGTCAAACTCTAATTTCATCCTCTGGGAAATATCTTCTCATAACTGGTATTTGTTAGCCGTATTTTTGTCCAGTTTAAACGTTAAAGAAAAACCAGAAAGATGTTTTGCTTGGTTGCAAATTTATAACTTGGAAAATAGACATGAGAAATCAGCGTTTAAACTTTTCAGATTATACAGCAAGTCACGGCAGTTAATATTCCAATAGGTATAGTGTTTAAAATTTCCTTTCAATTGTTAATTGCAGATGTGTATTTCTTCCCCATCTGCCTCTTGTAAACATTGCCTTTTCTTAGGGTAAACCATGACCCATCGGGAGAAAGAAACACCTGTTCGACATTGTTGTGTATCGCTTTATAAATTAAATAATTTAAATTAAATATACAGTGAATTAAATACCTTAATAATTTTCTCCACCTATTGTTTAACTTTGATGAGTGTCATTGGATTAATTGTAGTGGCACTCATGAAAGCTGAGCAAATCATAAATCATGTTTTATGTACTAAATGTAACATGCAAGAATTTATTGTATTTTAGTGTTTGATTGACTGACAATTTTCAATTTATTTTAATTTTTTTTTCATGTGGATTGACTGACGCAAGGTAAAGTTTTTTTTTAAAAGTAAGCTTTCTTTAGTATTTTTATTTTTTCCCCCTTTTATTTTTTAAGTTTTATACGCTTAATTTTTTTTCCTTTTTATATATATATATTTTAAATTATCACGTATTGGTTTGAAACACAGAAGTGCTTCTCGAGAATCTTTAATAAAATGGCGATACAGTTTATTCAGTTGCATTAAAAAAAGAGACGATTTTGCCCACTTTTTGCAAAGGAATATGCTGATAAGAGGACCACATGGGGTTTCCCCATATGGTTGTACCCGGATGTGAGAGGGTCAGAGAAGCTCTTGGACATGCTTGAGGCGAGTAACAGCACAGATGATGTAATTAAAAGTACCACGTGGAATGGACTAAAAAAAGGATTATAAAAGGGCAACACACAAAAAATACGGGGACTTTTCCTGATTCTTGGTTGTCTGGCTGACGGAAGCTCTGCACTGATCAATGCTGCCGTTTGTTCGGAGTTGACGTGAATTTTCGAAGAACGCCACTATGATGAAGATTGTTAAACAAAGACCCTGGACCTGGAGGATTGTCCCTCCCGATATTCTAAGACGATGGAGTATGGAAGTGGTCTCGAGGCTTCTAAGCTATCCGATAAGATAAGTTTTTTTTAGCCATGGCTTAATTTAATTTAATAATTTTTTTAAAGTTTTTTTTGTCAGACAATCTAAAATTTTTTTTCTTTTTATTGTGGCCATTTTTATTTTTCATTATGTTGTTCAAAGTGATAATTATTAATTTTTATTGTGAGAGATATAATTTAATGTTTTATGTTTACAAGTAGAACGAGGTATATTAGCAATATGTATGTAAATATTGATGTATAAAGGAGTTATGGCAATGAGATAAGATTTCTCTAAATTCTATTGTTTAACGTAAGGTGATTAGATTATATTAATTTGTGTTAATAGTAATGAATAAAAATATTGGTTTGTTTCCCTCAGTCATTGTGTCTGTCATGTTTTGTGAATAATCATTTGTGAATTTCTGTTAGCCACAGAATCTAGGTTATTGTTTTAGATTATTGGTTATTGTTGAAGGTTATTGTTGAAGATTGATTACACAACGCAATACTAACCACTATACGTTTTAAATATGAGGAATACGTTTAAATTAATTAATACTGATTTGTTTGATTTAAATAATAAATAAGTTAAAAAAAATTAAAAGACGTAATAAAAGTTAGTAGATACAACAACTCTTCCTTGGGGCAAACGCCAATATTTGGCCAAAAGTGGAAGGATGTTTGGTGACAATCTCCTCCTCTGCAGTAGTGATGCGACATCGACAACAAAACATCGATGTTTCGAAACATCGATATTCAATATTAAAACATCGATGCTAATAAAACATCGCCCCAAAACCATCGATATTTTTAAACATCGATGTTTATGAACTTTCATTTTTTAAACTGGTTTAGTAACCTCTAAGATTAATGTTACTTCGGTTAGTCATGGAGGGGGGGGGGGGGTAATTTTACTCTCAGGTTGGGCGAACACAAATGACAAAAACTTGGTTGCTAGAGTCATCGTATATTGCAGAATTTCCATTACACATTTTATTACTTTTACCAGAAAATTGAGGAAGAAATTATTGCAATTTATTAACAAAGCTTTTATTTTCAAATTAAATCATACAAAAGAAAATTACATATATTTGCACCAATTTGAAGTACTAGTGCAAAACCAACGTAAGGGCGAAAACTGAACAATCTTATTTTTTCTCTACTGTAAATAACAATTATTGGGGCTATTGGGGCATATAATTATTATTCATTGGTTGTTAATTGTCTCTAATCGTTCCCCCTTTTGTATTCGTCCTTTTCAGAATTCAGACTTGCATTTACTAAGTGGGAAAATTATGCTACGTGGTTAATTTTTTTTTTATTATGGTACATTTTCATTTAAAAAAAAAACATCGAGACAAAGTAAAACATCGAGCACAAAACATCGATGTTAAAATAAAATCGGCTTCAACAAATCGATGTTTAAAACATCGATGTTTTGAAAACATCGACATCGATGTCGCATCCCTACTCTGCAGTTGACCGCCGCTTTTTTCACTTTCCACCCCTCAGGAAAAAAGAACTCTTCCCAAGAGACCACCATCTCAGGAATCTTTTCTTCGGAGAACTAAATCTTTAAATTTTATCAGCTCATGCAAAGGGTAGACCGGGGCTTATTGGCCCATTTTCTCTTCAATAGTCTCTCTATTCTAAAAAAAAGTAACTCCCGCTGCGGCTGTCAAAAGCTTTATCTTCAGATTAAGATAACTCGCCAAAAAAATGATCGTAGAATTTTGATCTTTTCACAATCTAAGACTACAGACATTTCTCTTTCAAACTAGACCTCATTTGTTTAAAAATATTTTAAAACAGTTTAATATTTTCATCAAAAAATGAAACACAGTTTTTCAAGAAATATCGTCCCCTATGTGGATGTAATATCGATGCTCCTCGAGTTTTTTATCTTACGAAGAAAATATTTACATCATCTGGAAACTGAAAGCTTTCTGAAGAAATTCAACAGCGATGAAACGCCCTTCGCATTAAGGAGATGGTGGACCTTTCAAAACGATTTTTGAAATTTTTACCACAGAGATATGAAATTTTGTATATATATTCATTAAAGTATAACAATATTAAACACCTTATAAAATTGTATAAATATTTAAAAAAATATTTTATAATTAAAAAATTTAAATTAAATTACCCTTCTTTAAAATGCACCTTGCGACTCAATTTTAAACTTTTCCCCTTAATTTTGCATTTATATTGCTTATAAATACTTTCTGAACAAAGTTATGTATATTTTTGTACTTTCGTTGAATAGTTAATTTTTAGAAAATATTTTTATGCTTGTACTCTGAATTTTCGTGAAATTTTTGTACTTTTCTACACTAAAGTTAAACTTTTATAACCTAAATGACCTCGAATCCTAAAATGGATACATAACTTTATTTTGATGTATTACAGGAATCGTTATTATAAATTTCATAAAATTTCGTCAAAAATTATGACGCGAGGAGCATTTTAAAGACTTGCAAATCTGGAAATTTCTTATTTTGAGAAAAAGTCATTTAAAAGATAATTTTTTATCTACCTTTAATACTTACTACTCTAAAGCCACCAATTTTTCATTTTTCTTTTCACTACACATTTTAAATGCATTTCATTCCAATATTTACATGTTTTAAAAATATTAATACACCCTCAAAAAAAATTCCAATTTTTGCTCGATTTTTGGTAATTTGAAAGGCCACCATCCCCTTAAGGGTGACAACAGTAAATGGATGGAGGCTTTTACATTGCCCGAGAATCACACCTATGTATCTCGCTATTAGCCATAACAGAGTAGCGAGCGTAGCGAGCCTAGGGGCGAATTTCAATAAACTATTTTTTTTAACTAGGGGGCGAAGCCCCTAGTTTAAAAAAAATAATTTATTGAAATTTTAAATTTTTTTTAGTTTGTACAATCAGCATATCTTAAAGCATAACTACGTATGAGAAAATTTGAAAAATATTAGTTAATAGTTTCTATATAAAGATCAGCAGGTCATCAAGTCACTGGGCCAAACTGCCCCATCGAACGGGGCAGGTTGTCCCTTTAAGTTGATTTGATTTTCGGATTACTAACGGAAATGAAAAAACACATAAAATGTCAAATGTAATTTTAATATGGTATATAAAAGACATAAAGGATAAGAAAAGATATTTTGTCCAACTTAACTACTGCCTTCATCGATCTTTCTCATCATCACAATGAATGCAAACATAAAATATCGTGTCACCAGTGACACATGATTCATCACGTGTCCCCAGTGACACATGCCCAACGATTGCACCTGGTACATTGAATCCAGTCTTCTCCCGATTTATTCACAATTTTATTGACTTTTATAGGCTTATGAATGGAGAAAACAAACTCTTGGACTGGGGGGCATCTTCAGCCTCTGGGCCAACATGCCCCGGATTAAATGGGCCAACTTGTCCGATATCGCCATTTTGGCTTTCGATCGTTGTATCAAACATTTTTTTAATATTTTTTTCAAATCAGTGTAAGGTATACACAAGATTCGATTCACAAGAATCGAACTTTTGAGTGAATGAATTAAAGAAGCTGCTTGAGATATGCCAATTTCGGCATACGTGCTTAGTATAAATACCATGCAGCGTCATTAATAAAAAAGGTTGTTAAGGTTGAAGAAAGGTTGTTAAGGTTGATAGATAAGCGAGAGGGAGCTACGGGGTAAGTAGCTCCAGGTGTTATCCTGCGCTAGGGCTTAGGGGGGCCCAAAGTTTACGTGGCAGTACTGCTGGTTTGACTCTCTGCTGGTTTGTGAGTATTTGAAATGTGTATTTCTATTGAATGTTAACATATATATTCCGTACAAGTAGTACGTATGCTTATTGCTGTAAAAGCAAATTCTATATGCGCAACGAATTCAATAAACATTGTTTCATGTATAAACTGTGTTTGTATAAAATTCAAATAGAGGGCCACTTCAAATTATATACACCCAAGTCTGGGTAGAAGTGAGCTATATTCTCTATATCAGTATGTAGAAAATTATCCCTGAACAACGATATTTTAGAATTCTATTCATCTAAGTGAAACTTTAATTTAGAAACAAATCAGAAACGATTATTCCTAAGTACAAAAAAAAAAAAAAAAAAAAAAAACTCACTTCAGCGAAAATTTGAAATTTTGAAGTGGCTTTCGTTTGATTGCTTCTTTGCTGCTGACGCTGTTACGGGTGAAAGAAAAATTACCGATGTTTCGGATTTACACACGTCGCTTAGCTACTAGTAACGCAATCTACCGAATATTTTGAAAAATATGGCAGATAGGCCAACGTGCCCTTATGGCTAACATGCCCCGGTCTACCCTACTTATGACACTAATTTAATAATTACAAGATAAAAAGAACTTTTTATATACCACGTTTTTAAATTTTCTGTTGAATCATATAAACTTGACAATTCTCTCTTAATTGCACAAACCTTCACTTAATTACTCTTTTTCACTTTCTTTTATTTAATTTTAATCACTTTTTAGTCGTTCCCACTATCCACAGACTTTATAAACTTTAATTTTTATAATTTTTTTAAAAAATTTTTCGCGCAATATTTTTGTAAACAAACTAAATTCACATGTATTCTGTTTTCGAAATCGTCAAACGCCGTTATGCAAAAGTGCCATCATTGAATTCGATCGAAGTGCCACCTTAGGGAATTTTTGGCTAAAAGTATTAAAAGAAGGCATTGTCATTGTGTTCTGAGCTATTTCTAAAAGTTTCAAATGTCTAGCTAGTCGGGAAGTTAGTGAAAAATCGATTGCAAGAATTGTACTGGACAAACACACAAACAAACAAACAAACAAACAAACAAACAAACAAACAAGCGAGCGAGTTAATAAAAACATGGTAAAAAGATCATGGTAAAATGCAGGGAGAGCCTTTACTATTCTCTTTCAGCTATTCCACCTAAGCTTTTATAAAAGAAACTTAACCAGTAAATTACGATGACCTAAAAATGAGAAAATGGGATAATCGTAACACCAGAGCCATCTAAAAGTTTAACGACGTTATTCCTCCCCCTAATGAGTTTAAAAGAGTCTCTTTTTTTGTTTTCCCCCGATTTATATGCGCGTCTAATAACAGACATCAGCCAGCGCAATTAGAAAGCCATATGCCATCCATTTTTCTGAACGGAGATGTCTGGATATCGTATTACACCGAACACCTTTCGTAGATTTCGCTAAGAGGCATCCGGGTCAGATAATCGACTAAACGATGTCCTCGCGATTACAAAGAGATTATGACTTCCTTTGTGCAAGGTTATTACGAATAATTATTCCTTTTTGGTGCATAACCATAAGTGAAAACCAGGTCTCTAGCCCCAAGACACGGTTTCGCTTCTTTTCCCGTTGCCCTTTTAGCAGCCTCCTCGCCTTTGTTATACGTTGCACCCTGTTATACGTTAAATGGGATGAATTATGCATGCAGTTTTTTTCTCTTACTTTTTCGGGAAAGTTGTGAGAGTTTTTCTGTCAGGAGTGTTGGCAGTACTAACAAGAAGAATAATCCTTTAATGTTTGTCATAGATGTCTTTTTTTTCTCTTTCTGTTATTTACGGATGTTTCGAAAAAAACATGGATGATACATTTGAACAGATATTTCAGTTTAAAAACCAGCTGGCATTTTTTGGGGGTTTCATTGAGTTATTACAGTAAATTTTTGAACCCTATGACAATTTTTATCAAGCAAAATCTGAGATTTCTCATGACCAAAATGTTGTAATATGTCGTTGGCCAAGTCTCACGCTAGGGAATTTTTTAAAAGAAATTGAAGAATTATGACAGAGATTAACCTAACACTTTGCTTTACGAAAAATTATGTGAGGATTTTTTGAAATATAAAGGATGGAGCAAATTTAGTACTATAGAGTTTCGATACCCCGCGGTTAACGGGATTAGAGACAGAAGAGAGTATTGAAAGCATAAAATAAGGAACAAAATTCAGTACAATAGAGTTTTGATACTCTGCAGTTAACGGGATTAGAGGCAGAAGAGAGTTTTGAAAATATAAAAGATGAAACAAAATTCAGTACAATAAAATCCGATATTCCGCGGTTAACGAGATTGGAAAAAGAAGATAGTTTTGAAAATATAAAAGATGGAACCAAATTCAGTACAATAGAGTTTCGATACTCCGGGGTTAACGGGATTAGAGACAGAAGAGAGTTTTGAAAATATAAAAGATGGAACAAAATTCAGTACAATAGAGTTTCGATATTCCGGGGTTAATGGGATTAGAGATAGAAGAGAGTTTTGAAAGTATAAAAGATGGAACCAAATTCAGTACAATAGAGTTTCGATACTCCGGGGTTAACGGGATTAGAGACAGAAGAAAGTTTTGAAAATGTAAAAGATGGAACAAAATTCAGTACAATAGAGTTTCGATACTCCGGGATTAACGGGATTAGATACAGAAGAGAGTTTTGAAAGTATAAAAGAGGGAACAAAATTCAGTACAATAGAGTTTCGATACTCCGCGGTTAACGAGATTAGAGACAGAAGAGAGTTTTGAAAATATAAAAGATGGAACAAAATTTAGTATAATAGAGATTCAATACTCCGGGGTTAACGGGATTAGAGACAGAAGAGAGTTTGGAAAATATAAAAGATGGAACAAAATTTAGCCCCATAGAGTTTCGATACTCCGGGGTTAACGGGATTAGAGACAGAAGAGAGTTTTGAAAATAGAAAAGATCTTATGGAATAAATTTCAGTACAATAGTTTTGATATTTCGGGTTAACGGGTTTAAAAGCAGTTCAGGTAACTGAAAACTCGGATTAGGAAAAATTTCAAAACATGAGGTTGATGATGAAGAGAATCCTTAAATATGTACTTAAATCTCGTAAAACCTATTTTAAACAATGAATAAAATGATGTCAATATTAAAGTAAATAACGATTCTTTAACTTAGATCCCTAAAAAAACTCCTCATCTAACATTTTCTGTTTTTCACTATAGCATCATTTTCCCTCTTTATTTTCAATTCTATCTTTAAAAAATAATGATAATATGATCTTAAGATGGTTTCCGTTACTACCCCATCTGTTTAAGAACTTTAATTTCGTTTTTTGCATAGATAGACCCTACTGGCGATTTTGAATAATTTTCATAGTAACTATGCGAACATTTGGTCCGATATACCGAGCGAAACCAAACTAAAAGTGGACGGAGATATGGAAGGACTAGGGAAAGGAAATGAGAGAAACCAACTTTTGAACTTTAACGATACGGAAGCCGTTAATGTGCATATTACCTAGGTAAAATTCGGAAAACTCTTGATTCCGCACTTTAACGGAGCAAATCAGTTAATCTGCAGATTAACTAGGTAATGTGCACTTCAACGGCTTTCGAGCTTTAGTGGTAACATATATATACGTATATATATAATATATATATATATATATATATATATATATATATATATATATATATATATATATATATATATATATATAACATATAAAACCTCAAAACCCTTTCAAAATTCTAAATTCTTTCTAAATTTTCTTGTGCTCAGATTAATTACGTTTTTCGTTTTCATTCTAAGAACAAAAGAGTTGATTTCCTCATATACCATATGATCCTTGTAAATTTGGAGATAATCCCTCTTCATTATATAAGTTTTCAAGCCCGGAGATCGAATGAGTTGAAGAATTATGATGACAATCAGTCTCGAGCTTACAAATCACAAAAATCCTATTATTACCATGTTTTTATTAACTTGTTTTCTTGTGGGTGTGTTTGTCCAGTACAAATCTTGCAATCGATTTTTTACTAACTTTCCGAATAGCTAGACGTTTGAAACTTTTAGAATAGCTCAGAACACGATGACAATGCATTTTTTTAATACTTTTATCTATCTTTAAGCAGATTTTTACCATGTTTTTATTATTTTTAGTTAATTTTGTTTTGTAGACTGTTGCAGCCATCTGTCGGCTGGAACGGGAACGAAAAGTTAAACGCAAGTTAACTTCCAATTAACTTCATTTTCTTACAAGTTGATGGGATAATTCATCAAAAAAAAATTTTAAATGTATTTATTAATACATAAAATTGTCAAGTTTATATGATTCAGCAGAAAATTTAAAAACATGGTATATAAAAAGTTTTTTTTATCTTGTAATTATTTTCTGTTAAATATATGGTTAGAGACATTTGATTTTTCTGCCTACATATAATGATAAAAAACCTCGTTCACTCATTGCGTGTTGTAATAACAGTATAATAGAGCTCTATAGATAAGGACTTTAGATACAACCGCCGTACAAATTGTTTATAACGTATAGTTTAGGGGTGTTTTTATTTATATTTTTCGTCTAGATATGTTGTCTTTCTTTGGTCAGCGTCTAGCCGCTTTGATGCGCAGTTTCAACATCAGTTAAATTGTGTAGTTAAAACTTGCATGCTGATCGGCATGTGAACCCGAGCATACATGCACGACTTTTAACGAAATGCTAAATATATTTGCCAAAATTTTAATAATCAATCACCATTATGCCTTTTATGGACAAAATTGCAAAATTTAACTCCCCTATTTTGATTTATTTCATTAAAATAACCCCTAATATATATGAGGTTTACCGTTTATATAACAGTATCAAAGCAGCATAGCAGTAACAGTTATAAGAGTAATGGTGCATTCGGAATGGAAGCTGAGTGACACGGACACGCAGTGTCCGTATCATTTAACTCTTTCACCATGTTACTCTTATTTGCATCGAACTACATGTAAAAGGCTGCCTCTTTAATTCGAATGCGACAACCGGAATTACAGCGTAGTGCCGTCAAAGTAACCGAATAACTCTTTTATTTATTTCTGCTTTAAAAGACTCCTGTACGGGAAATGACCTCTTTCATTCTTGACTTTCACTGCACCCGCGGACATGAGATCTGAATTGTTGTAATGATTCTCGCATGCAAACACGATATGAAAAGCGAAGTACACATTTCAAATATTCACCTTTTATATTTACCTTTGCATATACTTAACATTTTAAGTATTGTTGCACACGGTATAGATGTAAAAAGAGAGAAATTTTTACTCTCCCTAGCTATAACTACCTACACACACACACACAGACACACATATATATGTATATAATATATATATATATATATATATATATATATTCTAAAAAAAAGTAACTCCCGCTGCCGCTGTCAAAAACTTGTCACGCTATCTCCTCCGAAACCGCTGGAGATATGGGGTCGAGAGCGATACCAATGGATGCAGAAAAGTGGGGGAGACCAAAGTAAGACATGTCTCATCTTCGTCGGACTTTAAGTTTTTTAAATTTTATGTTTTGTGGAAAAATATTGACCTTTTCATCTTCAGATTACGATAACTCGCAAAAAAAAAATGATCGTAGAATTTTGATCTTTTTACAGTCGAAGACTACAGACATTTCTCTTTCAAACTACACCTCATTTGTATAAAAATATTTTAAAACAGACTAATATTTTCATAAAAAAATGAAACACAGTTTTTCAAGAAATATCGTCCCCTATGTGGATGTAATATCGATGCTCCTCGAGTTTTTATCCTACAAAGAAAATATTTACATCATCTGGAAACTGAAAGCTTTCTTATTCATATAAACCTCATTTCAAGTCTCTATCTTAAATTTTCGATTTTTAATTGAATTTTAAAGCCGATAATTCAACAGTGATGAAATGCCCTTCGCATTAAGGGTGACAACAGTAAATGGATGGAAGCTGTTACGTTGCCCGAGAATCACCCCTATGTATCTCGCTATTAGCCATAACAGAGGAGCGAGCGCAGCGAGCCTAGGGGCGATGCCCCTAGTATATATATATATATATATATATATATATATATATATATATATATATATGTGTGTGTTTGTGTGTGTGTGTTCAGTAACGGTTATAGCTCTTACGGTTATAAATGGCTGTCTTTTAGACCAGATTTTTTACCCCGAATAATTTAACTTTTAAAATATTATTTGCATTTAAAAAAGGCGAAAAAGTTCCAAGGTGTAAAATTTCTTTCTCTATTACAGAGTACAGTTTTAAAAAAAAAATCTTTAAATTCAAGTCGGCAATCGTGGGACACATTTTCTCCATAGGTTAACATTGAGGTGAGCGAATCCAATAGGGTTAGTACACAGCAACCTTAAGCGAGGTGTTGCCCCTGGGGTCGCTCTTTGAAAAAGGGGGGTATTTGTTTACCTATATAGTGCCCCCCCCCGGAAAGCAACCATCTATTCTCGCAGATTATGTGCGAATGGCTTCAGTTACAAGTGCTCCGCATTGGCAAACAACAATATATCGTTAAATGATATCTTGCCATCAAGCTTCAGTTTATTAATAATTTTACTTACATTCAAACTTTATCTGATCTATGTTCCAACAAAGACAATAATTATCCTTTATTAATGGGCATTTTCAAATGTACTGTGCACTCATCCTAAATTCAACACGTGACTGTCAAGAGCTCTTGACATAATTTGTCGATTGATCAAATCCTTTTGGCAGAAGTCTTTTCAGTTGAAGCTCGGGTTCGAGTTGTTAAAAGTCCTTAAAAATATATTTTATATATACTGCAAATTTATTTATATTACAAACACTCATAAGCAAAAAAACGAAGCACCAAGGAGTTATCCGAATGGGACGAAAATCAGTTGATGTGATGTACATATACAGATAAACAAATGATTACAATTTGAGATAAATTGAATGATTTATTCAAGAGAAAGAGCTTCACAAAGTGAAAAAGTCAATAACGCGTTGGTCCAGCTCTGGGCTTTGTGCAAGCAGCTTTTCGGCTTGGCATTGATTGATAGAGGTGTTGGATGTCCTCCTGCGGGATATCGTGCCAAATTCTGTTCAACTGGCGCATTATATCGTCAAGATCCCGAGTTGGTTGGAGGGCTCTGCCCATAATGCTCCAAACGTGCTCAATGGGAGAGAGATCCGGAGAACTTGCAGGCCAATGTAACGTTGGACAAGCACGAAGACAAGCAGTAGAAACTCTCGCCGTGTGCGGGCGGGCATTATCTATCTGAAATGTAAGCCCAGGATGGCGTGATATGAAGGGCAACACAACGGGGCGTAGAATATCATCGACGTACAGCTGTTCTGTAAGGGTGCCGCGGATGACAACCAAAGGGGTCCTGCTATGAAATGAAATTGCACCCCAGACAATCACTCCTGCTTGTCGGCCCGTATGGCGGAAGACAGTCCGGTTGGTATCCCACCGTTGTCCGGGGCGTCTCCAGACACGTATTCGCTGGTCATCGGGACTCAATTCGAAGCGAGACTCGTCACTGAAGATAATTCTACTCCAGTTAGTGACATTCCATGTCGAATGTGCCCGATACCTGCAAACGAGCTTGTCGGTGTACAGAGGTCAATGGTAGTCGGCGCAAGGGGCGTCGTGAACTCAACCCCCTTTCTCTGAGCCGCCTATCAATGGTTCTTGCGGTCACTGAAATTGCGGAATGAAATTCGCAAAGAATTTATGAACTGGAATCGAAATTTCTCCTCTTTAACATCCTGCCAGTTGCGCAGTTAAGATGAGCTGCAGCGTCACATGCCCGCCAAACTTTAAAATTTTGCATTTTCCGTCGAAACCTGTTTGCATATTAATTTTTGTCCAATTTGCACTCCCCCTTGGTGCGTCGTTTTTTTTTTTTTTTTTTTTTTTTTTTTTTTTTTTTTTTTTTGTGTGTGTGTGTGTGTGTGTAAGAGTGTATAATTATAAACAAATTCAACATAAAAACTGTTTTTAGGGTAGATTTCGCATGAAAATCGAAAAAAGGGAAGAAAATTTGTAACAAAAATACGTCACACAAATCCAGAGAGAATATGCTACAGCTGGGGGAGTTGTGCTGTCGGAAAAGGGGGACCATTTTTGTTGTTTTCACCACCCGATATCCTCCTGAAGACTGATAAAAAAATGTATTGAAACTGAGTAAAAATATAGCTGTAAGCAAAGAATGGGGCGACATTTGCATGGTCGAAAGTACCATCAGTGGGAAAAGGGCATTAATCTTGCAGTTTATGCTTCATCGAATAGCTATATGAAAAGTCTCAGGTGTTTCTTTCAGACCCCTATGCGATATAACGCCCCTGAATTGCTTGAAGAATTACGCGAAAAACAGCATTGGTATAATCCGATGCACATGTTACATGCACGCCGAGATCCTAGATGTTAATTACATGTGACCTGTGATTATTTAGTTACAAGCCACGTAACTAAAAACGTACTTTCCACACCAATTTTAGCGTTCGGGAACGAAATTTCGCCAAAATCTCGCCAATACTGTCCCGATTCGAGACCGCAGCCAAAAATAATTTTAAACTATTTTTTGCTACATAGCTTGAATCTCTTTATAGCTTGGATATATTTTTAAGGACTTTTAGGACTAAGCGACTTTAAGGTCGAAAGATTTCTGTTGAAAGGATCTAATCACTCGACACGATATGTCAAGAGCTTTTAACAGTTACGTGTGAAATTTACTATGAATGCACAGTGAATTTGAAAATGTGCATTAATATAGGATAATCATTATCTTTGTTGGAACATAGATCAGATAAAATTTGAATGTAAGTATAATTATTAATAAACTGAAGCTTGATGGCAAAATATCTCTTAATGATATATTGTTGTTTGCCAAGTTGTCAGTGAACATTCTGATGTCTTCAAAGTATGGCAAATCTTGAATCATTAAAAGATTATGTGATAGAATGGGCTTAAAATGGTTATATACAGTAAAACCTCGTTTATTCGGACTAACTGGGACCATAGGCAATCCGGAGAATCGAAAATCCAGATAATCCGGGTAATACGGGTAATAAGCAAAACAAAATCCTTAACAAAGCAGACTTAACGTTTATTACGATAAAAAACTATATTTTGTAACAAAATTATTTAGTATTCTTTACGAGACATTAAAAAATATAAAAATAACTTTTCACATCATTTCTTAACAAAGAATTTGTAAGTCTAGTAAAGATTTCTTAAACTCAACAAAAAGCATTTTATTACCGTAATTTATTGTACAATCTATGCAGGAACTCAAAAATCAAATTCACTGTGCATTCATCCTAAATTCCACACGTAACTGTTAAAAGCTCTTGACATATCGTGTCGAGTGATTAGATTCTTTCAACAGAAATCTTTCGACATTAAAGTCGCTTAGTCCTAAAAGTCCTTAAAAATATATCCAAGCTATAAAGAGATTCAATCTATGTAGCAAAAAATAGTTTAAAATTATTTTTGGTTGCGGTCTCGAATCGGGACAGTATTGGCGAGATTTTGGCGAAATTTCGTTCCCGAACGCTAAAATTTTGTGGAAAGTACGTTTTTAGTTACGTGGCTTGTAACTAAATAATCACAGGTCACATGTACTTAACAGCTAGGATCTCGGCGTGCATGTAACATGTGCATCGGATTATACCAATGCTGTTTTTAGCGTAATTCTTCAAGCATTTCAGGGGCGTTAAATCGCATAGGGGTCGGAAAGAAACACCTGAGACTTTTCATATAGCTATTTGACGAAGCATAAACTGCAAGATTAATGTCCTTTTTACACTGATGGTACTTTTAAAAAGATTCACGGTATGTAGCAAAAAATAGTTTAAAATTATTTTTGGCTGCGGTCTCGAGTCGGGACCGTTTTGTCGAGATTTTGGCGAAATTTCACCCCGGAACGCCAAAATTGCTGTGGAAAGTTACGTTTTTACATTGAATCAAACTAAAACGCGAATATTTGCCGTACTTGTAGTCACGTTCTTGCTATCATAGTTAAAAATTATTATCTAATGTGAACATTAAATAGAAATAATGTCTACGAATCTGATCCGGATTATCCGGAGATCCGGATAAACGAGGGCCGGATAAACGAGGTTTTATTGCAATTTATTATAAATCGGAAATAAAAAGACCACCTCATCCAACAATTGTCAAATTTTTACAGTTAGAAAACTGGCTAAAACTCTATTGGAATTTTTTATAGTTAACAAGACGCGTGAACAATTTTAAAACGTCCGCCACAGCAAAATACTTTACTTAATTTATACTAGGAAACTGATAGAAGTTATCTTCATTATTGAATCTAACTGGCAACATCATCATAAGCGAAAAGACACAACATGCGAAAATAATAGTTAAAAAATAAACAAGTTTAGTTAGAATCAAACGTTCAAATGTTCTGTAACTGAACGAATCCAATCCATGCAGCTTCCCAATTGAGAACGAACAAGACAATAATAATAGAAGAAAAAAAAAGAATTCCTGCATAGGAATATGGAAATTTCGCTCGCGGGCATCCGGATTTGTCGGGTTCCGACACGCCACGCCTCCCGACATGCAATCAGGGACCATTTGATTTGCATAATGACCACCGATCGGCCACGCCCACCCCGCTGCCTTTGCGTGCAGCCTGGGAGCCCTTTCTTTTTCTTCCACCATCATTCACGGCAGTGACATGCCCGGGGCCTATCATTATCCGCGATTTTTCAGAAGTTTTCTGCTCACCGCAGAAGCATTTTGTCCAAGAGAACGTGCGTAATCTCTAGCGCCACGCCATCGCTGGATAGCGATCCATCACCGGGAACAAAGAAGCGTGGGTGGGGACGGGACAGTCGGAGAATGTTTCGATCACTGCTGAGGCATGCCTGCCCCGATTTATTGCGACAGGGTTTCATTACAGGGGACGGTACGGAAATAACAGGGCGTTATGTCGCCCGCCGCAGATGCGAGAATGTTTCGATGATTTCGAAAGCATGCTAGCTCTGGATTTCTTGCGAAAGGTTTTCATTACAGGGGACGTTACGGAAATAACAGGGCGTTATGTCACCCGCCGCAAATGCGAGAATGTTTCGATGATTTCGAAAGCATGCTAGCTCTGGATTTCTGGCGAAAGGTTTTCATTACAGGGGACGTTACGGAAATAACTGGGCGTTATGTCGCCCGTCGAAAATGCGAGAATGTTTCGATGACTGCTAAGGCATGCTTGCTGCAAAAGGTTTTCATTACAGGGGACGTTACGGAAATAACAGGGCGTTATGTCGCCCGTCGAAAATGCGAGAATGTTTCGATGACTGCTAAGGCATGCTTGCTGCAAAAGGTTTTCATTACAGGGGACGTTACGGAAATAACAGGGCGTTATGTCACCCGTCGAAAATGCGAGAATGTTTCGATGACTGCTAAGGCATGCTTGCTGCAAAAGGTTTTCATTACAGGGGACGTTACGGAAATAACAGGGCGTTATGTCACCCGTCGAAAATGCGAGAATGTTTCGATCACTGCTAAGGCATGCTTGCTGCAAAAGGTTTTCATTACAGGAGACGTTACTGAAATAACAGGGCGTTATGTCGCCCGTCGAAAATGCGAGAATGTTTCGATGATTTCTAAAGCATGATTGCTGCAAAAGGTTTTCGTTATAGGAGACGTTATGGAAATAACAGGGCTTTATGTCACCCATAGAAAATGCGAGAATGTTTCGATGACTGCTAAGGCATGCTTGCTGCAAAAGGTTTTCATTAAAGGGGAATTTACGGAAATAACAGGGCGTTATGTCGCCCGTCGCAAATGCGAGAATGTTTCGATAACTTACTAGGCATGCTTGCTCCTGATTTCTTGCAAAAGGGTTTCACAATAGAGGCCGTTAGGGAAACAATAGGGGGTTATGTCGGCTATCAGTCCATGGTCAGTAGCGAGAATAAATTTAACTGAAAATCTTAAGCCTCCTTTAAACCATTAATTTGCATTAGCTAGGTCCATGTATCGATGGGAAGAGATTTCTTCCTGTAATAAGAAATAATAAGAAAAAAATTCTTTGTAGGAAAAATGTGAGGAATTTTTGTGAAGGTTTCTTTATTGAATAACAGGGCGTTATGTGACTATCAGCCCACCGCATTTGCGAGAATTTTTCTGTGACGGTAAAGCATGCCTGCTCCGGATTTCTTGCAAGAGGGTTTCACAGTAGACGCGGTTATGAAAACAATAGGCCGTTATGTCGGCTGGAAGACCTCTCTATCGGCCGGCAGATTTAAGCAATGAAACAGATGTGAAACCATTTCTCATCTGACTTTAAATAATGAAAACGCTGTGAAACAGGATTTTAAAAAATTGTGATTGGTCACCAATCAAAGTGTCACTTCGGGGCCGATTTCTTCACAATTATGTACTAAAAAATGAAATGCTGTTTTGGGTATATCTCTAATAGAGAAGTATAACTAGAAGGGTAAGAAAATATGGTTAAGATACAAAAAAGGGCATACCCAAAACAGATAAATCCGCTACCCAGAAACATTACACCCTGAAACAGGTAGCTTTTTTAACCTTAAACAGCATCTCGTTTGGCTAGGCCGACTTGGCTAGGGACCACCACAACTTTGACCGAGCACCTCTAGGAGTGACATCTGGGGGGTCGTACTTCCTCCCCCACTGACCTCATCGAAGCACTTTCATGTCTACGGACTTAACGTGCCCATATCCGGCTTAGACACGAAAACGGGGCTTGTCGGGACTCGATCCGAGCACCATCAGTACCGAAAGCCGACGCGCTACCGATAGGCTACCTGGGGCTCAGTCAAAAATTAGTAACTGCATAACCCCTGCCCCGATTTTGAGGACATATGATTAAATCTGATGCACTTATTTCAGAATGCCGTATTCAGAAAGCCGCGAAAGGCATCCTTAAATAAGAATATACTAGGTGGCCAGTGCAACCCTTCTTGTGATTAAAATACGATAAATTATATAGCGAGGTTAGTGGTTTGTAGTAGGATGAAAGAAGAACCGGTTCATTTGTAGCAATTGTTTATTTGTCAAATAACAATGGTGCGTAAGGATAATACAAAACCGATTACAAAACGCCTTTGGCCACAATATTGGAGGTGAAGCACAAGACAAAACAGGGGAACATGAGATGTAGACATGTCAAAACACCTTTGTAGACAATATTGAAAGTTAAAATGACACAAACTCGGGGAAAATGGGATATTTACATTACAAAACCTCTTTGTGCACGCTATTTGACCGTGCCGTTTCGACGCATCCAGGGAAAGAACTTTAGTGCAAAAGGCAATTTTTCACTTCGATTTTTAAACATACAATACAATGTGTCATTCTGAATTAACAATTCGTCAAAAGCGGAGAATTTAATTTTCAAAATGGTGCCTCATTTATCAATTTTGGTAAAATATGAAGGGAGAGAAAGGGATCGTCGCATAACAATAGCCTTCTAGAAATAATATATATAGTTTTTCCATGCACAAATAATAAGGTACACCTACGCGGATGTTGCCAATAAAGAAACTCATTAATGAAATCACAGAATGATAGTAAAAGGAAACGATTTTTACATTTAAAAGTTCAGTGCGATTGATAATGGTAAAATTTAAAAAAAAGCTAGCGGGCGCCATCTAGGGGAAGAAAAATTGTTTATAACGTTTAGAGAAAATGTTTAGATTATAATGTTAGAAATGCCTTAATGTTTTACGCAGTTTTTGCTTCATTGAATCACAGACAAACAAACTCAATGACTTTTTATATGTCTTTTGTACTGTCAAAACGAAATACTGCCTCGGGTTAAAAAAAGCTACCTGTTTCAGGGTGTAAAGTTTCCGGGTTTACCTGTTTTGCGTTTTCCTCTTTTGTATCTTAAACAGATCATCTTACCTTTCTAGTTACATTTCCATTTTTGTAGTATGCCCAAAAGAGCATTTCATTTTTACAGCGTAGATGTATCGAGATAATAGTTAATACGTTACATTGTTTCTGAATATAGTCTCCTATTCCCACTTAAACACGGAACAAAGAGACGCCTTTTAACGAGCTATATAGAGCACCAACGGTAGCAATGAGGTTTTCGGAGAACCTTTCTTCCAGAAAGAGATTATTTTTTCTCTCGAAGTCGTTTCGACAGACAATTCTACAAAAGATTTCTTGGTCTCCCCAAGGGATAATGAGAGTTACTTCTGACAGTATTTGTGTCAGAGGGGGATTCGTAAGCACATTGCTGCCTACGCCAAAACAGATAGGGATCTTCCAAGGTCCTTTGTTCGGCGAGATGGCATCTTGACAGCTGTTCACCTGAAAGTTGCATTAACTATCTCCTCACAAGATCTAGAAATATACCACGCCGTGATAACTGGGCTATTTTTGGAAGTGTTTGGAGGTTAGGAGTTGTTAAACTGTGAAACGTAACGGATTAACTCAAAATTTGGTGAGGATAATAGGCTGTTATTGAGCATGGTGGCGAGTCCCTCTGATGTCGGATTGAATGCCCGATAAAGTTACGGAAAAAAGAAAGTCTATCAACTTTTTTTTTCAGCTTCTGGTGTAAAGAAATTGCGAGTTGGTCGCTGTTAATAGTTTATTCAGTAAATTTGTAAATGCACAAACATGTGATAAATATTCACTGGATAATTTTAGAGATTTTTTTTCTTTTCGTCTTTAATGCGAAAGACGTGAATAGCAAACTAATATGGGATAAATATTCACTAGATAATTTTTTTCCGTCTTTACTACGAAAGTTATGAATAGCAAACTAATATGTGATAAAAATTCACTGGATAATTTTAAGAGATAATTTTTTTCGTCTTTACTGCGAAAGGTGTAAACAGCAAACTAATATGGGATAAATATTCCCTGGATAATTTTAGAGATAATTTTTTTTTTTTTTTCGTCTTTGCTGCGAAAGATGAAATAGCAAACTGCAATATGGGATAAATGTTCACTGGATAATTTTAGAGATAACTTTTTTCGTCTTTACTGCGAAAGATGTAAATGGCATACTAATATGGGATAAATGTTCACTGAATAATTTTAGAGATAATTTAATTTTCGCTTTTACTGCTAAAGATGTAAATAGCAAACTAATATGGGATAAATATTCACGGGATAATTTTAAAGATAACTTTTTTCGTCTTTACTGCGAAAGATGTAAATAGCATACTAATATGGGATAAATGTTCACTGAATAATTTTAGAGATAATTTAATTTTCGCCTTTACTGCGAAAGAGGAAATAGCAAACTGTAATATGGGATAAATATTCACTGGTTAATTTTAGAGATCATTTTTTTCGTCTTTACTGCGAAAGTTGTGAACAGCAAACTAATTTGTGATAAACATTCACTGGATAATTTTAGAGATAACTTTTTTTGTCTTTGCTGCGAAAGATGTAAATAGCAAACTAATATGGGATAAATATTCACGGGATAATTTTAGAGATAACTTTTTTCGTGTTTACTGCGAAAGATGGGAACAGGAAACTAATATGGGATAAATATGCACTGGATAATTTTAAGAGATTTTTTTTCATCGTTACTGCGAAAGAATTGAACAGCAAACTAATATGGGATAAATATTCACGGGATAATTTTAAAGATAACTTTTTTCGTCTTTACTGCGAAAGATGTAAATAGCATACTAATATGGGATAAATATTCACTGAATAATTTTAGAGATAATTTATTTTTCGCCTTTACAGCGAAAGATGTAAATAGCAAACTAATATGGGATAAATATTCACTCGATAATTTTAGACATAACTTTTTTCGTCTTTACTGCGAAAGATGTAAATAGCATACTAATATGGGATAAATATTCACTGAATAATTTTAGGGATAATTTTTTTTTTCGTCTTTACTGCGAAAGATGTGAACAGGAAACTAGTATGGGATAAATATGCACTGGATAATTTTAAGAGATTTTTTTTCATCTTTACTGCGAAAGATGCGAACAGCAAACTAATATGGGATAAATATTCGCTGAATAATGTTAGAGATAATTTTCTTTCGCCTTTACTGCGAAAGATGCGAACAGCAAACTAATATGGGATAAATATTCACTGGATAATTATTTTAAGAGATAATTTTTTCCATATTTACCGCCAAAGAGCAAACTAATATGTATCAGTCTATTCTGTGCAAAGGAAAACTTTTCATTTTTTTAATTCCCTCTGGAAACAGGAGGTCTGAAAGTGTTCCAAAGCATAGTTCTTCGCGAAGGTCAATAACTTCTAGTTTTCCCCTTACGATTCTGAGGTTGTTCCTGCAGCTAAATGCAAACAAAAGTGACTGTTTAATAAATAATATTTGCATTCAGAAAATCTTCGTTTCTTTTGGACATCCGAAATGAAATTTACGTTAAGAGAAATTTGTTTATACCGGTAGTAGAATTGTTTAATTCCTAAGTATTCATCCAACAACTTGATATATCTCTCTGTTTCTTTCTCTGAATACTGCTTATGATAAGGATAGATTACAATGACTTGGAGAAGGATCCAAAACAACTTGTTTGGCTTCCTGGACCTTTTTTTCAAACCACTTAACTAAGGAGCCATTTCATAGATCAACTTCACTACTTTTAAGCCCATTTTTTAAAAGTTATTTTGCTTTTCGTGTTTCAGTAGCTATGAAAAGTCATATAATTATGAGATTCAACAAGCGAGACAGGTATGTTTGGGTGAATCGACTGATGGGTTTAAATAAAGGATTCTAGTAAAAATTTATCAGTATCATTCTGGGTGCGTGCTTTTTGACTGTTTCGTGTCTATAAGCAATAACTCAAATATTTATGAAATTTAAGAGTAAAGCCACTGCAGTTGACCTAAATCATATGACAGGTCGGCTCTGCACCCAATAAAGGTAAACAACAAGTAAATGAATAAAATGAAAATATAAAATAAACATATGAATATATAAACGTCCAACCAACAGTATTTATTACTGTTGAACATATTTAACCCACAAAAAGGTAAAACGGTAAATTGTGTTTACCGTTATCAAGTTTCGATGGCTTTAAGTAGTATAAAAATGAGAGTTTCGGGGCAGGAGCAGGAGCAAGAAGGGGGAGGGGCTTAAAGTGGGCGGAGCTAAGTGAGTGACGTGGACCAATCAGAGTGCAGCTGGCCACCTGGCGGTCGATTTGGACCAATCAGGAGAGGGCAGCGCTGCTATCGCCCCCTAGCGGGAAAGAGTGGAACCTTGTAGTTCAGCAGAATCTTGAAGAGAGTATGTGCTCCGCGGAGCGCCACCTATAGGTCAAATAGGGAACTAAATTTTTTACAAGGAGCAGCTTTAAGCTGATGCTGCCATCCGCTGGTTAAATAGGGAACTACATTTTTGGGACTTAGAAATTTTTTTAAAAGTATTTTCCATGGGAATTGAACCCGTTAAGGAAATATTACCTGACTACTTTTAGCGACGTAATACCGTTACGCTATGGATAGTCGGAAGTTCAGTGAATTATATTCTATAACAAAGAGAATATTTTTATGAATTTACTAGAATTAATTATCAAAAATAAATATAACGTCATCTATTGATTAAAAATGAAACTTAGAAAATTTAATACATGGTTTTGAGTATATTTTTCAAAACTTTAAATATTTTTAGTCGAAGGGCTTATTTTCAGGACTTTAAAATTGTTTTGCTATGTTTTTTAACGTGATATATAATTTTACATAGATACATTCACAAAATAATACAAAATAATAAGAAATTTTTACATAGATAGGCTAAAACGAATATTTTTTTTTCTTTTACTTGATATTTTTACACATGAAATTATTTTACAACAAGCGTTAAGTTTAAAATATCTATAATTTTTCTTAAGAATATTACTTTACAGTATAATATAATTTAGATAGAGCTTTGAAACCATTGTATCATTTAGTATAGAAAAAATTATTATTTGATCTTACCTTGAAAAACATTCCATGAAAGCTAACAAGGGATATTTTTAGACATGAAATTATTTAAACAAAGCGGGAATTCCCCAGTAGAGTTATTTTTTCCTTTTAATATTAGAAATAAAAACTGAAATATGATTCAATCTAGATAATTATTTAAATTAAATACACATAACATACCAATCCATACTATTAAATCTGCAAGAGAAGATATTAAATTTACGCTAAAAAAATTTTTTAATTGTCGACATATGCATACTGCAATAGTCTACATTATTATCAAAAAGTTCATTGAATTATATTCTATAACAGAGCGAATATTTTTATGAATTTACTAAAATTAATTATCAAAAATAAATATAACGTCATCTATTGATTAAAAATGAAACTTAGAAAATTTAATACATGGTTTTGAGTATATTTTTCAAAACTTTAAATATTTTAGTCGAAGGGCTTATTTTCAGGACTTTAAAATTGTTTTGCTATGTTTTTTAACGTGATATATAATTTTACATAGATACATTCACAAAATAATACAAAATAATAAGAAATTTTTACATAGATAGGCTAAAACGAATATTTTTTTTTTCTTTTACTTGATATTTTTACACATGAAATTATTTTACAACAAGCGTTAAGTTTAAAATATCTATAATTTTTCTTAAGAATATTACTTTGCAGTATAATATAATTTAGATAGAGCTTTGAATCCATTGTAACATTTAGTATAGAAAAATTATTATTTAATCTTACCTTGAAAGGCATTCCATGAAAGCTAACAAGGGATATTTTTAGACATGAAATTATTTAAACAAAGCGGGAATTCCCCAGTAGAGTTATTTTTTCCTTTTAATATTAGAAATAAAAACTGAAATATGATTCAATCTAGATAATTATTTAAATTAAATACACATACCATACCAATCCATACTATTAAATCTGCAAGAGAAGGTAACAAATTTATCTCACAATGTTAATAGAGAAGATTCTTACATTATCTGAAATAATACAGACTTTATCATGTTTAGAAGATATTTACAAGAGTTCATTTTAGAATTAAATGAATCATGGTTTGAATCCTACAACAGTAGGGGGTATATGCAAACATGAAGACTTTAAATTATACAATTACCATCTAGAACCTGAAACTTAAAAAATATATGCACCAATTTAAGTATCTTTATATAGTTTATGTACAGTTTTGAATATATTTCAAACCTTAAACGTTTTTTCAACTTTGAAACTATATTATAAGTTAAGACGCTTACTAAAATTAAAAACATTTTATAGAGGTAAAGACTTGAAAGATAAAATTTACAAGTTTTAATCCTAAATATTATATTTTATCCAGAAATGTAGACTATTAATATATGATTTTAAACCTAACATGCTTTCAACGATTACCTAAATTGCGATATAATGTTAAATTCCACTGATATTAGTCTATTAGTAGTAAGCATTTCATTAAAGGTTAATAGAAGTATTTAATAAAGTTTTAATATTAAATGAACATCAAACATATATTAACTTAGATGTTTTAACCCCAAACAGTAATTATTAAAAATAATTATAAAATATATGATTCAAAACTTTAAAACATACTATTATATATACAATAGAAGATGTTAAATTTATATTGAACTTAAATTATAAGATTGTTTCTACCATCGTCGCTTGATATATAACATCACAGTTTTAAATATTCTGCAAACGCTATGAAACATTTTGTATAGAAAATAATTACCATTTGATCTTACCTTTAAAATCTATAGTTTATGCACTTAATTCATATAATTTTTTACAAAAACAAGCTTTAACTGCATAAAAAGATATTATATTTGTCCCGCACATACATATAAACATTATTCCACAGAGAAGATATATTTGTCCCTCACATACATATAAACCAAAAACATATTCAAACTTACTAGTTCCCTTATAAAGGTTTCACGACTTTAAAATTTTTTTACTGCGTTTTAAATCTAATCTATAATTTTACATATATATAACCACTAATAAATTGTTTTACAAAGAAAAAAGCATACATCACTCCTAAAATTTTAGTTTTCTTAACAAACAACAAAAAAAAAAAAAAAAAAAAAAGCAAAACTTTGATCAAAACAAATGTTTATTATGTTAAAAAATCAATCACCTATTGACATTACTTTGAAATATTACACAAATAATAACTTTGAATAAGTTTTACATCAGAAATTATTTTCCGACGACTGTTAAACTTAAAAATCTAATCTTAAATTTATTCATCTTTGCACACTTTACAAAGAAAAGCATACATTTTAACCAAAATTTTAGTTTTCTTAACAAAAATATCTGCAGAACTTTGAAGTAAAACTATGTTTAATACATTGAAAATCAATGATCTATTACCAACACTTTGAAATATCATGCAAATGCTAACTTAGAATAACTTCTAAATGAGTAAATTTTAAGGTTTGCCTAAACCAACCCCTACATAAGATAAGTGCGATTCAACGTTAGATAAGATAAGTACGTTTCGTCAATAGATAAGATTACTGGCATCTACTATTAGTCAAACATTTTTCTAAAAATATTTTTTAAATAATTTTTCTAAAAAATTATTATTCAAATTAAAAGATATAAATATAATAAGTAATCTTGAAATACTATATTGAACACAGAAAAAGAGTACTCACAGTTGATGAATGGACTTTAGTCTTCTAATATATCCTCATAAAAATATTTATGAATCATTTTCAAGTTGAACTTAGCGAAAAATTCACTGCTGTTATAGACACATGTGCAATAATTTTGTACAATTCAGCATATTTTTAACATAGATGTTGAAAATAGCAGCTTTGCCCACTGCACGATATTTTTCATTCTCGCTTGTGGATAAGCAACTATGCTGGCGCTGTGATAGATGGTCAATTTCGCATCCATGACATTCAAATAATTCACTGCATGCACGTATTAAACTTGTTTTTAAGACTTTGAAATAATTTTCTTTTGCAGCAAATAAGTCGCAATGATTTTTTACAACATGATCCGTTTTTATAAACTTTGTATTGTAGCATATTAGGAATGCTTTCACACAACGAACTGTTTTCAACATAACTTATAATATCGTCAGGATATTCTTCCATTTTCAATATCTGCTCTCTATTTAATTTAATAGACCAGGTTTTTAATTTGTAACCAACTCCGTTTTCATTAGCAAACATTTGTTGTAAGCAACATTGTTCGCCGACGTTTACACCTATTAGCTGGTTGTTACAGATGAATGATTTCTTTTATAAACAATTTTATATATTGAAATTTTATTCATTAGTTCCCACCATGTAGCGACAATCATCACTACTGCATTTTCGGTAGGGATATTGCTAAATACATCCGTGAAAAGATTCAAAGTCCTAGGTATGTCTTATCCAATTGCAACGTAAATCAACCCCTCCTTATAATAAGCGCTTTTAAGAATTACCATCTTTGAAAAGGGAAATAACTGAATCACTTACGATTTGTTAGTAAATGTTGAATGATTATTTTTCGTGCAATATAATTTTTCAGGAGAGATAAAAAAAAGTTACTTCTACTTTGATATATAACATTGCAGTTTTAAATATTCTACAAACGCTATGAAACATTTTGTATAGAAATTAATTACCATCTGATCTTACCTTTAAACTTAAAGCATATTAAAACTTAATAGTTCCCTTATAAAGGTTTCAAGACTTTAAAAATTTTTTACTTTGTTTTAAATCTAATCTATAATTTTACATAGATATAACCACTAATAAATTGTTTTATATAGAAAAAGCATACATCGCACGTAAAATTTTAGTTTTCTTAACAAAAACCTTTAAAAACTTTGATCGAAACGTTTATTACGTTAAAAAATCAAGCACCTATTGAATAACTTTGAACATGTTTTACATTAGAAATTATTTTCCGACGACTGTTAAACAAAATTTATACTATAAGTTTAAGACACTTCCTAATACTTACAATTTTATCATTCTATAAAGATTATAATTTCTTTTGAATCGTTTTCAAATATCTATAATTTGTTTTAATAATAGCACAAAACTTGAATAATTTTGAATTAATTTCATATAAATTCTCTCTCATTAAAATAACATAAAAATAAGTTATGTGTTTCAAAACATGCATACAACTTATGTGAGAACACTTCAAGTTAGAAGATGTGATAGCTCCTTAAATGGAACATAATTCAGAGTTTCACACAGGTTGAGATATTGCACATTCATTAGTAAGTTCCAATGCAATCAATATTTCGTTAAATTTCCTAAGCAGGGATTCCAAGATCGTTAAACTTAAAAAAGTTTAAGTAAATTAATTAAGAATATCCAATTATTTTAATTATTAAAAATTATCATAGTTCAAAAAGATATGACATGATTATCTTTTCATTTTTTAAATACTATTTCGAAAACGGAATAGTTTAAATGTAATTACTTTAGGATCATTCTAATGATTAGAAAAACTTTTATACCAAAAAACTAAGAAAACCTGAAAAAATATTCAACTAATCCCGGGTTTATTACATTGAAAAAGTATCATTAAAAATAATCAATCATAATACGTTTAAAATAAATAATAAGTTTACGTTAATATCCATTTACGTTCAAAAATAAAGTTAAAAAACATAATAAGTTATCATCATTTATGTTTAAAACATAAATGATAAAATATAAATAAAACAATAAAATATAAATTTTTAAAAATGGTTAGAAGGTCATAAACAGAAGTACTACATACCTACTTTTTTCAATCTCAAGCATTTAGCTTCTAGTACATTTTACAAGTTCAGAACCTGAATACCTTATCTCATCTATTTCCAAATCGTCGTGCAATAGAGTCCTGGAAAACCCCCTAATGATTGCACTTAGTCTTGAAACCTTTATAAGGGAACTATTAAGTTTTAATATGCTTTAAGTTTAAAGGTAAGATCAGATGGTAATTAATTTCTATACAAAATGTTTCATAGCGTTTGTAGAATATTTAAAACTGCAATGTTATATATCAAAGTAGAAGTAACTTTTTTTTATCTCTCCTGAAAAATTATATTGCACGAAAAATAATCATTCAACATTTACTAACAAATCGTAAGTGATTCAGTTATTTCCCTTTTCAAAGATGGTAATTCTTAAAAGCGCTTATTATAAAGGAGGGGTTGATTTACGTTGCAATTGGATAAGACATACCTAGGACTTTGAATCTTTTCACGGATGTATTTAGCAATATCCCTACCGAAAATGCAGTAGTGATGATTGTCGCTACATGGTGGGAACTAATGAATAAAATTTCAATATATAAAATTGTTTATAAAAGAAATCATTCATCTGTAACAACCAGCTAATAGGTGTAAACGTCGGCGAACAATGTTGCTTACAACAAATGTTTGCTAATGAAAACGGAGTTGGTTACAAATTAAAAACCTGGTCTATTAAATTAAATAGAGAGCAGATATTGAAAATGGAAGAATATCCTGACGATATTATAAGTTATGTTGAAAACAGTTCGTTGTGTGAAAGCATTCCTAATATGCTACAATACAAAGTTTATAAAAACGGATCATGTTGTAAAAAATCATTGCGACTTATTTGCTGCAAAAGAAAATTATTTCAAAGTCTTAAAAACAAGTTTAATACGTGCATGCAGTGAATTATTTGAATGTCATGGATGCGAAATTGACCATCTATCACAGCGCCAGCATAGTTGCTTATCCACAAGCGAGAATGAAAAATATCGTGCAGTGGGCAAAGCTGCTATTTTCAACATCTATGTTAAAAATATGCTGAATTGTACAAAATTATTGCACATGTGTCTATAACAGCAGTGAATTTTTCGCTAAGTTCAACTTGAAAATGATTCATAAATATTTTTATGAGGATATATTAGAAGACTAAAGTCCATTCATCAACTGTGAGTACTCTTTTTCTGTGTTCAATATAGTATTTCAAGATTACTTATTATATTTATATCTTTAATTTGAATAATAATTTTTTAGAAAAATTATTTAAAAAATATTTTTAGAAAAATGTTTGACTAATAGTAGGTGCCAGTAATCTTATCTATTGACGAAACGTACTTATCTTATCTAACGTTGAATCGCACTTATCTTATGTAGGGGTTGGTTTAGGCAAACCTTAAAATTTACTCATTTAGAAGTTATTCTAAGTTAGCATTTGCATGATATTTCAAAGTGTTGGTAATAGATCATTGATTTTCAATGTATTAAACATAGTTTTACTTCAAAGTTCTGCAGATATTTTTGTTAAGAAAACTAAAATTTTGGTTAAAATGTATGCTTTTCTTTGTAAAGTGTGCAAAGATGAATAAATTTAAGATTAGATTTTTAAGTTTAACAGTCGTCGGAAAATAATTTCTGATGTAAAACTTATTCAAAGTTATTATTTGTGTAATATTTCAAAGTAATGTCAATAGGTGATTGATTTTTTAACATAATAAACATTTGTTTTGATCAAAGTTTTGCTTTTTTTTTTTTTTTTTTGTTGTTTGTTAAGAAAACTAAAATTTTAGGAGTGATGTATGCTTTTTTCTTTGTAAAACAATTTATTAGTGGTTATATATATGTAAAATTATAGATTAGATTTAAAACGCAGTAAAAAAAATTTTAAAGTCGTGAAACCTTTATAAGGGAACTAGTAAGTTTGAATATGTTTTTGGTTTATATGTATGTGAGGGACAAATATATCTTCTCTGTGGAATAATGTTTATATGTATGTGCGGGACAAATATAATATCTTTTTATGCAGTTAAAGCTTGTTTTTGTAAAAAATTATATGAATTAAGTGCATAAACTATAGATTTTAAAGGTAAGATCAAATGGTAATTATTTTCTATACAAAATGTTTCATAGCGTTTGCAGAATATTTAAAACTGTGATGTTATATATCAAGCGACGATGGTAGAAACAATCTTATAATTTAAGTTCAATATAAATTTAACATCTTCTATTGTATATATAATAGTATGTTTTAAAGTTTTGAATCATATATTTTATAATTATTTTTAATAATTACTGTTTGGGGTTAAAACATCTAAGTTAATATATGTTTGATGTTCATTTAATATTAAAACTTTATTAAATACTTCTATTAACCTTTAATGAAATGCTTACTACTAATAGACTAATATCAGTGGAATTTAACATTATATCGCAATTTAGGTAATCGTTGAAAGCATGTTAGGTTTAAAATCATATATTAATAGTCTACATTTCTGGATAAAATATAATATTTAGGATTAAAACTTGTAAATTTTATCTTTCAAGTCTTTACCTCTATAAAATGTTTTTAATTTTAGTAAGCGTCTTAACTTATAATATAGTTTCAAAGTTGAAAAAACGTTTAAGGTTTGAAATATATTCAAAACTGTACATAAACTATATAAAGATACTTAAATTGGTGCATATATTTTTTAAGTTTCAGGTTCTAGATGGTAATTGTATAATTTAAAGTCTTCATGTTTGCATATACCCCCTACTGTTGTAGGATTCAAACCATGATTCATTTAATTCTAAAATGAACTCTTGTAAATATCTTCTAAACATGATAAAGTCTGTATTATTTCAGATAATGTAAGAATCTTCTCTATTAACATTGTGAGATAAATTTGTTACCTTCTCTTGCAGATTTAATAGTATGGATTGGTATGGTATGTGTATTTAATTTAAATAATTATCTAGATTGAATCATATTTCAGTTTTATTTCTAATATTAAAAGGAAAAAATAACTCTACTGGGGAATTCCCGCTTTGTTTAAATAATTTCATGTCTAAAAATATCCCTTGTTAGCTTTCATGGAATGCCTTTCAAGGTAAGATTAAATAATAATTTTTCTATACTAAATGTTACAATGGATTCAAAGCTCTATCTAAATTATATTATACTGCAAAGTAATATTCTTAAGAAAAATTATAGATATTTTAAACTTAACGCTTGTTGTAAAATAATTTCATGTGTAAAAATATCAAGTAAAAGAAAAAAAAAATATTCGTTTTAGCCTATCTATGTAAAAATTTCTTATTATTTTGTATTATTTTGTGAATGTATCTATGTAAAATTATATATCACGTTAAAAAACATAGCAAAACAATTTTAAAGTCCTGAAAATAAGCCCTTCGACTAAAAATATTTAATGTTTTGAAAAATATACTCAAAACCATGTATTAAATTTTCTAAGTTTCATTTTTAATCAATAGATGACGTTATATTTATTTTTGATAATTAATTTTAGTAAATTCATAAAAATATTCGCTCTGTTATAGAATATAATTCAATGAACTTTTTGATAATAATGTAGACTATTGCAGTATGCATATGTCGACAATTAAAAAATTTTTTTAGCGTAAATTTAATATCTTCTCTTGCAGATTTAATAGTATGGATTGGTATGTTATGTGTATTTAATTTAAATAATTATCTAGATTGAATCATATTTCAGTTTTTATTTCTAATATTAAAAGGAAAAAATAACTCTACTGGGGAATTCCCGCTTTGTTTAAATAATTTCATGTCTAAAAATATCCCTTGTTAGCTTTCATGGAATGTTTTTCAAGGTAAGATCAAATAATAATTTTTTCTATACTAAATGATACAATGGTTTCAAAGCTCTATCTAAATTATATTATACTGTAAAGTAATATTCTTAAGAAAAATTATAGATATTTTAAACTTAACGCTTGTTGTAAAATAATTTCATGTGTAAAAATATCAAGTAAAAGAAAAAAAAATATTCGTTTTAGCCTATCTATGTAAAAATTTCTTATTATTTTGTATTATTTTGTGAATGTATCTATGTAAAATTATATATCACGTTAAAAAACATAGCAAAACAATTTTAAAGTCCTGAAAATAAGCCCTTCGACTAAAAATATTTAAAGTTTTGAAAAATATACTCAAAACCATGTATTAAATTTTCTAAGTTTCATTTTTAATCAATAGATGACGTTATATTTATTTTTGATAATTAATTTTAGTAAATTCATAAAAATATTCGCTCTGTTATAGAATATAATTCAATGAACTTTTTGATAATAATGTAGACTATTGCAGTATGCATATGTCGACAATTAAAAAATTTTTTTAGCGTAAATTTAATATCTTCTCTTGCAGATTTAATAGTATGGATTGGTATGTTATGTGTATTTAATTTAAATAATTATCTAGATTGAATCATATTTCAGTTTTTATTTCTAATATTAAAAGGAAAAAATAACTCTACTGGGGAATTCCCGCTTTGTTTAAATAATTTCATGTCTAAAAATATCCCTTGTTAGCTTTCATGGAATGTTTTTCAAGGTAAGATCAAATAATAATTTTTTCTATACTAAATGATACAATGGTTTCAAAGCTCTATCTAAATTATATTATACTGTAAAGTAATATTCTTAAGAAAAATTATAGATATTTTAAACTTAACGCTTGTTGTAAAATAATTTCATGTGTAAAAATATCAAGTAAAAGAAAAAAAATATTCGTTTTAGCCTATCTATGTAAAAATTTCTTATTATTTTGTATTATTTTGTGAATGTATCTATGTAAAATTATATATCACGTTAAAAAACATAGCAAAACAATTTTAAAGTCCTGAAAATAAGCCCTTCGACTAAAAATATTTAAAGTTTTGAAAAATATACTCAAAACCATGTATTAAATTTTCTAAGTTTCATTTTTAATCAATAGATGACGTTATATTTATTTTGATAATTAATTTTAGTAAATTCATAAAAATATTCGCTCTGTTATAGAATATAATTCAATGAACTTTTTGATAATAATGTAGACTATTGCAGTATGCATATGTCGACAATTAAAAAATTTTTTTAGCGTAAATTTAATATCTTCTCTTGCAGATTTAATAGTATGGATTGGTATGTTATGTGTATTTAATTTAAATAATTATCTAGATTGAATCATATTTCAGTTTTTATTTCTAATATTAAAAGGAAAAAATAACTCTACTGGGGAATTCCCGCTTTGTTTAAATAATTTCATGTCTAAAAATATCCCTTGTTAGCTTTCATGGAATGTTTTTCAAGGTAAGATCAAATAATAATTTTTTCTATACTAAATGATACAATGGTTTCAAAGCTCTATCTAAATTATATTATACTGTAAAGTAATATTCTTAAGAAAAATTATAGATATTTTAAACTTAACGCTTGTTGTAAAATAATTTCATGTGTAAAAATATCAAGTAAAAGAAAAAAAAATATTCGTTTTAGCCTATCTATGTAAAAATTTCTTATTATTTTGTATTATTTTGTGAATGTATCTATGTAAAATTATATATCACGTTAAAAAACATAGCAAAACAATTTTAAAGTCCTGAAAATAAGCCCTTCGACTAAAAATATTTAAAGTTTTGAAAAATATACTCAAAACCATGTATTAAATTTTCTAAGTTTCATTTTTAATCAATAGATGACGTTATATTTATTTTTGATAATTAATTCTAGTAAATTCATAAAAATATTCTCTTTGTTATAGAATATAATTCACTGAACTTCCGACGATCCATAGCGTAACGGTATTACGTCGCTAAAAGTAGTCAGGTAATATTTCCTTAACGGGTTCAATTCCCATGGAAAATACTTTTAAAAAAATTTCTAAGTCCCAAAAATGTAGTTCCCTATTTAACCAGCGGATGGCAGCATCAGCTTAAAGCTGCTCCTTGTAAAAAATTTAGTTCCCTATTTGACCTATAGGTGGCGCTCCGCGGAGCACATACTCTCTTCAAGATTCTGCTGAACTACAAGGTTCCACTCTTTCCCGCTAGGGGGCGATAGCAGCGCTGCCCTCTCCTGATTGGTCCAAATCGACCGCCAGGTGGCCAGCTGCACTCTGATTGGTCCACGTCACTCACTTAGCTCCGCCCACTTTAAGCCCCTCCCCCTTCTTGCTCCTGCTCCTGCCCCGAAACTCTCATTTTTATACTACTGCTTTAACCCCTGGGTATCAAAAGACAACCTTACTAATTTAGTATTGAATAACGCTCATTCTGATTCTAACTGATTCTATTTTTAACGTAGGATTACGTTCCTCCATAACGGTCCTCCGGAAAGGAAAATTTCAGACGCTGAAACCGTCCGTCCGTACTTCGTGAGTTATAATTTTGGAGGCGTGCCAAACCCAGTCTGTATCGCTTGGGCAAGCAGTAAACAGTTAAACAGAAAAGTACCAAAATACGTCAAACTTTTGACATACATATATGTATATATATTCGTATACATATATGTATGACATACATATATGTATATAGATACATATATACATAACACATACATATATACATAAAAAAGAGGTAAGCCCGATAAGTAATCCTGCGTTAATAACCCACGGTAGTTCCGTTAGAAGAGACTACCTAATTTTTTTTATCAGCTATCTGGAGGAAGATAAATTTAGTAACAGTTTATGGAAGATCTAATACCTAGCGAAGACTCTTTTGTCCCAACCCCTGCTTACGTTCTTGTGCAATTCGAACATCGTCAGCTCTTGAGGAGAAAATCAGAGAGGCGTCACAATTTAATACGGCTTAATGTGACGCAACTTTCGGGCATGGGTGATGTCTCCACAGGGATTTTGAGCCTTGAATTTTTCAAAATTATGATCCAATCCAATTTGATGGTGTCATTTAAGCTTGTTAAAGAGGAAGTGCTTGTCTTCAAGTAACGTCATATTGCTACAAAATGTTGGGAAAAATCATTCTACGAAAAGTAGGGTGAGTGTCCCAAATATCGTCCCTGTGCCTAATATCGCTTACTCGTGTTTCTAAAGTATGATTTGCGCTATGTATGAGAAAATGCAGTAACTTCTTAGTTCTGGGTTTGTACTAATAGCGGCGATAGCGACAACGCTCTTATCAACAGAAACTACAACAGAAACTATATGGCGTCTGAAGTTGCTTTGGCTGTTGTCTATATAAACTTTGGCTCCAAAGAATCAGAATCCACTGAGTGACCAGGTAGGTGCATCCAAATTCTAACTTTGCTTATACCATTTAAAGTGCCTTAAACAGAGACTTTGCTAGCGGCGCCTTTTAACAGGCGCTCCTAATTTCGCCTGGTAGGCGGTAAGAGGAACAGAGGTAGGCGATATTAGAAACCGCTCTGGAGTTCACTGGAAGTTTCAATTTTTCCAATTTAGCTACATAACTTAAACTGGCACTGGTTTTGGAGTTGGTTGATGTCGGGATACCAAAGGAAATAGTTCTTAGGGATGTTCTTTGAGTTTCCAGCCTAATCAGAAACTAAAAAGTGGAGGAAATGTCGAAAAAAAGTTAGAGTAGGCGATATTTGGGACACCTACCTTAAAGAAAAAAACTGCCTGCTAAATATTTGAACCCCAAGTCTGCGTTTATTTATAAATCCAAACGCCAAGAGCCATTATAAAATCATTAAGTATGATAAAACAGTGATAATTATGCTAAGATTTACACACATCTAGCTCCCGTCCTGGATGATCACAACAACTCCCTTTGGACATCAACCTCTCACAAAGGCCCCCTATATACCCCAGTCTTGGCAAAACAGAGGCGTCGTTTTTCCACCGAAATTTGCCGTTTTTCTACGCCCAGATGACTTATTACAAAAGACAAAGGCTTTTTTCCTGCACTCCTGTGCTGAGAAGAGGATGTGTTCAGCTTCCCCCCCCCCATAACAGTAATCTGTCAAACGAAAGACGTTGCCAGTGACAGCACAGTAAGACGTTCTTTACGGTGTTGCTTTTCAGGGAGACGATCTACCAACTAGTTGCTTCGGAGATGTCTGACTAATGAGTTCGATTGCACTAAACGATTGTTGCGAGCGTAATTTGGATTCTTATCTCGGCAAAAATATTTGCCACTTGTCTGCGGAATTCGCAGTGATGAGTTTGTGGCACGTGTCGTCGCCTCTGTTCGCCAGAAACGTAGTATCAATATATTGCGCACTGGTGCGAGGTCGATAGGTCTTCTTGAAACCTCGCCGTGAGGAGTTGATACAACCCACGAAAGAGGCGTGTGGTATCTTTCAGGAATCTTAGAGATGGTACCAGGAAGTCGTGGTGCTATCCAACTCTTCATGGGTTGCAATATTTCATTATGTCCCAGCACTGATGCGGAACATCTATCATTTCTTGTAAGCATGTTGTAATGAGTTGATGAGTATCTTTCGCCGAGTCTTGGAGATGATGCTGGGAAAGTCTTCTGTAACAATTAGGATAATGGATACTTCTTAACTCTCGTTGGACTCTTGGTCACATGTATTCTAATTGGTTTAAATCAGGGATTCCCAAACTTATTTCGTCGGCCGCCCCCTTTTCGGAGAAAAAATTACTCACCGCCCCCCCCCCCCCCCTGGAAATTTACCTTCCTATGCGAGTAAACACACATACAATGGCAAATTTTCGCCCTTTTATGTATATATCTTTCTACCTATATAGAACATAGTAAAGAAATATGTTGTTGTAAATAAGATAACTTTAAGCTTAAAATTATAAAATTATTTATTAAAATCAAACATAGTTACATTCGCATTACACACAGAAAATTAAGATTCGAAGGATAATAATCGTTTAGTAAATATTACAAATAACTGTAAATCTAATGAAGAGGATGAACTTGGTGCACAGCAATCAATTTATTTATATTCGGCTCTGTTTTAGTAGGTGGCATACCTAAATCACCGCGATTAGCAATTTGCAGTCGGTTTCTGTCTTTAGTTAACATATTTGTGACTGCACTGAACCCACGTTCCACTAAATATGATGAAGAAAACGTTATTAAAAATTTTTGTACCGCAGCCCATAATCCAGGGTAAAGTGTCGGTATCTTTTTACAGCCAGAACTGTTGATAGCTGTGTTTAAATTTAAATTTTAATTCTTCATTTGTTTTTGCTTCTATTGGTTCATGTAATTTTACAGATTCTTCCGAGTTTGATCCTGAAAAAGGGTCGAAAACAATTCCCCATCTCAACCCCCCCCCCTAATTTTCTCTGGGTCTTCTACTGCCCCCCTGAAAGTCTCAAACGCCCACAAGGGGGCACGTTGAGAACCTATGGTTTAAATCATCAATGGCTTTTCACCACAGATATTCAAGATTTGATCCTGTGTGCTACTTGATTAAGTTAGGTCATTACACATCCATGAGGAAAATGGAAATAGTATTTCTCTCAATTCCATTATTTTTCCAGCAAAACCTCTGCAACGCTGAAGATAACTGAAAATTCTCTCGTTATCAATCTTTAATTAATTACGCCAGGATCACAATTAGGAGATACGTTATAAGAATATAAACAAAAATTAAGAGACAGAAAACTAGAAATCAAATGTATAGATTAATGGTTTTTAGAAGAATATATTAGCTTTACCAATAATTTGCGCAATCTCTTGGGTTATGCTTTTATTCTATAATAAAAATATTCCGACCCCTTTGATGGATAGTCACTAAGACCATAGTATTTGGTCACGGAGCCACATTTAAAATTGCCGTTTAGTACATTTAAAATATCTATTTAAAACAGCAGCATTTAGTTCATTTAAAAAATTCTTTAAAACAGCGGTATTTAGTTCATTTAATTTTTTTTAAAGCAGTCTTTTGTTCATTTTAAAAATCCTTTGGAAACAAAAGCATTTTGTTAATTTGAAAATTCCTTTTAAAACAGTAGCATTTAATTTCTTTAAAATATCCTTTTAAAACAGCTGCATTAAGTTAATTTTAAAAAGGCTTTTAAAATAGCAGCATTTAGTTCCTTTATGAAATCCTTTTAAAACAACAGTGTTTACTTCATTGAAAAAATCTGTTTTTAACAGCAACATTTAGTTCATTAAAAAATCCTTTTAAAACTGCAGCATTTAGTTAATTTAAGAATCTTTTTTAAACAGCAGCATTTAGTTAATAAAAAAATCCTTTTAAAGCAGCAGCATTTAGTTCATTTAACAAAAATCCTTCTTAAACAGCAGCATTTAGTTCATTTAAAAAACTCCTTTTAAAAAAGCAGTATTTAGTTCATTTAAAAAATTCTTTAAAACAGCGGAATTTAATTCATTTAATTTTTTTAAATCAGTCTTTTGTTCATTTTAAAACCCTTTCGAAACAAAAGCATTTAGTTAATTTAAAAATTACTTTTAAAACAGTAGCATTTAATTCCTACAAAAAATCCTTTTTAAACAGCAGCATTTAGTTCATTTCAGAAATCCTTTTAAAACAGCAGTATTTACTTCATTTAAAAAAATCCCTTTAAAACAGCAGCATTTAGTTCATTCAAAATCCTTTTAAAACAGCAGCATTTACTTCATTTCAAAAATCCTTTTTAAATAGCAGCATTTCGTTCATTTAAAAAAAATCCTTTTAAAACAGCAGCATTTAGTTCATAAAAAATCTTTTTAAAACAGCAGCATTTAGTTCATTTAAAAACTTCTTTTAAAACAGCAGCATTTAGTTCATTTAACAAAAATCCTTTTTAAACAGCAGTATTTACTTCATTTTAAAAAAATCCCTTTAAATCAGCAGCATTTAGTTCATTCAAAATCCTTTTAAAACAGCAGCATTTACTTCATTTCCAAAATCTTTTTTAAATAGCAGCATTTAGTTAATTCAAAATCCTTTTTAAACAGTGGCATTTAGTTCTTTAAAAAAATCCATTTTAAACAGCATCATTTAGTTGATTTCGAAAAATTCTTTTAAAACAAACAGCGTCTTGTTCATTTGAAAAATCTGTTTGAGGTAAACGGCATTCAGTTCACCAAGAACATCTATTTAAAACAAATGCCATCTAGTTAATTCATAACACCTGAATAATTCCATTTTCACGGTATATACTGAGCCCAATTTTTTTCAGTTTTTCGTCAGTAAATTAACTAGCGCGGATGAAATCCCTAGATTTATAGGCTATTTTTGGATTACCCGTGTTTTCCAATTCTCCACGCACAAGCGTGCATAAATCAAATAATCGGGAGTTCAGAGCATATACATAATTTATTAAGCGCAAATTTATTTCTATCGTCGCTTTTAAAATTAACATTAATATCGCAGTTCAATGACAGGTTAGATTCGCGGGTCAAAATGTATATACTGTCAGGGAAGTGTTATTTAAAATAGGAAAGATGCGCTTGGACGTAGCTGCCTCTGGGCTGCGGGGAAGAGGTAGGAAGTTATAATTATGTAAAAATCGCTTTAATTAATTAAATTTTTATGCAGAAGCCTCATGGTCTGTTTTTGCGGTTGGAAGGTTCGATGACCAGCCTTGACCGCCCAGTCAAGCAAGAGGGGAATAAATAAATAATTGAAGTGAACCCAGTGTACTTTATAAGTATCAACAAAGTATGCTTTGATTGTGTAGTTATCAACACAATTGTTCGGAAAACTGGTGGTCTGGGCTCGATTCCAGAGTCATCCAAATTGTTGCCAGATAAAATTAAGGGGTAAAAAAATGAGAAATCAGAGATGGAGTCACCGTACTTAAGGTTGCTGTGAACTAACCCTATTGGATTCGCTTGCCTCAATGTTAACCTATGGAGAAAATGTGTCTACTATTTACAGCTACGAAAATGCTGATAATCCAATAAAAATGGCATTTTCAGTTAGCCTGAACTTTTCAGCACCTTGCAACGGGATTCATTTTATAAATTGCGTCCACCAATGGAATTTAGGAGCGTTTAAAACACATTATACCAGATTTTTCCCCAAATAATATAAATTTTAAAATAATATTTGCATTTTTTTAATGAAAAATGCCCCAAGGTGTCAAATTTCTTTCTTTATTACGGGGTACAATTATTTTTAAAAAAATTTTCAATCCAAGTCGGCAATCCTCAGGCACATTTTCTTCATAGGTTACGGCTGCGTTGTACTAACCTTATTGGATTGGCTCACCTCAGTGTTAACCTATGGAGAAAATGTGTCTACTATTTACGGCTACATAAATACTGATAATCCAATAAAAAGGGCATTTTCCGATAGCCTGAATTTTTCTGCACCATGCAACAGGATTCCTTTTATAATCTGCATATAAAGGAATTGATGAGCGTTTAAAACATACTATAACAGAATTTTACCCCGAATAATTTAAATTAAAAAATATTATTTGCATTAAAAAAACGAAAAATGTCCCAAGGTGTCAAATTTCTTTCTCTATTGCAGAGTACAATTTTAAAAAAAAATCTTTAAATCCAAGTCGGCAATCCTTAGAGGAATTTTCTCCATTAGTTAACACTGAGGTGAGAGAATCCTATAGGGTTAATACACAACAGCCTTAAAGCGATCAGGATTGAGAAGATCCCGGTCTCTCTCACCTATAACGTGGGGGTCCTTTAGGAAGATTATGACATGGTTTGATAGTGAAATTATCCTCGCACCTGTCTTGGAATCACACCTGTATTCGGTTTTGCGAGTCAGTCCAGTTATTTTAAGGTGGAAGAAAGAATATATTGAGTGATAATGGAGTGGGAGTATGTATATATATATATATATATATATATATATATATATATATATATATATATATATAATATATTCTTTCAGTGACTTTATTTTTGCAAAAAGATCATTAATATTTCAAAGTATATCATTTCCACGAAGGAAATGAAGTGAAGTAAGTTTATTCTGTATTCAAACTGTCGGAGCGAAGTCTTTTTCCCCGGCTTCTGTTGCTTGTACCATCATTAGCGAGAAACTGCCGCTGTTTATGATAATTTCCAGAAACATATCACTGATTTTTGGCGAAACTGAAAAGGATGTCTGCATTTGCCCAAGTCCTTTGCCCAATTCAGCTAATGGAATTTCATACGAGACTGTAATACACTAATGGAGATTTACTTTTGATTTAGCTAATGATAACTAGTCGAACATTTTGAAAATAATGTAATTACCGAACGGGGCTTCTTTTACTGTCTCTTCCTGCTTGTAATCTACTCGTAGAGTTCCAGGGCAGTGATTTGGGGCGTTCACTGATTGATCCATTTACGTTGATAACATGATTTTTTGGATTAGAGGGAAAATAACCAGTACAGTAAAATCTCGTTTATCCAGACTAAAAGGGACCATAGGAAATCCGGACAATCGAAAATTCACAAAATCCGGGTAATATGAGTAATAGGTAAAACAAAATCCTTAACCCTTCAGCGGGCGTGCCCATTTTTGGAACACCAGCAGGCGCTCGTGGCACAGAGTGCAAAATCTCTTTCAACCTTGATTAGTAAAATATCGTTTATCCAGACTAACTGGGACCATAGGCAATCCGGACAATCGAAAATTCACAAAATCCGGGTAATATGAGTAATAGGTAAAACAAAATCCTTAACCCTTCAGCGGGCGTGCCCATTTTTGGAACACCAGCAGGCGCTCGTGGCACAAAGTGCAACGTCTCTTTCAACCTTGATTATTCCTTTTGTAATGAACTTTTTTTCTTCAAATTGAAAATAATAATTCTGCGTTTTATGAAAAGATTTAAAATGTTGATAACACTGAGATACATTTATAATTAAAAGTCAAAGAATGCACATGCAATCGCCTTATTTCAAAACTGTCCGGTTTATTGGATCTAAGGACAACTAGCGGATTCATTCCTATTATGTCCAAAAACCTGAAAAACAATGAGATTGTCCATCTTCGTGATATGCGGGATACCTTGTAATACCTGCAGATTTGATCGACTACATCAACTCCTGCTTTTTTCGTATTGTAAACCAGTATAATCGCTGATTTACCAAGGTTAAATCACGACTAACAATGAATGGAAAGGAATACAAAGGTCAGAAAATCAGAACCTGCATTAGAACGGGTGTAGCTATAAATAGAAACTGATTAGAGCATTCAAACCTTACATCTAAAAACAAACCATTCAAAACTACGAAAATTTTGCACCCGCTGAAGGGTTAATGAAGCAGACTTACCGTTTATTACGATAAAAAAATGTTTTGTAACAAAATTACATAGTATTGTTTACAAGACATTAAAAAATATAAAAATAACTTTTCATATAATTTCTTAACAAAGAATTGGTGAGTCTAGTAAAGCTTTCTTAAACTCAACAAAAATCATTTTATTACCATAATTTATTGTACAATCCACGCAGGAACTGTACATTGAATCAAACTAAAGAGCGAATATTTGGCGTACTTGTAGTTACGTTCTTGCTATCATAGTTAAAAAATTATTATCTAGTGTGAACATTAAATAAAAATAATGTCTATAAATATGATACGGATTATCAGGAGATCCGGATCAACGAGGGCTGGATAAACGAGGTTTTAGTGTAATTGTGGACTTCAGAAAAATATGTTTCTCGATTATACAATGACAAAAGTTATTTTTATACAGCAAACGTATTTAAAATCACTGATCTATCTATTACATAAAACAGTTCCGTAACTGACTGACTCACTGACTGACATACAACGCACAGACCAAACCGCTGGAACTAAAGAAATGAAATTTTGCATTGCGATTTTTCTTATGGTGTAGAGGTGCACTAAGAAAGATTTCTGAAACATTCTTCTTAGATTTTTTTAAAATGAAATTTTTAAGCTGTTTTAGTAACTTTTTTTAAGTTAGCATTTAAAATAATAATTTGAGGGTTATAAAATTTATATCACGAAAAAAATCCTAAAAATTCCTTTACAATGAAATCTTTTTGGAATCTTCACCTTCCTTTCTTTTTTTTTGGTGAATTTTTAAATATTAATTTTTAGAATTTAATTTATTAAATGCTGATCACGTGATTTCTTTTTTTGGTAGTTTAAATAAATTTATCGTCACGTGCATAACAACTAAATATACAAAAAAAAAATATTTTTCTTTTCTTGCTAATGCGGCAGAGGATTGGACATTATCCAAAAAAATATTAAAATACAGTAAAAGATATGTTCCTCAAACTGTACTATATTAACTGTACTATATTCTTTAGTATGTCCTATTAGATTTAATTTGAATATTTTCTTCTACATTATTTTGTCTAAAAAATATCCCTTACGATTTTTTTTATAAATATATATATATATTTTTTTTGCATCAATTGTATACATTGAAAGTCGTATTTATTATAAATATATTTATTTATTTTTTGGCATTAATTGCATACATTGACCATTGTATTTAATTTGAATGTACTCCATTAGCGAAGTGCGGGTTTTCAGGTAGTTCTGGCATATATCAAAATTTTATTTATCTATAAACAAAAATTGCGGTTACGGTGCATGTTTTGCTATGGCAGGCATCCATCCTTAGTCCAAGACCTATTCGCTCATACACACTGCAAATTTTGTCGGTTTCTTATCTATATATATGATCCGCATACAGGTGAACAAACATTGCTTCCTGATTATATAGGACAGGGACATGCTTGTCGTAGGTGGGATTCGAATCCGAGCCACCGTAGCTGTAGCTCGCGACACTAACCACCATATAATGTCGGAGGTAGGACTTGTTCACACTGCTTTCGGAACCAAGCGTTAAAAACTTTTACCAATCAGAGAGCAAAACTAAACGACCCCGTGATACATCAAACCAATAACAGGTCGTGTCAACAATCTCTATAAAAACGGACGAAAGCTACGCTACCTTCCGGAAGCAATGTGAAAAAGGCCGTAGACACGTCATGTGGACAAGTGGCTTTAGATTCGGCCACTGCAGAAATATTTAACTGAACGCCCTCTTTTGGGGAAATTTCTCTTTCGCGAGCCGCTCTTTCTGGCTAAAGCAGTGGCTCTCGATTAGGCCACTGCAGAAATATTTAACTGAACGCCCTCTTTTGGGGAGATTCCTCTTTCGCAAGCCGCTCTTTCTGCTAAAGCAGTGGTTCCCAGCCGGTGGTCCACGCGAGACTCGAGAGTGGTTCGGCTCCCCATATAAAAAAGTTGCCAAATAAACCGGGATTTTGAAAGCAATGTTCATTGAACTATATGGGGAGAATATATCCGATGACTATCAGGTGTTAAATTAAAATTTCTTGAAAGGTTTACATAATTATTTTATTATTAGAATATAATACGTTAGAATGTGAGTACGTTTATCCTGTATCCCTTTTGCTTGAGGGATATTCTATAGACCCCTTACCCCCCGGTAGGTCCCTCCCCTGAAGTCGGGGGGGGCGCACATGGTTCAATTTCTGGCCTAATGGTCCGCAGACTTCTATGAACTAAAGCGAGTCCGTTTATGACAGATTTTACTCTATAACGGAACAGAAGTCAATCCATGGTACAATGGATTATCTGTTCCTCTATATCTATTAAATGGTCAAATTATGTTTGTCTAAGTGATGTTAAGGATTTACGCAAGCTTATAGAGGCATTTGTCATTTGATTTTATAGATTTAATTGTATTGTAAAGAGTAAAGTGTGATATGCATTCATTTTTTAAGTGTGATGAATAAGTTAAGGCTGCTATGTACTAAGAAAAAAATCGTATTTCCCTTTTCCTCTTCTTGCAGATTTTTGTGGTGGGAGGAGTCCAGTTGACAGTTCGAGAATTCCACCCCCCTCGGGATTGACATTTTGAGGGATTGTAATGGTTCTCTCTCTATAGGGGGGTTAAGCGCTGCCCCCAAATTGTTTTTTTAAAATATATTTTTGTCATCTATTTACAGGTACATAAATAAAGATAATCCAATAAAATTGGTATTGTCAGATAGCCTGAACGTTTCTGCAAAGCGCTACCGGATTAATTTTATAAATTTCGTCCACCGAAGGAATATATAAGCGTTTGAAACACACTATACCAGATTTTCTCCCGAATAATTTAAATTTAAAAACATTAATTGCATTTTTTTAAAAAAACGAAAAAGGTACACAAATGTAAAATTTCTTTCTCTATGACGGAGTACAATTTTTTTAAAAAAGTCTTTGATTCCAAGTCGGCAATCCGTGGACAAATTTTCTCCATAGGTTAACATTGAGGTGAGCGAATCCAATGGGGTTAGTACATAGCAGCCTTAAAGTAATTGTAGTATACAAATTATGAGTTTCATATATGTTAGTGAGATGATATTAACTGAATATGTATATTAATTGAACAATTTTTGTAGATTTTCTACACCACACTTGGAAATAAACTTGAGGTAAGGCGAAATAGCAACAAAGCTTAGACAGGGAAAAAGTTGATATAGATTGCAATGCGGTGGACACTGTCTAAATTTGGTTTACGCTCTACTATTTTCCCGAAGTTCGGCCTTAGATATTTAGCTTGTTGTCTTGTAGTGGGCAGAATTGCCGTCGCGGGATCGATCGTCGGTGAAATTTCCCCAGATACCTTCCGGCGGACCGGGTTAACTTTCTATTAGATTACCTGTTCACGAAAAAATTTGGTTCAAGCCGAATACATATTTCAACACCTCATCAAAGAATTGGGAATAGCTTTTACCCCGTTGGAAAACCAAAATTTTTGGTGATAATGTATCTCGGATTGATGCCATTTCGTTACAAAGTAAAATCACTCATAAGTGTAAATTTTTGACAAAAAAAGTATATCGTAAAAAAGGTATTTCCGCAAAAGACGGCGTTTAGTGAAAAACGTCTGCATTGGTGTTTTACCTCTATAGGACCTCTTGAGAACGAAAGTGGAAATTTCATACCTGCCAATTACTTCTGAAAACAGGGACGGCTCCAGCCCAGAGTTTTTTTTTTTTTTTTGGGGGGGGGGGGGCAACGTCAGGAGGGCAACTCTTTTTTTTTGGGGGGGGGAATATATATATATATATATATATATATATATATATATAAGAAATAAACATCGTCTCATTTTAAATTTAAACTCATTTAGTATTAGGCCTACGATTATATAATTTTAGGCTATGAAAAAAAAAAAACGCCATTGCCCCTTTTACCCCCCCCCCCCTCCCCTTAGAGCCGCCAATGTCTGAAAATGGCAGTTGTTATAGTCAAACCGACTGTTCTCTAAGTTTTTTAGCTTGAGAGGTAACGCTTGAGAGGTGTGCTTGAGAGATGATGCCTTGTATTTCCTATAAATAAATACGCTCTAATAGTGCCCAAGTATGGTTTTCAATCAGCGAAGTAATTATGAGAATACAGTTACTGAAGCTGACCGCTAAGCATAGACTTAAAATGGGGGTGCGCGCACCCCCATTTTAAGTTGATTTTTTATGTAAAAAAGGTGCTTCTTATTGTCCGAAAAATGCGGTAATCTATATATATATAAAAGTTCCGTAACTGATTGACTGACTCACTGATTGACAGATAACACACAGACCAAACCACTGGACCAAAAGGGGTGAAATTTTGATGGCGATTCTGCCTATAGTGTAAGGGTGCACTAAGAAAGGTTTTTGAAAAATTCTTCTTAGATTTTTTTAAATTAAAATATTAAGCTGTTTTTGTAGCATTCTTTAAAGTTTCTATATAAAATAATAATTTAAGGATTATAAAATTTATATCAAGAGAAAGATTATAAAAATTCCTTTAAAATGAAATCTTTATCGAATCTTTACCTCCATTTTCTGAATTTTGGTGAATTTTTAATATTAATTTTTAGAATTTAATTTATTAAATGCGGACGACATGGTTTCTTTTCTTTTAGTGATACTTTAAATTAATTTTGCGTCACGTGCATAACAAAGAAATAAATTGACAAAAAAATTAAATATGGTAAAAAATAAAATTTAACAACTATACTAATTGAGATTAGTATAGTGGTTAGATTAGTAGTGATTGAGAAGTTTTTTAAGAATTTAATTGAAATTAGTATGCTTTGTGGATATTAAACATACAAATTAATTGCATACATTGACCGTTGTATTTAATTTGAATATTTTCTTCTACATTAATTTGTTTATAAAAATATCCACTACAATTTTTTATAACTGTATATTTTGGGTTTTTTTGGCATTAATTGCCATACATTGACCGTTTTATTTATTATAATTTTTTTGGCATTAATTGCATACATTTACATTTGAATTTAATTTGAATGTACTCCGTAGCGAAGCACGGGTATTCAGCTAGCAATTTATATGATGTTAATTTATATGATGATCCCGTATACGTGTTTTTTTTTTAAATTTTGCTTTCATAACTTCATTAGAAATTTAAACTTATTAAATCGTTTCTAAAAAACTCAGTCCGATTTCTTTTCTGTATGAATTTAGCCATTTAATTTTTCTAGAGCACCTCTATGTTCCTTTATATTTCCTTGATTGTTTTCTGTGTGTTCTACAGTTACGTTGATGTAAGGAAAATGTTCTATTTTAATGCCACTTTTCCTTCCTCCTCCTAAGTATTGATTGTCATGCTTCTCGGATTAATTCTTGAACACATGTCTGAGTCAATTTGCATAAAAGTATAAAGGGCGTAAGGATAATGAAGCATGGGGGACAAGCATTAAAATCTCTCTACGTCTATAACAATGTGTAAATAGAATATCGGTTCAGCTGCGGAGCAGTTGCCTGTATAAATCTGTATTATGTTTATACGTAGACTTAAATAGCGTTAAAAGGCGTATTAGTCCGTTTCATTGAATGCCTGTTGTTTCTAATCCAAGTTTAAGCCGTCTTTTTAGGATATAACATGTAATAATCTCGGCTAATGCCATGAGAAAGTTGCTCTTACGTTTATGATTTTGTTTTCTTTTCAAAGAAATGTCGCTCTTAAGATAATAATTCGGATATTCCATAAGCTTATAAAAATAATTAAGGGGTAAGGCTCATGGGAAAAAATGCTGAAAAATCATTTTTGATTTTATAAGAGAGATTAATGTAAGAGAGATTTTTCTATAATACACACACACACACACACACACACACACACACACACACATATATATATATATATATATTATATATATATATTATATATATATATATATATATATATATATATTTTATTAATTAATTAATTTATTTATACCCTCGGAACGTTCTTTCTGCCGCACCCTGTATATATATTTATTTATTTATAGTAACACGTTAATCGGTTCTGAATAGGGGTGGCCGACTGAAGAAGTTTTACTGTACACACACACACACACACACACACACACATATATATATATTTAACAAAGACACATGGTCACTGGATACTACAGTCTTCACGGTAAATTGTTAGACGTCTTGACGTTGCGAAATCAAGTGTAGTAGATATCATTTAGATGAAAGACTGACGGCTGAAGTAAACTTCAACCTTCGAGGTCATACAAGAAGATCAAGGCAAAAAATGCTTAGAGAGGACTCCAAAGAAGAATCGCTCTTCCACAGCCTCTAGCGTTAGTTTCAGAGGTGCCTCAAGACACATCAGGAACTGATATCAGTACCTGAAAATTTAGTTGGGATTTGCATAATGTCAGATACCATGACAGATCGGTTGCCCATAAGTCCCACATTAAGCGGCCTAATGCCAGAGAGAGATTGAAATGGTGTTAAGCACGTCGTTCACAGACAATAGAAGAGTGGGAAAACGTTACCTGAAGTGATGAATCACGCTTCAAACTTTTCCAATCAGATGGACGTGCCTGGGTATGGCGTTTGCCCGGGCAGCGTTTTCTTTCCGACTGCTTTTGTCGAAAACGTTAAATTCAGAGAGGGCTCTGTGATGGTCTAGGCCTGCTGGGAAGGATCGAGCCCTTTTATTGTTTTGCCTTCAACTATGAACTCTGAGCGGAACGTAAGCATTTTAGAGTTTGTGCATTTCCTACAGCGTGGGAGTACTTTGGAACATACTTTTGTTTTCTTCAGGATGACCTGGCTCTATGCCACTCTTCGATCTCTGTCGAGACCTGGTTTAAAACGCAAAACATATAAGAATCAGATTGGTCCATTTCACGGTCCCCTTCCCAATCCTATCGAACACTTATGGGACATACTAGAACGCCAAATTCGTCTCTGACTGAGATCTTCCTCCACTCTCTGGCTCTCCGGCGTAGGCTTTGATCGAAGATTGGAGACAAATCCCAGTGGACACGTACCAAATATTGGTCGAAAGCATTGGTAGAAAGCATGATCAGAACATCAGATGCAGCCATTGCAGCCATAGCTGGCGATACAATGTGTCGATCACGTTCTTTGCCATGTAAACACCCAACGTCCTACTGCTCAACTCCAAATTAGGTTAAACAGTCTGTTAAAGATTATTAATACACCCAACCTTTGTTGTAAAAGAAAAATATATTCCAGCCTCCTAAATTCCAAATTATTGGGAAGTTTTCAGACAATTACTGGTAGTTCCGGGACTTTATCAGCGTTATCTGTTAAGCCCATATTTAGTGTGATAACAAGCTGTACCGTTCCGCTCAAACATTTTTCTTTTTTGTTTCTTCCCGTCGATTTAGCGTACGCCAGCGTAATTTAGGTAGATCACTTAACGGCCAAGCCCAAATCTTTGCCTCTCTTTGGAGAAAAATCTGTTATTCCACCGGTTTGCAACAATATTCATAGGCAGGTGGTTTACTAAGGCTTGATTTTGCTGAATACTCTGTGCATCTATATTTCCTAGATATTGTTTTGCTAGCGTAAATGGTGATGAAGTGTTTAATAAATTGTGATTAAGATAAAATTAAAATAAATAGATTTATTTACCCTAGATTAAAAAGAAACAGAAATAGGGAAAATACTGGCAAATATTATGAAACAAATTTTAAAAAAATAACTGGAAATAAAAATTTCACAATCTTAAAAAAAATTGCCGAAATCGCAAGAAAATAATATTGAATGAAAATATAAATAAACAAAATCATAATTTATAAAAATTATTATTAACAAAAAAAAATTAATTAATGAAGAAACAGTAAGTGGAAGAGACTGTTGTTTATATTTTTAATTTATTTAATGAACATTATTCTTATGTAGAACAAATTATATACAGTAAAACCTCATTTATCCGGACTAACTGAGACCATAGGCAATCCGGATAATCCTGGTAATATGGGTAATAAGAAAAACCGGGTAAAATCGCTAATTAATAGAAATTGTGGTTACAGAAACCAAATTTGACAAATATACAGATTACAATCTTTCGTTTAAGACCAAAATGAAGTAAATTGATGCAGTAGTTTTTTCTCACGGACTGCCCAAAAAGTCGGCTTAGCGACTTAAATATATAGATTATATAAATTATTTTTTAATCTAAAGAAATATGTATATTCATTAATATACGGACGCAAGTCTGCGCGCAATGACATAACAATGATAAAAAATCGATGGTTGAAATTTTAAAATATTTAAAAATTTTTCTTCAAGTAGAAGAAATTGAGAGCCATATTTAAAAAGAAGAAAGAGTATTTAACTCACAGTAAAATTTTCGTACATTCATTAATATACGGACGCAAGTTCGCGCGCAATCACATAACAATGATAAAAAATCAATGGTTGAAATTTTAAAAAATTTAAAAATTTATCTTAAAGCTAGAAAAATTTGAGAACCATATTTAAAAAGAAGAAAGAGTATTTGACTCACAGCAAAATTTTCGTATATTCATTAATATACGGATGCAAGTTCGCGCCCAATCACATAACAATGATAAAAAATCAATGGTTGAAATTTTAAAAAATTTAAAAATTTATCTTCAAGCTAGAAAAAATTGAGAGCCATATTTAAAAAGAAGAAAGAGTATTTAACTCACAGTAAAATCTTCGTACATTCATTAATATACGGACGCAAGTCCGCGCGCAATGACATAACAATGATAAAAAAATAATGATTGAAATTTTTAAAAAATTAAAAAATTTATCTTCAAGATAGAAAAAATTGAGAGCCATATTTAAAAATAAGAAAGAGTATTTAACTCACAGTAAAATTTTCATATTTCTGGATAAATTGTTTTCGTAACTACTAATGATTGAAAATAGGGCTATCTTTGTCGAGTCTCTTGGCTTTTAAAAGGTACCTGACCCCTTTAATGATTAAAAAAAAAAAAAAAAAAATTGAGGTAGTCTCTTCTAACGAAACTACCCCGGGGTATTATCGTAGGATTACTTACCGTTGCTTACCTCTTTTGTATGTATGTATATATATATGCATGTGTTATGTATATACAGTGGAATCTCGATCTATCGTTTTTCAAGGGACCGATTGAAATGAACGATAAATGCGGGAAAACGATATATACAGAAACATAACAAAGCAATATGATCGTTGGGACTGGATAAAATGAACGACACATACGGAAAAACGATGGATCCGAAAACGATCGATCGAGATTCCACTGTGTATATATATATATATATATATATATATATATATATAGTGTATATATATATATATATATATATATATACTGTGTATATATATATATATATATATATATATATATATATATATATATATATATATATATGTATGTATATGTATATATATATATGTATATGTACGTATGTATATATATACATATATGTATGTCAAAATTTTGATGCAATTTGGTACTTTTCTGTTTAACTGTTTACTGCTTGCACAAGCGATACATACTGGGTTTGGCACGTTGCCAAAATTATAACTTGTGATGACGGATTGTTTTAGCGTCTGAAATTTTGCTTTCCGGAGGACCGTTATGGAGGAACGTAATCCTACGTTAAAAGACGATACAGACTTCTACGTATAGCTGCCCATGTACGAAATTCTTAGACGACACTTACCATCTTATAAAGTTCACTAAGGCACATATCTTTATAAGTATATTTCCGTTTTTAAGCAATCCCATTATATAATAAATAATAGATACCAACTAAATGAATACCTAAACTGCAATTTCTAAATTGACAAGTGCAAAATTTTGCTATTCATACCCCCAGAAATATGCAACCTTTACAAGCACTTATACTATTGTAAGCCATAGTTATGTAATGCAATTTTTCCTCGCTTTAATGGATAGATTTAAGAGATCAAGTACGACAAAATTCTAATTAACATTGCGCGAATGCCAGAAAGTATGAATTCTTATTATGCTGCAGAAACTATGCAATGCTTCAAAATATCACCCATAGTGTATTACAATATCATCCAAAATATTTTACAATATCACCCAAAAACACTTTGTAACTTTTCCCATGATATCTTATAACATCCGTAAATTATTCTGAAATGGAATCTAATTAAAAACCTTACTCTCGAAACAGAACCTTACAAAAAACAACTTATTTTTGAATATATTTTTCTACGTAATTAATTGGGGCTTTGTAAATGCTTAATTGTAAAGTGCTTAATCGGGGAAATACTTTTTTAAAAATTAAAGAAATTAAATTTATTTATAGAAACTAATTAAACTATTTATATATTTATTTTATCAAATTAAGTTTGTTTTTAATTTATTTAATAAAAACAATAAATAAATTGAAATAATAAATTGAAATGATAAACTGAAATAATCAATTGGATAAATTGATTTTTTTTTTTTATAACATCATCCTGATTTCATCTTGATCATGCTTAATTGTAAGTGCTTAATCAGGGGAATACTTTTTTAAAAATTAAAGAAATTAAATTTATTTATAGAAACTAATTAAACTATTTATATATTTATTTTATCAAATTAAGTTTGTTTTTAATTTATTTAATAAAAACAATAAATAAATTGAAATAATAAATTGAAATGATAAACTGAAATAATCAATTGGATAAATTGATTTTTTTTTTTATAACATCATCCTGATTTCATCTTGATCATGCTTAATTGTAAGTGCTTAATCAGGGGAATACTTTTTTAAAAATTAAAGAAATTAAATTTATTTATAGAAACTAATTAAACTATTTATATATTTATTTTATCAAATTAATTTTGTTTTTAATTTATTTAATAAAAACAATAAATAAATTGAAATAATAAATTGAAATGATAAACTGAAATAATCAATTGGATAAATTGATTTTTTTTTTTATAACATCATCCTGATTTCATCTTGATCATGCTTAATTGTAAGTGCTTAATCAGGGGAATACTTTTTTAAAAATTAAAGAAATTAAATTTATTTATAGAAACTAATTAAACTATTTATATATTTATTTTATCAAATTAATTTTGTTTTAATTTATTTAATAAAAACAATAAATAAATTGAAATAATAAATTGAAATGATAAACTGAAACAATCAATTGGATAAATTGATTTTTTTTTTTATAACATCATCCTGATTTCATCTTGATCATGCTTAATTGTAAGTGCTTAATCAGGGGAATACTTTTTTAAAAATTAAAGAAATTAAATTTATTTATAGAAACTAATTAAACTATTTATATATTTATTTTATCAAATTAATTTTGTTTTTAATTTATTTAATAAAAACAATAAATAAATTGAAATAATAAATAAATTGAAATGATAAATTGAAATGATAAATTGAAATAATCAATTGAACAAATTGATTTTTTTTTTATAACATCATCCTGATTTCATCCTGATTTTCCAAGATTCCTGATTTCATCCTGATTTTTCAAGAACATTAAACCGTGTAAATTTCATCAAGGTAGAGCTCACGGTTCTTGAGTTTTTGTGACTCGCACATACAGACACGACCCATTTCCCGTTTCTGCTTTATATATAAGATATGAGTTACATCTTTTTAAAAACTTTTGAGTTACGGACTGGTAATTTCCGATTCTGCCTTTTTGGCCTTCTCGGAACTTAACTTTCCATTTTAGATCTAATTGTTCCGCGGGAGAAGAAAGGGAGGGTGTAGATGCTTTAAATACGTCTCCATGCAGATCTATGGAAGTAGAGTAATTTTCCGCAAGAACGATGACCCAGAATTCGTCCAAAATTCAAACCACGTGCAAAAGGGAAGAAGCGAAAATAAGAGATGGCTGTGTGTGTTATGTCCCGGGCCTTCCCTGTTCTCCCCTGTTTCGCAAATGGTAACCAGATGCCCCCGCGACCAAGATGGCGGCGATCAATGAGCTGGAACGAGCGACGCCGTGACCGTTGCCATGACGACAGCGGGCAAAAGTTAATTACAACCAAGTGCCAACAGAAGAAACTAAATCGAGCGGAGCTGTGAAAAATAAAACGGCTCAGACAATAGATGGAGGTTGAAACGAGTTTCGAATTAGCTTTTGAAGATCTCTCTCCTCGTTTTTCTCCGTAGAGATCTCCCGGAAGGGGAGAGGGATGCTGCCGTAATGACCCCCGTGTCAAGTAATCGCAAAGACCGCGAAATTTTTTTGCCATGCCGTGGAAATTAGATACATTTGAAATGTGTTATTGCTTATGTACTAGCGTTGAAAGATCAATCATGATGTAATAAGCTTTTAGGTGGCATTTGGCAACGATTAAATGAAATTCACGCTTATGTGAAATAATTGTTTAAGAGGTTAAAACGGTTATGACTTTATAAACTTAGACATGTAGTCTAAAATATCAGCACAGTTATAACTTTATAAACTTAAACATGTAATCTAAAATATCAGCACAGTTATAACTTTATAAACTTAAACATGTAGTCTAAAATATCAGCACAGTTATAACTTTATAAACTTAAACATGCAATCTAAAATATCAGCAAGTTTTGAATTTAATTTAACCTTTTTAACCTCTTTAGTGTTACTATTACTACTGACTATATCTAAGAGTTTATTGCAGTCATGTCTTTATAAGCTTAGTGATGCAGCTTAAAATTGCAACATGTTTTGAATTTAATTTCACCTTTTTAACCTCTTTAGTGTTACTATTTATACTGACTATATCTAAGAGTTTATTGCAGTCATGTCTTTATAAGCTTAGCGATGCAGTTTAAAATTGAAACACGTTTTGAATTTAATTTCACCTTTTTAACCTCTTTAGTGTTACTATTTATACTGACTATATCTAAGAGTTTATTGT